>JALDNG010000486.1:0-95809 GCA_024349245.1 Neodontobutis hainanensis | reverse complement strand
ACAAGTAGGTTGCACAGTTTATGTCACCTGGTCAACACTTCCTCAAAGTATCCTTTAACAAATCAATGAAAAAACTTAGACATCAAAAATCACGGTAGAATTAAAAATATTGTAGATTAATATATATATATTTAGTAAATATTGGGTTACAAAGCAGACCAGGCTCACCTGAAACACAGTGAGCATCGACCACAGGATGGAGTCAAAGTTTATCCGTTTATGCACATCTTCTGTGGCAAAGATGAATTTCGATCCAAAGCAGTGCATCCCCAGTAGACTTGAATAACAGAGACATAGTCAGTAAACCTGCACTCGTAGAACCTCTATCTCTCTATTCTGAGAAGTACTTGCCTGAAAACAAAAATGAAAAGCAGCAACAGGGACCAGAGTGGAATGGCATCTTTCATGGACTTTATTAGAACTAGAATTAGTTTCCTCAGGTTAGGATGGGACTTAATGAGGCGCACTAGACGCAGCAAACGAAAGACACGCAGCACCGCATCGAAACAGTTCCACTTGTTTCACAGATAACTCTGTTTATGACCAAAGACTCCGTGAGCCAACACATTCATACTGGTTTCAATCACAAAGAAGCTGAAGAAAGAGTAATCCAGAATCTGGTCGAACAAAAATACAAGAGGAAAAGAGGAAGCAACCTTAACATTCCTTTAAGAACTGCCACACATTATAATGACTGTCTTTCAGAGTGATTGTATTTTGATCTCTCACTCAACAATGTGTTTTATTATCCTTTAACAAATCAATGAAAAAACTTAGACATCAAAAATCCGGTAAAATTAAAAATATTGTAGATTAATAAATGTAATAACAAAGTAGTAACTAGTAATGGCTCTCTAATTAAAACAAAAGTATGGCTTGTTCTCAGGCAACATCATGGCTGGCACTGCTGTGGAAATACAGTTACAGTAAATCAGCAAACATTTAGCCACATATAATCAATAAATTAAAAAATTCAGTGATTGGATTTTTGTGTTTTGTTGCATCCTATTATTTCGTTGAATGATAGGCCATCAACTGACTGAGAACAGGCTATACATCAGCTTAATATGTTTTTAATGTTTTCCATTTTGCCAGTTACTTATTGTTGCTCTGTGCATTTCATGGCTCAGAAACAAAAGCCCCATCTGTTCAAAACGTCACAGCAAAAGAGATTATAATATTTTTCAGCAAAGTCAGGTCTGATGCAGACTTGAGGAAGTGTGAATAAAAGGTTCAATGGAGTCTGATAGAGAGCGTTACTGCAGCATTGGGGCACCCTTCACACATGTACCACTCGGAGGGGACAGGGCCATACATTTCTTGGCACGTGGAATACCATGACATCATTACACTTCAAGCTGTTTTTGCAATGTTTATGTTGTTGAACTGATAACTTTGATTAGAAAACTTACACAACTGCAAACTATTGTGGAACGTTACTTACTATTTATTTAGCTGATGTTTTTATCCAAAGCGACTTACATTAAGCTTCAATTCACCAGTGTTACAGCTGGAACACCACTGGAGGCAAGGAGTGTCTTTCCCAAGGACACAACGACAGTATAAACCAGAGGTGGGGGACTCGAGTCACATGACTTGACTCGAGTCTGACTCGAGTCACAATTTTCGGGACTTGCGACTTGCTTGATTAAAGTATGAAAATGACTTGACTTGACTTTGACTTGAGAAAAAGTTACTTGAGACTTGACTTGACTTGAAGTGGAAGACTCGACAATGACTTGAACCTATAAAAAACAAACAGCAATAAAATGTATTAAAAATATATAATTATTGTGACGTCAGCGCCACTAATCAGTGTCTGTGCCTTTGACGCTGCACAATTCAAACCGCGCCAAACATGGAAGACGCTAGTAATGTTGGTCGAGCTCCACAAATAGTCTTGTTTGGCTACAAGGACTTTGGACTGGACCGTGACAATAAAAAAGATTTGCCAGATGCAAAATATGCAACTCCAGAATATCCGACACCACAACCACAACGTCAAATTTCATTCGACATTTCAAGAACCACAAGGAACGGTAAGAAATGCATCTCTTTCTAGTTAGTTTCACTTAGATCTATAACGATTACTAATGTAATGAATTTAGCTTTTATAATTCGGCATATTTTTTCTTACTAGAAAGCAACTAGAGCATTATCATTACTGATACGCCTCATAATTAACGTTATTGGGTAATTTGGCTATAACAGTAACGTAGCCTGAATAATAATGTTGATAGACATTATAAATTTATTACATGTAGTCTATAATGTCTGTATTAAAAGTGTCTGTGGACTGTGTGTGGAAACTAAAAGGCTTATACCATACTGCGTGACAGGCTAACATGGAGGCTAGCACCTTATCACTAGCACCTACAGAGTTTCTTTTTTGGTACAGACAAGAAATAATTACAGCACAATTACATATTAGGCAGTTTATCAGTCACAATAATTAATTTATAAGGTTATTATTAGCCCTTATGCTTAACCCTCTTAGCGCCAAAGTCGCAAAATTGCAACTTAACTGGAAAAAACAGCCGCTACTTCGGTTTATGTGCTAAATTATGCTTCCACTCCCTTCCACCAGATGCCAGACATCCTTTAGTTTGTGGCTAGTCTACTATTACCATGTGTGTTGCCATTAAAACATTTGTAGAAGACTTCAAACTCGCGTGTCAGAGTATTCACAATCTAACTTATGGTCTCAGTGGGACTGTCAGGACCGGCGCAATAGAAGCCTCATTCTCTACACTCGAGCTTGTAAACGCTAAAATGACAAATAAAAACACCTGTGATGAAGCTTTGGCTTTAGTAATGGCTGACTCTGGCCGCGATAGTGACAAGGAGTTTGTGAATAATGCGGTCTCTATTGACAGCTGTTTGGGACAAATACGTGTTGTTCATTTTGAAACTTTACCCAGTCGAGGAGAGAATGGGCTAAACCGAGTCAGCGCTAATGCGCAGATCAACGCAGTGATACTAATAAAAGTGTATGTGGCATGGCATAGTTGTAGATGTGCTGTGCCTCATTAGAGGCACAGCACATCTACAACTATGCCATTTGGATAAAAACAGATAAAGCTACTTCAACCAAACACCTACAGTACATGTTTTTATTTCTCAGATCTATTTTCATACGTTTTACTAGTTATGGTGTAATAGAAGTTGTTGTTGTACTGTAGTTTACTAATTTTGCTTTACAAGTTACTGTTATTAATAATTCAATTTCAGAAAAAGACAGAAAAAAGAAAAATATATTATAACATTTTAATTAGTCTGTATGTACTGTAAATAACATAACTGCAATATATAATGCCATGGTATGCCAATAGATGCATACACTTATTTCATTCATATATTTTGGGTCATACCTGACATTTTTCTAGTTTAGAGAAGTACTCTATTTCTTATCATTTTCAAATCACACAGATCTCAGAAATCTGTATTTTTAAAAATAAACCCTTGCGCCTAAAGACAAGACATTAAAAAGAAAGAGTTTTACATTCTAACAGTAACTTGCATAAAAGTATTTACATTTCTGTAAAAACATATGAAACTGTGTGAATGCTGGAACCAAACTTTATGTGAATACGTATACGAATCAGTAAATTATCATTTTTAAATTAATTTATATTTTCCTTAAATTGCAGTATTTAAAAAAAATAAAGAATGTTTGCGCATACAAAAATATATATATATTTATTTTTTGTTTTAATGTGTACAGTTAATGTTCACAGTTTTCCTAATTTTTTTAATCCATGCAGATATGATGAATATCTCAAATCCAAGATACACTGCAGCGATCTACAGCAGCCATGCATGTCACAGTTCATTGTGCCCCAGTCTACTACATATCCAGTCAACCATCCTCGTCAAAAGGCCATTACAGAAGCAATAATATCTGATCTGATCATTAATTGCAACATGCCCCTGTCTATCACTGACAACAGGCACTTCATTCACTTTCTCTCCATTATGGACACAAAATATACTGCAGTGAGCCGCAGAACCATCACCTCAAGACTTGACACTGTGGTGTCTGAGAGACAATCAAAACTAATAAGTGAAATGGCCACAGTTGAAAATCTGTCTGTCACAGTGGACATTTGGTCAGACAGAAGAATGAGAGGCTACCTTGGTGTCACCGCTCACTGGATGAACACTGCAGCAGATTACGTTGAAATCTCATCTACTAGCTTGCAACCGGTTCAAGGGGTCACATACAGGAGAGAGAATTTGTGAAGAATTTGAACAAATATGTGATCAGTATAAAATCAAACAAAAGATTGATCATATAATTTGTGACAATGCACCAAATATGAAGAAGGCATTCACCACATGTTTTCCCAGTTCAGCTGAAGCAGATGAGGATGATGACTGCCTGGATGATGCAGAACTTGGAATGCCCTTCCAGTGGATGAAGAGGAGAAGCTGAATGAGACCTTGACCTCCAAAAGTCAGCATAGACTACAGTGCTTTGCACACACACTACAATTGGTTGTTGGTGATGGTCTTAAAGAGACCAGGGCTGTTAGTTCGGCTCTGGCTAAAGCGTCGCGGATCAGTTCTCTGCTCCACACAAGTACTTCTTTTAAGGAGGAATTTGAGAAAGAATTTGGCCAACGTGGAGTCCCTGCTTCTGTTGTTACTCGATGGAATTCAACTTTCCGACAGCTGAAGTCCTTGCTTAGCTGTGACTACCAAACTTTGTGCAAGGTCTTGGACGTTAGAGGGCACAGAGAGACTATTTTCACTCTAAGAGAGGCTCAGATTAAAGAACTGGTCAGCATTCTGAAGCCCTTTGCTGATGCCACTGATCTCACTCAGGAGAGAAAGTTGTAACCATAAGTGCTGTGATTCCATGTGTTCTCTCTCAACAATCACTTGGAAAACCAGAAAGAAGGAACACAATACTTGGTCAACCTAATCCACAGTCTTCAAAGATCACTGCAGAGAAGATTCAAAGGCATCTTTGTCAATGTAAAATGTCTCATACAGATCCCAATGAAGGAATCCTGCCATTCTCTGATCCTGTTTATGTCAAAGCAGCTGTTCTTGATCCAGCCTTTGGGGTTATGTGGATAGAGCATGATGTATTGGTTGATGACAAGCTGAAGGAGCAGTTGACCATGGAAGTAAAAAGTAAGTAATAGGCTAATTTTAGAATTAGACCCCATACTTGTAAATACTACATTATTAGTAGTATTTTATTTATTTATTTCAGAAATTGGAAGTGCTGCACAATAAAGTTTATTGTTTATCAAGACTGCAACGTTTAATGGTTTATTGAATAAACCATTAAAAGTTTGCAGTCTTGATTTAAACACCAAAGTAATCTTATTCCTAAATGACAATGTTCAATGTACGATCACAGCAAACAAAAAAAATTGCATTGGCACTACTGCTGGCCCAGAGAGAGCAGTTAATTTGTAATATGTATGAATTAAAATGAGACCTTAAATCATTTATTAAGTTTCTGACTGCTTAAAAAATCTTTTAAATTAAATATATTTTAATAGACTACATCAATTAACATTTTGTCAGAACATTTATTAAATGACATAAAACTTATTTTTATTGTCTATTTAGGAAAAAATATGATGCTTAATGTATCCAGAATCATGCAACTCTAGAATTTTGTGTATGCTTATTTGTATTTTACATTTTTGTGTTTTAGATCTGATTCTCCAGGAGGCAGAGCGTACCAATATAAAACAGACAGATCATGGAGATGAAGAAGAGCAAATCAAAGGATGAAACTGGGCTGTTCTTATACCACAAAAAGCAAAAGAAATCTACTCATTTCAGCCCTGCTGCCCAGCTCAACCATTACCTGGACAATTGTGATGGCCAGAACTGCCTTTTGTTTTGGGGAATGAACAAGGAGAAAATGCCTTCACTTTTCCAAATTGCAATGAGGGTATTAGCTGTGCCTGCTTCAAGTGCACCTGTTGAGCGTGTGTTCAGTCATGGGGATTATTATGAGGCCCCATCGTTCACAACTTAGTCCCATTGTCTTGGCAAATCTTATTTTCTGTAAATGCAACAAATTTTAGACTGTTTCAATTAAACTGAATTAGACAGATTGGATTATACATCTTAGACTCTAAATGTTTTGTGTAAATAACAATTTATTTTATTTTCAGATATTAATGTAGCACAGATGTTTACAAATTCATCATTTCTGTGCAAAAATAAATTTGTATTGGAAAAAATTACCTCTTTTTATTTTAGTACTTGACTTGAATTGACTTGAATTGACTTGAAACTTATCAGGACTCGACTTGACTTGCTTAGGTGAACCCATGACTTGACTTGACTTGCTTGATTTATCTGAACTGTGACTTGAGACTTGACTCGAGACTTGATGGTTAAGACTTGAGACTTGCTTGGACTTGACCATGTGTGACTTGTCCCCACCTCTGGTATAAACTGTGAAGAGAGCGGAATCGAACCACCAGGGACAACCGCTCTACCACTGAGCCACTAAGCCCCACTTCTGCCACAGTCATTTTCTAAAAACATCCACTTGCTCGGGTGGGTTTTCTTTGGGTACTCACTAAAGCCCCACTAACATCAAAAACATGCTGGATGCCCCTGGTGGAGAATGCAGATAAGGAATAACTGCTATAAATGTTTACAGCTGCACTATGTACATTGATGGAGCAATAACAGTCGTTAGGAATACATGTTTTAGAGCCAGTGCACAGGCAAAGCTATGATTGTGTGCTAGAATTTTCTTTTGTGTTGTGGATGTGGGCTTGTTCTTGAGTTTGTCTACCATCAAAATGCCGCTCCAGTTGTCTCCTGTGCACAGTATGTAGAGCGTCAGGAGGGCACTGCCAAAGTTTTGAAAGTTGTAGTAGGGACTCAAGCCGACACATGGATACTCTGGAGTACACTCTAGTCACGAGAAAGATCAAACAATCAATATATGATAATAATATAAACAATATACACATTATATTAACAATGTTTTAAATACATACGACAAACACAATATGTTTATAATAATATATGTACTGTGCTAGTGTTTTTGACTGACCAAGTGACGCAGCATAAACTTCACTGCTCATAAAAGGAACTGTGAATCAACAAAGTTTAGAAGACTTACAGGGTAATGGTCCTCTTTGCGAAGCCCTCTACAGACCACACCATAATCTCCTGATCCCAGCCATTCTGTGACCAAGTCATTAAACCCTGCACACAAAAAACTATAAGACGTTAATGTGCTGACTAACATAGTAAAAATAACTATTAAAAACTCTTTCTTCTCCTGTAAGACCAGACGCCTGAGTCTACACAAAAGACTAAACAGCCCAACAGTGAGCACAGTGTTGTCACCAGGATCAGTGAAGAGTGGATGTGATCTGTGTCGTGTCTGACCTGTCTGTGACGGCCGAGTGAACTCTGACCAAGTCTTAGACAAGCTGGTCTTGACGTTTTGCAGTTTTGATGTCAAAAACTTTTTGATCTTTGGGATTAGTTGTAAATTTTTCCAAAATACAACTATTCATTTTGCTTGTACTTTAACATATAGCTTAGTTTTAACAAATTTTATCAAATTTAAACACTTTCAATAAACCAAAACAACATATAACACTTTGTCTATTAACACATTAACACAACTGCAAAATGGCGGATCAGCACGTGACTCTAGTGGTAATTACACTTGCACATGAACCTTAAATTAATATGTGCGTAACTTGTACATTAGGTGCTTTAAGATTCACTACATGTACATAAATCTACAATAAATCAATGGTAAAGACACATGTAACTAAAAGTACACCCGCTTTCTCTCACGGTGCTAGCTTGCAAACCTCCGCTAGCTTAGCATAAATTAGCTACAGTGTTTCTGTAACTGTGCATTTACACAGATACATTTCGGAAGTTTCATCCCAACACTTGTACTGTTTTCATGTGATTTCACAAACTTCACACCAACCTGAGAAAAGAATACAAGAGATAGATGACTTCATCTTCTGCTTCATTTGACTGCAGGGTTTATTCTGCAGTTCTGCCCTTGGATTCCTAACCCGTTGTTGGTGCGCCTTGTGACACTCCAAAGTATTGTATTATACAGTTAACGCATCTTGTTAACACATCTCAAAATAAATTTATATCTGTTTTTAACCATTTTTCTCAAGTATATTGAAACAATGTATTACTATGAGCCTTACATATGGCACAGAGTCTGATGATACATTTAACTCTAAAAGAGCAATGTCATGGTTGTTTGAAGCAAAGATGTTAAGACATTACTGCCTTTACATTACACTGCCTTTGATCTGTGTGACAACCCTCTTGTGACATGCAAAGAAATCAGATACCTTGGTCACTTTTTAACAGATGTGTGACTGATGACAGCGATGTTCAGAGACAGTGTGTAAACTCTATGCACAGGTCAATTTCTTGATTCATAAGGACATACAGATAGTGTTTGAGAGGTAACAAACATGTCTACAGCAGTGTAGGTAAGTGCACCTAGAGAATCTGGTTTAAAGCTGATAAATGAAGACTTATCCACTGCTGCATGAGAACTAAAGATAATGTTTCAAGAGAAAGTGACTGACAAACCTGTCCTGGGAGAAGACCAAGGGCTTGAGGGTCATTTATCCTCTTTGGAGTCCCCTGGAGACTCGAGGATGTAGTTGTAGTCTTTGGCCACCTTTACTGTGTGGACATGTTAGGGCTGTAATAATAAAAAAACATTATTAATAGTATTATTATGTTGTTGTTTCACTGTGTTGATAATGTTGCATAAATATTCCTTATTCACACATCTAATAATGCATAGAGGTATGCAGCAAAGCATTTGTGAAGCCACAACTTTGCACAACCTTGAGGCGGATGGGCTACAACAGCAAAAGACCCCACCTTTCTAAAGGGCAAAAGTCAGGGTCAATTACACTAAATTAAAACACTAAATAAATATAACAATTGCCTGTATAAATTAAATGTACTCTTAAATTTTGACATTGCAAATAAGTACTTTAATCACATAACATCACTTGAGCACATGACGTGGGGCTGGGCATAGATGGTGTGGGGCTGGGCATAGATGGTGTGGGGCTGGGCATAGGTGGTGTGGGGACCACATTTGTCACAAAATGTGCTTATTTTTTTACTTCTGTAAGCACATGACGTGGGGATGGGCAGAGGTGGTGTGGAGACCACAAGCTTTGTGGCTTTGCCTCGGTAAACTTCTTGTGAATGCTTTGCTAATATTTATCTGCAGTTCACTGCAATGTTTTGTGTAAAGCAGGAACACAATTATTAACACAAACACAAAAGACACAAAATAATACAATGAAGTAATGTTTTAGTTTGTTCATGTCTGTTCTCACCTTGATCACTGTCCTCAGTTGGTTGCTACTTGCTCCCAACACATCCCTTTAACTCTAGCAAGTTTCTTTTCCTCAGTCCACTCCAGGACAGCCTTAATGATGGTCAGGAGGGCTCAGGAGCCAAGCACAGCAACGTCCTCCTCCCAGTTAGGCTGCACACCTACTGTCGCCAGCAACTCTGAACAAAGCGGTACATGTTTCAAATGGGTATCACACTCAGGGTGTTTAGTCCTGACATTTAGAAGTTTTAGAGTAACAGGATCTACTCGGTTGCCTGTGTGAATGTGTTTAATGTACCCTGAACGTGTAAATGATTGTTATTAATGAAAGTGAAGTGGACCTGACTGTTGTACCGTGTCGGGGTTAGGTCATAATCAAGCGTCTCTCATGGAAACTCCTAAATGGTCTTTAAATACGGCAAAATACAGCAAAATACAGCGAAATACAGCAATATACCGCCATCCACCAGAGGGCACGACTTTACAAGTGTAAAAATCATGTTTACAGCCTGGTACAAAAGATGGCTCCGGTCTCTAGAGCTTCTAAAGTTTTTAATTCGGGACAACTCTTAATTTTAATTTTTGATTAATATGTTTATGCTATCTGAAAACCATTGTTTTACTATGGCGTAAAGCCGAAAAGCCCGGATGTAGCTGCCATTTTATTGCCCTGTCATAATGACAGTACTGGTAAATACAAGACCAATCGGCCGATAACCTCTATGGTCATAATACACTCCACAGAACAGATACATCCTATTCATCAATAGGTAGGAGTGGCTAGATTAAGACAGTTGTTACTGCTTAGACACAAGTCTTTGTAAACCAAGTAACAAGATATACAGTCCATGTGAAATAGAAAAGAATAAACTCACGGTGATCGTGTAACTGGTCAAAAGAGGATTTGCAAATACTAAAGAATGCTATTAGCCGGAGGAGGAGAAGCAAACGATCCTCCATGACATGGATCACAAGAAGCCAGAAAGGTCTTGGCTTTTTAACAGACTCTTGCTGTCTCTTTGTAGATTCATCCAGGTTTTCATCTAAAACATGGAGCAGAGAACACAAATAGACAGTGGGGTATTTTAGTTATATTAACTAATAACAGTTCAGTGGCTGTTGTATGAATTGGTTTAATAAATTCAAACCAATCAAGGTGTGCTTCATTTGTAAAACTGGAGGTGGGGAGACACAGAGAATATTTAGGGAAGAATCAAGATGGAAAAAAGGAAAAGGAAAATGATTGTTATGAAGACTACATTATAGCTTTTTGTATATAAATGATGCCATTTTAACAAACTAATGGGCATATTCTAAAGACTGAGTTATAGTTCAGTTAAACATGTTTAAAAACAGGTCACATTAACTTTTACCCACAAATTAGGCACTGAGTCAAGGGTAATATGCAGATATTACTACATTAAAGAGGATCTGTGTATTATCTATTATGAAGAAGACAAAAAGGATAAACTTACTGCATCTCTTTTTATCTGGCCTTGTGTTTAGGCCCTGAACAAACTCATATTTATGTTCCATATCTGTGGCCTCAGCTCACTGACCAGGTACTGGGTCCTAGTGCCTGTCAGACTGGATTCTCATTCTTATCTATTGAGTTAAATGAGTTATTTGGTTTAAGCCAATCTCCTTTTTAACCTATCTAACTTAATTTAAAATAGTTATCCAATGCTACAACTAGCTACAACTAGCCTGAACAGTAAAAACACAGTGTAACATGTGGTCACAAATAAATGTATTTACAATGTTTCTGAGGTCAATCAAACCACAGTTTATAGTAATATCTGCATATTACCCTTGACTCAGTGCCTAATTTGTGGGTAAAAGTTAATGTGACCTGTTTTTAAACATGTTTAACTGAACTATAACTCAGTCTTTAGAATATGCCCATTAGTTTGTTAAAATGGCATCATTTATATACAAAAAGCTATAATGTAGTCTTCATAACAATCATTTTCCTTTTCCTTTTTTCCATCTTGATTCTTCCCTAAATATTCTCTGTGTCTCCCCACCTCCAGTTTTACAAATGAAGCACACCTTGATTGGTTTGAATTTATTAAACCAATTCATACAACAGCCACTGAACTGTTATTAGTTAATATAACTAAAATACCCCACTGTCTATTTGTGTTCTCTGCTCCATGTTTTAGATGAAAACCTGGATGAATCTACAAAGAGACAGCAAGAGTCTGTTAAAAAGCCAAGACCTTTCTGGCTTCTTGTGATCCATGTCATGGAGGATCGTTTGCTTCTCCTCCTCCGGCTAATAGCATTCTTTAGTATTTGCAAATCCTCTTTTGACCAGTTACACGATCACCGTGAGTTTATTCTTTTCTATTTCACATGGACTGTATATCTTGTTACTTGGTTTACAAAGACTTGTGTCTAAGCAGTAACAACTGTCTTAATCTAGCCACTCCTACCTATTGATGAATAGGATGTATCTGTTCTGTGGAGTGTATTATGACCATAGAGGTTATCGGCCGATTGGTCTTGTATTTACCAGTACTGTCATTATGACAGGGCAATAAAATGGCAGCTACATCCGGGCTTTTCGGCTTTTACGCCATAGTAAAACAATGGTTTTCAGATAGCATAAACATATTAATCAAAAATTAAAATTAAGAGTTGTCCCGAATTAAAAACTTTAGAAGCTCTAGAGACCGGAGCCATCTTTTGTACCAGGCTGTAAACATGATTTTTACACTTGTAAAGTCGTGCCCTCTGGTGGATGGCGGTATATTGCTGTATTTCGCTGTATTTTGCTGTATTTTGCCGTATTTAAAGACCATTTAGGAGTTTCCATGAGAGACGCTTGATTATGACCTAACCCCGACACGGTACAACAGTCAGGTCCACTTCACTTTCATTAATAACAATCATTTACACGTTCAGGGTACATTAAACACATTCACACAGGCAACCGAGTAGATCCTGTTACTCTAAAACTTCTAAATGTCAGGACTAAACACCCTGAGTGTGATACCCATTTGAAACATGTACCGTTTTGTTCAGAGTTGCTGGCGACAGTAGGTGTGCAGCCTAACTGGGAGGAGGACGTTGCTGTGCTTGGCTCCTGAGCCCTCCTGACCATCATTAAGGCTGTCCTGGAGTGGACTGAGGAAAAGAAACTTGCTAGAGTTAAAGGGATGTGTTGGGAGCAAGTAGCAACCAACTGAGGACAGTGATCAAGGTGAGAACAGACATGAACAAACTAAAACATTACTTCATTGTATTATTTTGTGTCTTTTGTGTTTGTGTTAATAATTGTGTTCCTGCTTTACACCAAAACATTGCAGTGAACTGCAGATAAATATTAGCAAAGCATTCACAAGAAGTTTACCGAGGCAAAGCCACAAAGCTTGTGGTCTCCACACCACCTCTGCCCATCCCCACGTCATGTGCTTACAGAAGTAAAAAAATAAGCACATTTTGTGACAAATGTGGTCCCCACACCACCTATGCCCAGCCCCACACCATCTATGCCCAGCCCCACACCATCTATGCCCAGCCCCCACGTCATGTGCTCAAGTGATGTTATGTGATTAAAGTACTTATTTGCAATGTCAAAATTTAAGAGTACATTTAATTTATACAGGCAATTGTTATATTTATTTAGTGTTTTAATTTAGTGTAATTGACCCTGACTTTTGCCCTTTAGAAAGGTGGGGTCTTTTGCTGTTGTAGCCCATCCGCCTCAAGGTTGTGCAAAGTTGTGGCTTCACAAATGCTTTGCTGCATACCTCTATGCATTATTAGATGTGTGAATAAGGAATATTTATGCAACATTATCAACACAGTGAAACAACAACATAATAATACTATTAATAATGTTTTTTTATTATTACAGCCCTAACATGTCCACACAGTAAAGGTGGCCAAAGACTACAACTACATCCTCGAGTCTCCAGGGGACTCCAAAGAGGATAAATGACCCTCAAGCCCTTGGTCTTCTCCCAGGACAGGTTTGTCAGTCACTTTCTCTTGAAACATTATCTTTAGTTCTCATGCAGCAGTGGATAAGTCTTCATTTATCAGCTTTAAACCAGATTCTCTAGGTGCACTTACCTACACTGCTGTAGACATGTTTGTTACCTCTCAAACACTATCTGTATGTCCTTATGAATCAAGAAATTGACCTGTGCATAGAGTTTACACACTGTCTCTGAACATCGCTGTCATCAGTCACACATCTGTTAAAAAGTGACCAAGGTATCTGATTTCTTTGCATGTCACAAGAGGGTTGTCACACAGGTCAAAGGCAGTGTAATGTAAAGGCAGTAATGTCTTAACATCTTTGCTTCAAACAACCATGACATTGCTCTTTTTAGAGTTAAATGTATCATCAGACTCTGTGCCATATGTAAGGCTCATAGTAATACATTGTTTCAATATACTTGAGAAAAATGGTTAAAAACAGATATAAATTTATTTTGAGATGTGTTAACAAGATGCGTTAACTGTATAATACAATACTTTGGAGTGTCACAAGGGGGCGCACCAACAACGGGGTTAGGAATCCAAGGGGCAGAACTGCAGAATAAACCCTGCAGTCAAATGAAGCAGAAGATGAAGTCATCTATCTCTTGTATTCTTTTCTCAGGTTGGTGTGAAGTTTGTGAAATCACATGAAAACAGTACAAGTGTTGGGATGAAACTTCCGAAATGTATCTGTGTAAATGCACAGTTACAGAAACACTGTAGCTAATTTATGCTAAGCTAGCGGAGGTTTGCAAGCTAGCACCGTGGAGAGAAAGCGGGTGTACTTTTAGTTACATGTGTCTTTACCATTGATTTATTGTAGATTTATGTACATGTAGTGAATCTTAAAGCACCTAATGTACAAGTTACGCACATATTAATTTAAGGTTCATGTGCAAGTGTAATTACCACTAGAGTCACGTGCTGATCCGCCATTTTGCAGTTGTGTTAATGTGTTAATAGACAAAGTGTTATATGTTGTTTTGGTTTATTGAAAGTGTTTAAATTTGATAAAATTTGTTAAAACTAAGCTATATGTTAAAGTACAAGCAAAATGAATAGTTGTATTTTGGAAAAATTTACAACTAATCCCAAAGATCAAAAGTTTTTGACATCAAAACTGCAAAACGTCAAGACCAGCTTGTCTAAGACTTGGTCAGAGTTCACTCGGCCGTCACAGACAGGTCAGACACGACACAGATCACATCCACTCTTCACTGATCCTGGTGACAACACTGTGCTCACTGTTGGGCTGTTTAGTCTTTTGTGTAGACTCAGGCGTCTGGTCTTACAGGAGAAGAAAGAGTTTTTAATAGTTATTTTTACTATGTTAGTCAGCACATTAACGTCTTATAGTTTTTTGTGTGCAGGGTTTAATGACTTGGTCACAGAATGGCTGGGATCAGGAGATTATGGTGTGGTCTGTAGAGGGCTTCGCAAAGAGGACCATTACCCTGTAAGTCTTCTAAACTTTGTTGATTCACAGTTCCTTTTATGAGCAGTGAAGTTTATGCTGCGTCACTTGGTCAGTCAAAAACACTAGCACAGTACATATATTATTATAAACATATTGTGTTTGTCGTATGTATTTAAAACATTGTTAATATAATGTGTATATTGTTTATATTATTATCATATATTGATTGTTTGATCTTTCTCGTGACTAGAGTGTACTCCAGAGTATCCATGTGTCGGCTTGAGTCCCTACTACAACTTTCAAAACTTTGGCAGTGCCCTCCTGACGCTCTACATACTGTGCACAGGAGACAACTGGAGCGGCATTTTGATGGTAGACAAACTCAAGAACAAGCCCACATCCACAACACAAAAGAAAATTCTAGCACACAATCATAGCTTTGCCTGTGCACTGGCTCTAAAACATGTATTCCTAACGACTGTTATTGCTCCATCAATGTACATAGTGCAGCTGTAAACATTTATAGCAGTTATTCCTTATCTGCATTCTCCACCAGGGGCATCCAGCATGTTTTTGATGTTAGTGGGGCTTTAGTGAGTACCCAAAGAAAACCCACCCGAGCAAGTGGATGTTTTTAGAAAATGACTGTGGCAGAAGTGGGGCTTAGTGGCTCAGTGGTAGAGCGGTTGTCCCTGGTGGTTCGATTCCCGCTCTCTTCACAGTTTATACCAGAGGTGGGGACAAGTCACACATGGTCAAGTCCAAGCAAGTCTCAAGTCTTAACCATCAAGTCTCGAGTCAAGTCTCAAGTCACAGTTCAGATAAATCAAGCAAGTCAAGTCAAGTCATGGGTTCACCTAAGCAAGTCAAGTCGAGTCCTGATAAGTTTCAAGTCAATTCAAGTCAATTCAAGTCAAGTACTAAAATAAAAAGAGGTAATTTTTTCCAATACAAATTTATTTTTGCACAGAAATGATGAATTTGTAAACATCTGTGCTACATTAATATCTGAAAATAAAATAAATTGTTATTTACACAAAACATTTAGAGTCTAAGATGTATAATCCAATCTGTCTAATTCAGTTTAATTGAAACAGTCTAAAATTTGTTGCATTTACAGAAAATAAGATTTGCCAAGACAATGGGACTAAGTTGTGAACGATGGGGCCTCATAATAATCCCCATGACTGAACACACGCTCAACAGGTGCACTTGAAGCAGGCACAGCTAATACCCTCATTGCAATTTGGAAAAGTGAAGGCATTTTCTCCTTGTTCATTCCCAAAACAAAAGGCAGTTCTGGCCATCACAATTGTCCAGGTAATGGTTGAGCTGGGCAGCAGGGCTGAAATGAGTAGATTTCTTTTGCTTTTTGTGGTATAAGAACAGCCCAGTTTCATCCCCTTTGATTTGCTCTTCTTCATCTCCATGATCTGTCTGTTTTATATTGGTACGCTCTGCCTCCTGGAGAATCAGATCTAAAACACAAAAATGTAAAATACAAATAAGCATACACAAAATTCTAGAGTTGCATGATTCTGGATACATTAAGCATCATATTTTTTTCCTAAATAGACAATAAAAATAAGTTTTATGTCATTTAATAAATGTTCTGACAAAATGTTAATTGATGTAGTCTATTAAAATATATTTAATTTAAAAGATTTTTTAAGCAGTCAGAAACTTAATAAATGATTTAAGGTCTCATTTTAATTCATACATATTACAAATTAACTGCTCTCTCTGGGCCAGCAGTAGTGCCAATGCAATTTTTTTTGTTTGCTGTGATCGTACATTGAACATTGTCATTTAGGAATAAGATTACTTTGGTGTTTAAATCAAGACTGCAAACTTTTAATGGTTTATTCAATAAACCATTAAACGTTTGCAGTCTTGATAAACAATAAACTTTATTGTGCAGCACTTCCAATTTCTGAAATAAATAAATAAAATACTACTAATAATGTAGTATTTACAAGTATGGGGTCTAATTCTAAAATTAGCCTATTACTTACTTTTTACTTCCATGGTCAACTGCTCCTTCAGCTTGTCATCAACCAATACATCATGCTCTATCCACATAACCCCAAAGGCTGGATCAAGAACAGCTGCTTTGACATAAACAGGATCAGAGAATGGCAGGATTCCTTCATTGGGATCTGTATGAGACATTTTTACATTGACAAAGATGCCTTTGAATCTTCTCTGCAGTGATCTTTGAAGACTGTGGATTAGGTTGACCAAGTATTGTGTTCCTTCTT
Source organism: Neodontobutis hainanensis (assembly GCA_024349245.1). Classification (NCBI taxonomy): domain Eukaryota; kingdom Metazoa; phylum Chordata; class Actinopteri; order Gobiiformes; family Odontobutidae; genus Neodontobutis; species Neodontobutis hainanensis. The sequence goes on along the minus strand of JALDNG010000486.1, from coordinate 78,786 downwards.
TCTGGTTTTCCAAGTGATTGTTGAGAGAGAGAACACATGGAATCACAGCACTTATGGTTACAACTTTCTCTCCTGAGTGAGATCAGTGGCATCAGCAAAGGGCTTCAGAATGCTGACCAGTTCTTTAATCTGAGCCCACTCTCTTAGAGTGAAAATAGTCTCTCTGTGCCCTCTAACGTCCAAGACCTTGCACAAAGTTTGGTAGTCACAGCTAAGCAAGGACTTCAGCTGTCGGAAAGTTGAATTCCATCGAGTAACAACAGAAGCAGGGACTCCACGTTGGCCAAATTCTTTCTCAAATTCCTCCTTAAAAGAAGTACTTGTGTGGAGCAGAGAACTGATCCGCGACGCTTTAGCCAGAGCCGAACTAACAGCCCTGGTCTCTTTAAGACCATCACCAACAACCAATTGTAGTGTGTGTGCAAAGCACTGTAGTCTATGCTGACTTTTGGAGGTCAAGGTCTCATTCAGCTTCTCCTCTTCATCCACTGGAAGGGCATTCCGAAGTTCTGCATCATCCAGGCAGTCATCATCCTCATCTGCTTCAGCTGAACTGGGAAAACATGTGGTGAATGCCTTCTTCATATTTGGTGCATTGTCACAAATTATATGATCAATCTTTTGTTTGATTTTATACTGATCACATATTTGTTCAAATTCTTCACAAATTCTCTCTCCTGTATGTGACCCCTTGAACCGGTTGCAAGCTAGTAGATGAGATTTCAACGTAATCTGCTGCAGTGTTCATCCAGTGAGCGGTGACACCAAGGTAGCCTCTCATTCTTCTGTCTGACCAAATGTCCACTGTGACAGACAGATTTTCAACTGTGGCCATTTCACTTATTAGTTTTGATTGTCTCTCAGACACCACAGTGTCAAGTCTTGAGGTGATGGTTCTGCGGCTCACTGCAGTATATTTTGTGTCCATAATGGAGAGAAAGTGAATGAAGTGCCTGTTGTCAGTGATAGACAGGGGCATGTTGCAATTAATGATCAGATCAGATATTATTGCTTCTGTAATGGCCTTTTGACGAGGATGGTTGACTGGATATGTAGTAGACTGGGGCACAATGAACTGTGACATGCATGGCTGCTGTAGATCGCTGCAGTGTATCTTGGATTTGAGATATTCATCATATCTGCATGGATTAAAAAAATTAGGAAAACTGTGAACATTAACTGTACACATTAAAACAAAAATATATATATATATATTTTTGTATGCGCAAACATTCTTTATTTTTTTTAAATACTGCAATTTAAGGAAAATATAAATTAATTTAAAAATGATAATTTACTGATTCGTATACGTATTCACATAAAGTTTGGTTCCAGCATTCACACAGTTTCATATGTTTTTACAGAAATGTAAATACTTTTATGCAAGTTACTGTTAGAATGTAAAACTCTTTTTCTTTTTAATGTCTTGTCTTTAGGCGCAAGGGTTTATTTTTAAAAATACAGATTTCTGAGATCTGTGTGATTTGAAAATGATAAGAAATAGAGTACTTCTCTAAACTAGAAAAATGTCAGGTATGACCCAAAATATATGAATGAAATAAGTGTATGCATCTATTGGCATACCATGGCATTATATATTGCAGTTATGTTATTTACAGTACATACAGACTAATTAAAATGTTATAATATATTTTTCTTTTTCTGTCTTTTCTGAAATTGAATTATTAATAACAGTAACTTGTAAAGCAAAATTAGTAAACTACAGTACAACAACAACTTCTATTACACCATAACTAGTAAAACGTATGAAAATAGATCTGAGAAATAAAAACATGTACTGTAGGTGTTTGGTTGAAGTAGCTTTATCTGTTTTTATCCAAATGGCATAGTTGTAGATGTGCTGTGCCTCTAATGAGGCACAGCACATCTACAACTATGCCATGCCACATACACTTTTATTAGTATCACTGCGTTGATCTGCGCATTCGCTGACTCGGTTTAGCCCATTCTCTCCTCGACTGGGTAAAGTTTCAAAATGAACAACACGTATTTGTCCCAAACAGCTGTCAATAGAGACCGCATTATTCACAAACTCCTTGTCACTATCGCGCCAGAGTCAGCCATTACTAAAGCCAAAGCTTCATCACAGGTGTTTTTTTATTTGTCATTTTAGCGTTTACAAGCTCGAGTGTAGAGAATGAGGCTTCTATTGCGCCGGTCCTGACAGTCCCACTGAGACCATAAGTTAGATTGTGAATACTCTGACACGCGAGTTTGAAGTCTTCTACAAATGTTTTAATGGCAACACACATGGTAATAGTAGACTAGCCACAAACTAAAGGATGTCTGGCATCTGGTGGAAGGGAGTGGAAGCATAATTTAGCACATAAACCGGAAGTAGCGGCTGTTTTCCAGTTAAGTTGCAATTTTGCGACTTTGGCGCTAAGAGGGTTAAGCATAAGGGCTAATAATAACCTTATAAATTAATTATTGTGACTGATAAACTGCCTAATATGTAATTGTGCTGTAATTATTTCTTGTCTGTACCAAAAAAAGAAACTCTGTAGGTGCTAGTGATAAGGTGCTAGCCTCCATGTTAGCCTGTCACGCAGTATGGTATAAGCCTTTTAGTTTCCACACACAGTCCACAGACACTTTTAATACAGACATTATAGACTACATGTAATAAATTTATAATGTCTATCAACATTATTATTCAGGCTACGTTACTGTTATAGCCAAATTACCCAATAACGTTAATTATGAGACGTATCAGTAATGATAATGCTCTAGTTGCTTTCTAGTAAGAAAAAATATGCCGAATTATAAAAGCTAAATTCATTACATTAGTAATCGTTATAGATCTAAGTGAAACTAACTAGAAAGAGATGCATTTCTTACCGTTCCTTGTGGTTCTTGAAATGTCGAATGAAATTTGACGTTGTGGTTGTGGTGTCGGATATTCTGGAGTTGCATATTTTGCATCTGGCAAATCTTTTTTATTGTCACGGTCCAGTCCAAAGTCCTTGTAGCCAAACAAGACTATTTGTGGAGCTCGACCAACATTACTAGCGTCTTCCATGTTTGGCGCGGTTTGAATTGTGCAGCGTCAAAGGCACAGACACTGATTAGTGGCGCTGACGTCACAATAATTATATATTTTTAATACATTTTATTGCTGTTTGTTTTTTATAGGTTCAAGTCATTGTCGAGTCTTCCACTTCAAGTCAAGTCAAGTCTCAAGTAACTTTTTCTCAAGTCAAAGTCAAGTCAAGTCATTTTCATACTTTAATCAAGCAAGTCGCAAGTCCCAAAATTGTGACTGAGTCAGACTCGAGTCAAGTCATGTGACTCGAGTCCCCCACCTCTGGTTTATACTGTCGTTGTGTCCTTGGGAAAGACACTCCTTGCCTCCAGTGGTGTTCCAGCTGTAACACTGGTGAATTGAAGCTTAATGTAAGTCGCTTTGGATAAAAACATCAGCTAAATAAATAGTAAGTAACGTTCCACAATAGTTTGCAGTTGTGTAAGTTTTCTAATCAAAGTTATCAGTTCAACAACATAAACATTGCAAAAACAGCTTGAAGTGTAATGATGTCATGGTATTCCACGTGCCAAGAAATGTATGGCCCTGTCCCCTCCGAGTGGTACATGTGTGAAGGGTGCCCCAATGCTGCAGTAACGCTCTCTATCAGACTCCATTGAACCTTTTATTCACACTTCCTCAAGTCTGCATCAGACCTGACTTTGCTGAAAAATATTATAATCTCTTTTGCTGTGACGTTTTGAACAGATGGGGCTTTTGTTTCTGAGCCATGAAATGCACAGAGCAACAATAAGTAACTGGCAAAAATGGAAAACATTAAAAACATATTAAGCTGATGTATAGCCTGTTCTCAGTCAGTTGATGGCCTATCATTCAACGAAATAATAGGATGCAACAAAACACAAAAATCCAATCACTGAATTTTTTAATTTATTGATTATATGTGGCTAAATGTTTGCTGATTTACTGTAACTGTATTTCCACAGCAGTGCCAGCCATGATGTTGCCTGAGAACAAGCCATACTTTTGTTTTAATTAGAGAGCCATTACTAGTTACTACTTTGTTATTACATTTATTAATCTACAATATTTTTAATTTTACGGGATTTTTGATGTCTAAGTTTTTCATTGATTTGTTAAAGGATAATAAAACACATTGTTGAGTGAGAGATCAAAATACAATCACTCTGAAAGACAGTCATTATAATGTGTGGCAGTTCTTAAAGGAATGTTAAGGTTGCTTCCTCTTTTCCTCTTGTATTTTTGTTCGACCAGATTCTGGATTACTCTTTCTTCAGCTTCTTTGTGATTGAAACCAGTATGAATGTGTTGGCTCACGGAGTCTTTGGTCATAAACAGAGTTATCTGTGAAACAAGTGGAACTGTTTCGATGCGGTGCTGCGTGTCTTTCGTTTGCTGCGTCTAGTGCGCCTCATTAAGTCCCATCCTAACCTGAGGAAACTAATTCTAGTTCTAATAAAGTCCATGAAAGATGCCATTCCACTCTGGTCCCTGTTGCTGCTTTTCATTTTTGTTTTCAGGCAAGTACTTCTCAGAATAGAGAGATAGAGGTTCTACGAGTGCAGGTTTACTGACTATGTCTCTGTTATTCAAGTCTACTGGGGATGCACTGCTTTGGATCGAAATTCATCTTTGCCACAGAAGATGTGCATAAACGGATAAACTTTGACTCCATCCTGTGGTCGATGCTCACTGTGTTTCAGGTGAGCCTGGTCTGCTTTGTAACCCAATATTTACTAAATATATATATATTAATCTACAATATTTTTAATTCTACCGTGATTTTTGATGTCTAAGTTTTTCATTGATTTGTTAAAGGATACTTTGAGGAAGTGTTGACCAGGTGACATAAACTGTGCAACCTACTTGTCCTGGGCTGGCCCCCTGTGCATTATTACTTTAGTAATAATAGCCCAGTTTGTTCTGGTGAACCTTATTGTGGCCGCCATTATACAGGCCCAAGAGGAGAGTAGGGATGTAAGTCCAAAAGCACACATCACATCTACAAGTCAAATGTTTTTTTATTATTATTATGTTGTATTGTGGTTTAAAAGGTCACAAAAATAACAAGGGACTTGTTTTAAGCTCTGAGTGTAGTCCTCAGTCAGTCTCAAACGTGTACTTCAGGGTCATATTATAGAGAGGATAGAGTTTTAAAGATCCAGCTTGTTTTGTTGAAAATTCAATTATAACGTGCATAACTAGCCTGTCTTTTATTGGAACAGGAGGTGTATCAGAGGCAGCACGTTGACTAGGAGCCACCAGAATGACTAGAATCAATTATTAATGTCATTAATTCATTCATTTATTCATTTATTCATTAATTCGTTTATTCATCCATTTATTCATTCATTCATTTTAATAAGTTGATTATAAATTATTTTGTACATATGTTTATGTTTGTAAATATGAATAATTAAATAATTACTATAATAATAATCTCTGATCTCTAATTTTCTTCTTTAACACTGTGTTACTTTTAACCACACACCACCTACAGAGCCTAAAAATCATAAATTTTAAATTTTTCAGTTTATTACATTCTTTTTGATGATTTACATCAAACAAGGAAACTAGCCGCTCTTCTAAAGACAAAGTGCATCTGGTGGGTCAGATACCTTTGACCCGACCTGCCCCATACTGCTCCAGTGGAAACGAGGCTCATGTAACTGAGTTGGAGGGATGTCCAACTCATTTTAGTTCAGGGACCACAGTCTGAGGAAAAGAGAGAGCAGCAAGTGGACGTCTGAGATCAGTGAGCTGCAGGACAGAACAACACAAGGACTCCTTCTTTCTGACTGCCATAAGACTCTACCATTAGTCAGTCTGTGGAAGATGAAGAATTCTGCCTTAACTCATTTGAAGAGCCCTAACAACTGAATTTCCATTAAATAAAGGGGAATTAAAGGGGTTTGTTACGTAGGCTGACTGGGAAGTGGCTGGACGTTTGTGAATTAAAAGTAATAATGAGCAGAAAACAGAAGCTTCTTTTTCTAATAAATATCAAAGTGCACAATGTGCAAAAAGTGCAATGGAGGCTGGTGGAGTTCAGTCCTCTCCAGCAGCAGAACAAAAAATGTTTATAACATCTGCTCAAATAACTGGGTAAAAAACATTAAAACCCTTAAAAAGTTATTAACAATAACTATGTTAGAATTCTCTTTGAAATAAGCCTAAACCATAGACCATATGTAAAAACAAATACGATTTACAAACCCTAAAAACCAAAGACTTGTACTCACTGAAACCCCTAAACCATTCACAACCCACTTTGTTTTCCCTCACATTCCCCTGCCTTGGTCTGACCCGGAACCTTTTTAGTGTGTTTGTTTCTCTGGGGGGCTTTTTTTGGCCAGAAACCTGGACATATAACTAAATGCACATTTAAAACACACTTATACTACACTTCAACACTTAAAACCAAACATACCATTGCACTTTTCTCGAAGTTCTATTTGTTTCTGCTCACAGACCAGCAGCCATCAATCCAAACCAGATATGCAGGTGACATTAACAATAACTTATTTATACAAAAGTGAGACTCTGACTCTCAGGGGAACAGTGAAAGAAAACTCAGCTGGTGTCAGTCTCAGATGGAGGTGTGTACTCCTGCAGAGGATGGGATATATCCTCACATCTGAAAGTAACATTGTCACTGTTTTAGAAACTGGTGAATATAGTTATGTTTTTATATGTAGATCTAAATAAAAGTGTTTGTGTTGAATTAAATTAAAAATAATTTATTAAAGTTGGATTTTTAAAAAAGGTATAAAGATATACGGTATTATCTCATATTATGTTAGGATGATATATTTGTTATTTTTAAAAGTACCCACAGTGTCTCCCAACTGGTCTGAGATCTTCTCTGGAGAGAGGCTCACTCTCAGGTGAGATTGAGGACAGAGGAAACACTGAGTGGACGTATCAGTGGAGCAGGATCGGTTCAGTCCTACATCAAACAACAAGAGAATATACAATCTCCAGAGTTACTGAGTCTGACAGTGGACACTACAGATGTAGAGGAGAAAGAGCTCCAGATCTCACAACACTGTGGAGCAGAGAGACCAGACTGGACGTACTGAGTGAGTATGGACAACGTTTTTGTTCAAAATAAATTGTAAAATCCTTTATGTAATTTAACAAATGAAATCTAATGAGTGTTCAAACAGGTAAACTCCAGCCTGTCCTGTCTGTGTCTTCGTCATGGCTGACTCCTGGAGTCTCTGTCTCTCTGAGCTGTGGTGTTAAACAGCCGTCTGCAGGATGGACCTTTTACTGGTACAAGGCTGTTCCTCATTCATCAGACTCTTACAGATATGAGCTGCTCCCAGGTCACAGTAATGGGACTGAACAGGACTCCTTCAGCGTTCAGCACCAGACCAACACAGCAGGGTTTGTGTGTAGAGCAGGACGAGGACGTCCACTGTTTTACTCTGAATACAGTCAGCCCAAGTTTGTCTGGACTAAAGGTAGGATGTTTATTTATTGCTAATCATTCAGAGATATTTAGAAACTGTAAGTGTTTATGTTATTTTCATTCTTCATTATTTATGCACTTGTTGTTTTGCAGATGTTGAGTCCCCAGTGTCTCTCACAGTGAGTCCTGACAGATCACAGCACTTTTTGGTGTGAGTCTGGATCAGGAGAACTGAGCAATGCCCTCAACATCACTTTTCACAGTAGGTTTTTCATTTCATTTTCATATAATAGATTACTACACCATCATATTATTTTTATTGCTGTGATAATGTAATAGTACAAGTCTGACTTTTCACAGGTGATGTTGTCCTTGTGAGTCCTGTTCATCCTGTGACTGAGGGACGACCTGTTTCTCTCGGCTGTAAACTGAAAACATCTACTGCTCTTTCTTCTGTCCTTTTCTATAAAAATGGAAAACTAATCCAAAATGGAACCCAAACTGAGTTCAACATCTCTGCAGTGTCCAAGTCTGACCAGGGTTTTTATAAATGTGAGGCACAAGAACAAGGCCAAAGATCTCCACGGATCTGGACTTCTCCAGAGAGTTGGATCTCAGTCAAATGTGAGTAATATTAATATTTACAGTCTAATGGTAAAACACTGGATGAGACACTGCTTTATGAAGATACAACACCTCAGACTTTTATTTGTTTTGGTGGTTTTAATTGTCCAGGAATGATCCAGTGCTATGGATGGTAACTGGTCAAAAACACAAACTCTGATGTTTTTGATGAGCCTGATGCTAACAGACTTACATTTATTACAGCTGTGTCCAATGAAAACAGTTTTATTGAGCGGCGTTTGTGGAACAGTGGTAATAATTGTGCTGCTGATGATTCTGCTTCACTTTGCAAAAGGTGAGACTAAATAAAACCAATTTTTCACTACTTTATTTTTGTTCAGTCTGTAATATATTTGTGAGCTTTTATTTTCTTTCTTCTTCTCGGAGTCATGCTCCATCAGGTTGGTTCAGTCCCGTTTGTAACATTATAATCATACATCACGTCTTCTTTCTTGTATTGATCCATGTTTAATAACTATTGAGCCACCGCAGTGGCTCAATGCAGTTGTCCTATAACCAGAAGGTTGGCGGTTCAAATCCCGCTCTGCCCTGTTCATGCTGTTATTGTGTTCTTGGGCAGGACAGTTAACCCACCTTACCTGCAGTGAATGGCAGCCCTCTCTGTCTGCCCCAGGAGTGAATGGGGAGAGTGGAAACAAGATGTAAAGCGATTTGGGTGCCGAGAAGGGTGCTATATAAATGCATGCCATTTACTATATTGCATTAGTTGTTTTCCAAATTATTGTAATTTATTGTAGATGGCATGCGCCTTATATTTTCAGTTTTCAGCTCAGTAACCTCAGTTTTGCATATTAAGATTAATCATATTAATCATATTAATCATATTCATCATATTCATCATATTAAGCCTTAATTTAAACCCCATTTTGATGTTATATTTCTAGCTAGTCTGTTAACATGAATATTGCAAGCCTCCAAGCACAGACGTCAGACACAAAGCGTGTCTTTTAATGTAGGGGGCTTGGTCTCCAAGTGGCGAAGCAGTTTTGAAAGCTTCATTGCTTCATTAGAAACCTGTTCAAACCCATTTAAACCTGTTCAAATCCATCTAAAACCATTCATTTTTTATTCATTTGTTTCAGTCGTTTTAGATGGATTTGAACAGGTTTATCTTATGGGGCTAATGAACTGGTACCAGTTCGCGGCCCGCGCCCTACATCTTAAACCCATTCAAATCCAACTAAAGCCTGTTCAAATCCAACTAAATCTTGTTCAAATCCACTTAAAACCTGTTCATATCCATCTAAATATAGTATTGAGGAAATACTGAAGTGATTTAGAAACGCACATCAGAAGCTAAGCTACATTTAGGAAATACCATCCCTTTCGTGCCCCCAAGCGTTATGGGGGCAGCCAAGAAGAGAGACATCTAGTGAAGCTGCAGAGAAAGCTTTGGATTTATTAGCTTTGAATCAAGAGGTCTGATCCATGGGTAGCTTCTGGTGCGCAAATCGGGGCCTTATTACCCCTGGCTGGGTCGCCTGGGCGAAGGTGTCTGATGCGAGAACCGAAAACACCTGATGATGCGCACCAGTGCATCCAGGAGATGTTTCTTAGATCGGTGCAGAATTCGTAGACATACAATTATACTGTATTTTTGGGTTTAATAATTTCCTATGGCAGTGACAAAGAGAATGCCAACCAAGATGACCGACTGCTATAAAACCACGTTACTTGTCATAAATCAATTTAACTGTGTGTTTTAAATGAAAGCAGCAGGATCATTTGGACAAGTCTCTACCCACAGCATTGCAGTGTATGTTTATTGAAACATTGGAATAATAAATTATACTGGCTACTGTCCAGACTAACAAATTCAAATTTCAAAATGTATAACTTTTCATTTAGCATCTGCTCAGGCATTTTTAGGAAAATAAAACACATTGTTGAGTGAGAGATCAAAATACAATCACTCTGAAAGACAGTCATTTTAATGTGTGGCAGTTCTTCAAGGAATGTTAAGGTGAATGTGTTGGCTCACGGTGTCTTCCGTCATGAACACAGTTATCTGAAACAAGTGGAACTGTTTCGATGCCTTCATTATTGCTGTTGAGTGAGTATCCAACAAATAAACACATATACAACAACGCTGCTTTGTGATCAACCACTTTTGCACTTATGTTATTAATGATATTTTGTCTGTGTTGTCCTTTAAGGCTGCTGGGATATGTTTTGAGTTTTCCGGATTGACCTCTTCTGGTTGTTAGATTCTCTGAGGCCACTGCGCCTGATAAGAAGGATAACATGTAAGTCTTTTTTCCAAACCACAAACATAGTAAAAAAAACACTGAAATAAAATTGAGACAACAAGTGCAGTTCAAATCAATTATCTAACCTGTTTGAGCAGGCCTGCGGAGAACTGTGGAGACCATTTTAGAAACCCTGCCCATGTTCTCTAATGTCCTTCTGCTCTTCAACCTGCTCATCATCGTCTTCGGCATTGCAGCAGTGCAGCTGTGGAAGGGACAGCTACGCAACCGCTGCTTTCTCGGAGCTGATGTAACGTAAGTTTAAAAGTATAGTCTAGGGCTTTTTCCTCCTTGAAAGTCCACCATCTCCATCACGTTGCAACTTTCTAAGTAGCTCGCCAAAGACTTAAGGAATCCTACATAAACTTGATCTGTCACTCAGCAAACCAACATACCTTTATATCCAATCTGGGCACAAATGTTTGATTTGGTCATTCAAAGTCTGAAAGATAAATGGAATACTAACAATGTTGCATTTCCAGCAGTCTTTTGTGATATGGATATAGAGAGTTGCAGCGTCAACACATGTTAAATATATATTATGCAACTGGACCTATAAGCATTGAGCAATGGCTTTAGTCTCACATTTGGCTGTTGCTTTCTAAAAGTATTGCTAGACTTCTGTATTTATCAGATGATTGGTTTTGTCTTCATTGTCTACAGACAAAAAGTATTAAAGTGTGTATGTCTCTATGTCTCTCCTCAGACAGTACAACAGGACCATGCATCCTTTCTACTCTGACCCTAACAACTCACCCTTCATCTGTTCACCATTTGACAACGATGGTCAGCATTGCAGTAACGTACCATCTACAGTCAAAAACAACACCCAGTGCATGGTTTTACCTGAGAGTCAGGCCCTGGCTTCGTTTAATGACTCTCACGACTGTGTGAACTGGAACAGTTTGTACAGAGAGTGTCAACGTGGAGCGAGAACCCTTATGAAGGAATCATTAACTTTGTGACATTGGTTATGCTTGGATAGCTATATTTCAGGTGAGTAATAATAATAAATCAAATTTAAATAGCGCTTTTCAGAGGATGCTTTACATACACAATACACACACAGGACAAATAAAACAATAAATAATTATGTAAACAGTATGATCACTTGTACAGTGCATCAGAAACATATTCACAGTGCTTCACTTTTTCCACATTTTATGTTACAGCCTTTTCCCAAAATTGATTAAATTCATAATTTGTCTCAAAATTCTACAAACAATACCCCACAATAAAAACTTTAAAAAAGTTTAAATTAAACGTTAAAATTTATTTAAAAAAAAAAAAAAAAAACAGTAATGAGCTGGAAAAAGTTTTTATGTTATCATTCATATTCTTTGGAAAATGGCCAAAAAAACAAAAATTCTGCCAGGGTATGTAATTTTTGAACACAACCGTGTCTGAGCTCAATTTTGAGTGTTATGGCAAAGGCTTTGAATAATTATGTACATGCACTTTTTTTTTTTTTTTAATATCTCAGTATCTACTCACCTGAACAGATTTGTCTTTGAACTCTTTATTGATCTGTGTATTTTTCATTTGAAAATCCTCAGGTCATCACACTGGAAGGATGGTCAGAAATCATGTATTTTGTCATGGATGCCTTTTCTTTTTGGAGTTTTTATTTTTATAGTTGTGACTGTGGTAAGTATTCGATTTTTATATTTTACAGAGGCAAAGATATACCCTTAAGCTTTAGTATATACCCTGAAAGCTGTATTTGGCGAAATTTCAAATCAAAGTCAAAAGAGAAAGAAAAACTAATTCATAATGCCTTTTTATTTTGGTGAAAATTTTTGCATACACTGGTTTTTAAATGAACAGCAAAATCAATATCATTAACACCAGAAAGTGTATACATAGTTCTCACTTGATTGATGAATTCTCACCAACTTGATAGTGTTGCGTTTTTAAATCATCAGTTGTGTAAATTTGTTCTACATTCTGTTGTCGAGCGGGTAGATCAGAGACGTGAGAGATTGGGGCACACCTTATTTTTCTTTTAGTTCCCATTTTTGTTACATGTGGTGAGAAATTACTTTTGGACTTAGGAAAAAGAATGGTCGCCTCATTCATGAAGCTTCTTGTGTAGAAATATCTACTTAAACCCTACTTAAGAGGATTTTCACCAAATCTTTTTTACATTAACTGAAAAATGTTCTTCTAAAAGAACAAATCTCAAGAACAGGGTGAAGCCTACAAATGAATGATCTAAGCTACTAAAGGCCATTTGGCAGGGTACAGGTCTCATTACGTGTCTCTGTCCTGTAGTTCTTAAAGTACAGCCGCTTTCGTACAGGTGCTCTGGAGTATTTTTTTTAAATGACAACGGAAACAAAGCTAACTGCGTACCCCAAGCTCTCTTTGTGATACTGAAACCCACTGGCCTCTTTTCCCAAACTCAGATACTCATTTGAACACTCCTCAGACTGACATTCACTGAAGCTGTCTGTTTTTTCTTATTCTTCTTTTACTTCCTGTCTTTTATGTTGTGGTTTTAAAGTGACTGCTCTTCTTTCACATCAGCTCGGAGCATTTGTCATGACGACGTGTGTGCTGTAGTGATTAGTACCCAGTTCTCGATGTTCGCGAGCAGCAGCAGCATGAAGAACAAGAAGATAGAATACAAGTTGCAGTTCTTTTAAAAGAACAAGCAACTAGATTCTTACAAAAAGTCTACTTTGAAATGAGGTTAGACAGAGACTTAACTGTATTACTGTGTTCTTTGTGTTCATGACCTTACTTTTTCAAATAATATATCAATAGGGACTTTTAGGAATAGAAAAATACAATGCTGTGTAAATAAATTTGGACATAGCCTCAGAAAGATTATTACAGCTGCTGGTTTATTAGCAGGTGTCTGAACTACAGTAAAATCACATTTTGAAAAACTGCATCTTTTCAGTTCTTATATTAGGTCCCACAGACGGCCTCCATCTGACAGCGCTCAAATAGAGATCCGTGAAAAGTCTATGCCTATTTCAGGGAACACCTCAAAAATATGTTGCCACCGACTGCTTCGACCAGTGATCCTTTTTGTGAATTTCTTAAGTATTTTGTGATCGCTATGGAACATTACCAACAGGTGAGACACATGGGATTCTTAGTTAACCCTCTTCTATGGAAAGCTACTATTACCAGTGCACATTTTTGAGCACACTAGTACTTCTAGTAGATATTTTGTGTAGTACTAGAGGTACTAGTGACGCTTTGGACCTCACTGTTGTAGAAAGCTGCTGACCACCTCTATTTAGCCGATTGGATTTGAGACAAGATAGACTGAAAGACACAGAATGCATGACTTAGAGCAGAAGATTTATTCACCACAAGACAGGCCTGAGACAGAGAACACACTCAATATGCATGTTCAAGTCTCACTAGCGTCTGAAAAGTGCAGCATATGTAGCTGTGAATTGCATCATTGATTGAAATGAAAATATGCACTGAACAGCACAGTATAATACATCTATAAAGTAAATACAAAGATTTATTTCCTGATTTCATTTTTCCTTTGTGTCTTTTCTCACAGCCTCTCTGGTGGATGAAGTTACTCCTGATCAGTAACATTTTCATCGATGCTATATCTTCTTCAAGATGGTGCTGAAGTAAATAATACATTCATTTGATTACTTCAGAGAGTTTAATAATCTGCTGACTTCATCATTGTTATTCAAGGTAATGTGGGTGTCCTAAATGTAATCTAAAGAATTGTCCCACAATGCAGCTGAAGGTTCTTTGTGTACCAGTTGTATGGAGCACCTCTTAAAGCACAGGCAGTATGCTGGCATGCTGCAAGTCTATAAAGTAAATACAAAGATTTATTTCCTAGTGCGCCTCATTATGTCCCATCCTAACCTGTGGAAACAAGTTCTAGTGCTGATGAAGACCATGAAAGAGGCCGTGCTGAAGTAAATTCTGGTCCCTGTTGCTGCTTTTCATTTTTGTTTTCAGGCATGTACTTCTCAGAATAGAGAGATAGAGGTTCTACCAGTGCAGGTTTACTGACTATGTCTCTGTTATTCCAGTCTACTGGGGATGCACTGCTTTGGGTCAAAATTCAACTTTCCCACACAAGATGTGCATAGACGGACAAACTTTGACTCCATCCTGTGTCGATGCTCACTGTGTTTCAGTGAGCCTGGTCTGCTTTGTAACAGCACTAATTGGGGTCTCTTCCGACTCCAAATACTACTAAGTATTAAAAACATTCAGGCAACCAAATATTCAATCAGTTTAATCCTGAAACATTTTGAGTATTTGGTAGGTTTGGTTCAGGATTCATGGAGAACAAAAATATTGATGTTTCAGTGTTTATTTAATTTTATTTATGTGCATTTTTGGCTGGAGGGTCCCCAGGAGAGAGCAGAAAGTGTCAAGGGTGTATAATAGATCTGTGAGAGTCACTGAAGAGAAACATTCTGCAGAAATTCATGCTATAAGCTGTAACACAGACACACTGATCAAATCAAAAAGAAAAAGGTTAAGGGTGATCAAAATGATTGCAAACAAATAAGACTGTTTGAGAATCCCTTGAATGCTGCATATAATTTGTTGACCATGGTTTTTGTAATTCTTTAATGGATAAATATAATCCTTTTTATTTACAATTTAGATTTGAGTTGGAAAAGTCAAGGAAATGTAAAATGTAATTTCAGGTTGAATTGTCATGGCTTTTAAATGATTGTCTTGTCATTAGTTGTATTGGCAATATGGACATAAAATCTAATAATTTTTATTAAAAGGACCTAAACCTTCCCTGAAACTCCGGAGGCCTGCTGATGCACTTTGCGCAACTTTTGTTTTATTCTCTGATGTAGATTCTGACCCAGGAAGACTGGAATTACGTGATGTACAACGGCATGATCACCACCAGCCCTGGGCATACATCACTGATGCATAATAATTGATATGCAGTGAGTCAGGGCTGGGATATTTGATGTTGATGGGTCCTCCTCAAGAAAATTACAGTCAAAACATCATCTAATTCCCTTTTAGATGATGTTTTAGAGTTTAGCTGAACATTTTGAGTGGCCCCAACATCAGAGACAGAAGACTTTAAAACAGAAAGGTCAAGGTCAAAAATGTTTTATATTTCCGCCCTTTGCTCTTTATGCCAATAAAACCACATCACATCCACAGTCTCTGTTTTGAGACAAACCCCTTTAACAGGCAGCACCAGCCCCACGGTCCTCCGCTGGGACAGGGTGTGGGGCTAACAGGATGTCTACAGTAAATATTTACAGAGCACAGGCCACAGATTTGTGTGCTGCTGGGTTCGTCGCTGTTTTACACAGTGGCACGTGGTGAGAGCGTGCAAGAACTCATTGACACGAAGATCATTTAAATATGTTTTTGTCGTAGAAAAAATAAAATGCATAATTCTGGGCAGAGAAAAGGCAATAGAAAAACGTATAGTGTAATAAGTATTACACGGCCCAGTTCCAAATCTAATTTGCTTCAGCATTTTCAAGATCATTACATTCTGAGAAAGAGTTGAATTCTGAGTATGTCCCCCAATCATTAATGCAATGCTCCTGACAGTAACAGAGATGACAGATTAACAAATTTGTTATTATTACAAAGCCAGTCTCCCCCAACCTTTAAAAAAATAAAATGTAAAAAAATACACATTGGACTAAACCTCACAGTACTTTAATACCTGTAATAGTCTTTTAAAAAGGCTACAAATCACACAGTGTTTAAATAGTTTTTATTCAAATTTTTACATCTGTAATCTGTTATTTGTAACTTGCCAGTGTGCCTACAGTATAGTGGCTTGATGATGTGTTTGTCTAAAAAAACTCTGTTGTCCTAGGCCCATTCCATTATCTCACACGAAGACACACAGACTTCAGTGACCGCAGCAGTAGAAAACGTAAGATGTGAAAAAGACATTATGAAATACAACTTACTACTTTTAATCAAGCTTTAATGTTGATGTAATCTTTTAATCTGTTTTCTTTTTGATTTTACTGCAGACACCTCGTTATCCAAAATGGTTCATAGATCATAAGGAGTGGTCACTCTTCCTGTTTTCTCCATAGAACAAGTAAGCTTAACACAAAAGCAAACACACACAACTGGCATTACAATAATATTTGTATTTATTTATATACCTGCTGTGTAAGCTATTGTAGACAAGGAGGGTAATAAGGAGAAAGTACTTATTTATTATTGTTACAGTATAGCCCCTTGCTTTCCAACAAATAGAGAATTAATTTAATTTAATCCAATCAGAGGAGCAGTTAGGCTTTGTTCTCTCATTGGGTTTAAGTAAAGGCTGAGCAGAACTGGCTGCCAGTGACTCAGGCGTAGGCCTCAATGAACTTGGAGTTGGTTTTGATGGTCCTGACTCAGACTCGGACAGCTGCAGCTGCAGTAGAACAATACAGCACAGATCCTGCAACAAAACAGGCCTGGTGGTGATCAAGACGGGGGTATATTTGCTATCTTGTTCCCGACCCGCTTCCTCGTGCTCGTCTGTGGCTCTGCCAGCCCCGTGAGAGGTGGTGGTTAAAAAAGCGTGTGTGGTAAAACAGCTGATCTTAGTTAAAGCACAGACTGATGCAGGCATCAGTATGTGCATTTAGAAATTTAGAAATTTAGCATTTAGAAATATTTAATATTTAATATTTAAATAATTTGGGCTTGCAGCCTAAAACATTAATAATGAATGAATAATCTACAAACATTATATATATATATATATATATTTTTATCAATGTGCTACAGCCAGGACAGCGCATGGCTAAATACAAATGTACATGTTATGATCGAGGCCGAGAAAGTGTAAAGGTTTAGACAAAGATAAAGCAGGGCTTTAGAACAGAACACAAGTCCTCGGGGCACAGCTGATCAGGAGCTTAGCTCTGTGTTTGGAGGATCAGAAAATTACAGTCCCTAACTCATCGGTGCTACATTCCTCTTCTCTTCCTAGGCCTGGACCGTCCTGACAGGTGTGACACCTGTCTGCTCTGTCTGTGTGTAATGGCTTCGCTTTGCTTTGAGACCTGCACTACTTTTCAGCGTAACCATGCTTTAGAGCTTTGTACCGCTGTCTTCCCCCTGAAAATTGGAAAAAGTAGATTTGGAAACTCCCCTCAATGAGCTTCGGTCTTTGCCAGATACCTGCTTTTTGATCAGGTAGACATTGCCCCATGACTTGTTGTCATTATCATTTTAAAAGAGTAAACACAAATGTTTTTATAATAAATGGCTTCACCAAACCACTAACTATGAATAAAAAAGTTCATTCATATTCTCAACTCCCAAAAAAACTCCCAAAATTTCCAAATTCTTCCAGGATATGTACTTATGAGCACAAGTGTATAATTAGAACTGGTTTGTGGAATACGTCATGGCCACTGTTGATTTGGCACAGAGCAGGCTCATTACATTCCTCACACATGTTGTCTAGTTTCAGTTTCTGTGGGATTGGTTCTGACCCGGGGGCTTAAAGTTGGGACAGTGCAGTGATATCATAAACCGTATCATTTATTTGGTTCAGTGTTCCAGGTGTAAATGCTTAAGATAATGCAAGAATGCCTGGAAGAATGCAAGATTATTTTAATTATGCACCCTTAAGTTTTAGAAATTTACCTACTTATTTTAAAGCCCATGAAATGAAAATATGCACTGAACAGCACAGTATAATACATCTATAAAGTAAATACAAAGATTTATTTCCTGATTTCCTTTTTCCTTTGTGTCTTTTCTCACAGCCTCTCTGGTGGATGAAGTTACTCCTGATCAGTAACATTTTCATCGATGCTATATCTTCTTCACGGAGATGGTGCTGAAGTAAATAATACATTCATTTGATTACTTCAGAGAGTTTAATAATCTGCTGGACTTCATCATTGTTATTACAAGGTAATGTGGGTGTCCTAAATGTAATCTAAAGAATTGTCCCACAACGCTGAAGGTTCTTTGTGTACCAGTTGTATGGAGCTGGCGGTGCTGCAAGTCTTTCGTTTGCTTCGTCTAGTGCGCCTCATTATGTCCCATCCTAACCTGTGGAAACAAGTTCTAGTGCTGATGAAGACCATGAAAGAGGCCGTTCCACTCTGGTCCCTGTTGCTGCTTTTCATTTTTGTTTTCAGGCATGTACTTCTCAGAATAGAGAGATAGAGGTTCTACCAGTGCAGGTTTACTGACTATGTCTCTGTTATTCCAGTCTACTGGGGATGCACTGCTTTGGGTCAAAATTCAACTTTCCCACACAAGATGTGCATAGACGGACAAACTTTGACTCCATCCTGTGGTCGATGCTCACTGTGTTTCAGGTGAGCCTGGTCTGCTTTGTAACAGCACTAATTGGGGTCTCTTCCGACTCCAAATACTACTAAGTATTAAAAACATTCAGGCAACCAAATATTCAATCAGTTTAATCCTGAAACATTTTGAGTATTTGGTAGGTTTGGTTCAGGGATTCATGGAGAACAAAAATATTGATGTTTCAGTGTTTATTTAATTTTATTTATGTGCATTTTTGGCTGGAGGGTCCCCAGGAGAGAGCAGAAAGTGTCAAGGGTGTATAATAGATCTGTGAGAGTCACTGAAGAGAAACATTCTGCAGAAATTCATGCTATAAGCTGTAACACAGACACACTGATCAAATCAAAAAGAAAAAGGTTAAGGGTGATCAAAATGATTGCAAACAAATAAGACTGTTTGAGAATCCCTTGAATGCTGCATATAATTTGTTGACCATGGTTTTTGTAATTCTTTAATGGATAAATATAATCCTTTTTATTTACAATTTAGATTTGAGTTGGAAAAGTCAAGGAAATGTAAAATGTAATTTCAGGTTGAATTGTCATGGCTTTTAAATGATTGTCTTGTCATTAGTTGTATTGGCAATATGGACATAAAATCTAATAATTTTTATTAAAAGGACCCTAAAACCTTCCCTGAAACTCCCGGAGGCCCCTGCTGATGCACTTTTGCGCTCACAACTTTTTTTGTCTTATTCTCTGATGTAGATTCTGACCCAGGAAGACTGGAATTACGTGATGTACAACGGCATGATCACCACCAGCCCCTGGGCATGTTTTTTTCGTTGCTGTGATAATGCTGGGGAAACATTTACTCCTGAACGTGCTTGTGAGCATCGTGGTTCGTAATTTCCAAGTTCTGGTAAGGACCATTTTTGTTTTCATACATCACTGATGCATAATAATTGATATGCAGTGAGTCAGGGCTGGGATATTTGATGTTGATGGGTCCTCCTCAAGAAAATTACAGTCAAAACATCATCTAATTCCCTTTAGATGATGTTTTAGAGTTTAGCTGAACATTTTGAGTGGCCCCAACATCAGAGACAGAAGACTTTAAAACAGAAAGGTCAAGGTCAAAAATGTTTTATATTTCCCGCCCTTTGCTCTTTATGCCAATAAAACCACATCACATCCACAGTCTCTGTTTTGAGACAAACCCCTTTAACAGGCAGCACCAGCCCCACGGTCCTCCGCTGGGACAGGGTGTGGGGCTAACGGGATGTCTACAGTAAATATTTACAGAGCACAGGCCACAGATTTGTGTGCTGCTGGGTTCGATCGCTGTTTTACACAGTGGCACGTGGTGAGAGCGTGCAAGAACTCATTGACACGAAGATCATTTAAATATGTTTTTGTCGTAGAAAAAATAAAATGCATAATTCTGGGCAGAGAAAAGGCAATAGAAAAACGTATAGTGTAATAAGTATTACACGGCCCAGTTCCAAATCTAATTTGCTTCAGCATTTTTCAAGATCATTACATTCTGAGAAAGAGTTGAATTCTGAGTATGTCCCCAATCATTAATGCAATGCTCCCTGACAGTAACAGAGATGACAGATTAACAAATTTGTTATTATTACAAAGCCAGTCTCCCCAACCTTTAAAAATAAAATGTAAAAATACACATTGGACTAAACCTCACAGTACTTTAATACCTGTAATAGTCTTTTAAAAGGCTACAAATCACACAGTGTTTAAATAGTTTTTATTCAAATTTTTACATCTGTAATCTGTTATTTGTAACTTGTGCGCAGTGTGCCTACAGTATAGTGGCTTGATGATGTGTTTGTCTAAAAACTCTGTTGTCCTAGGCCCATTCCATTATCTCACACGAAGACACACAGACTTCAGTGACCGCAGCAGTAGAAAACGTAAGATGTGAAAAAGACATTATGAAATACAACTTACTACTTTTAATCAAGCTTTAATGTTGATGTAATCTTTTAAATGTCTGTTTTCTTTTTGATTTTTACTGCAGACACCTCGTTATCCAAAATGGTTCATAGATCATAAGGAGTGGTCACTCTTCCTGTTTTCTCCGCAGAACAAGTAAGCTTAACACAAAAGCAAACACACACAACTGGCATTACAATAATATTTGTATTTATTTATATACCTGCTGTGTAAGCTATTGTAGACAAGGAGGGTAATAAGGAGAAAGTACTTATTTATTATTGTTACAGTATAGCCCCTTGCTTTCCAACAAATAGAGAATTAATTTAATTTAATCCAATCAGAGGAGCAGTTAGGCTTTGTTCTCTCATTGGGTTTAAGTAAAGGCTGAGCAGAACTGGCTGCCAGTGACTCAGGCGTAGGCCTCAATGAACTTGGAGTTGGTTTTGATGGTCCTGACTCAGACTCGGACAGCTGCAGCTGCAGTAGAACAATACAGCACAGATCCTGCAACAAAACAGGCCTGGTGGTGATCAAGACGGGGGTATATTTGCTATCTTGTTCCCGACCCGCTTCCTCGTGCTCGTCTGTGGCTCTGCCAGCCCCGTGAGAGGTGGTGGTTAAAAAGCGTGTGTGGTAAAACAGCTGATCTTAGTTAGCACAGACTGATGCAGGCATCAGTATGTGCATTTAGAAATTTAGAAATTTAGCATTTAGAAATATTTAATATTTAATATTTAAATAATTTGGGCTTGCAGCCTAAAACATTAATAATGAATGAATAATCTACAAACATTATATATATATATATATTTTTATCAATGTGCTACAGCCAGGACAGCGCATGGCTAAATACAAATGTACATGTTATGATCGAGGCCGAGAAAGTGTAAAGGTTTAGACAAAGATAAAGCAGGGCTTTAGAACAGAACACAAGTCCTCGGGGCACAGCTGATCAGGAGCTTAGCTCTGTGTTTGGAGGATCAGAAAATTACAGTCCCTAACTCATCGGTGCTACATTCCTCTTCTCTTCCTAGGCCTGGACCGTCCTGACAGGTGTGACACCTGTCTGCTCTGTCTGTGTGTAATGGCTTCGCTTTGCTTTGAGACCTGCACTACTTTTCAGCGTAACCATGCTTTAGAGCTTTGTACCGCTGTCTTCCCTGAAAATTGGAAAAAGTAGATTTGGAAACTCCTCAATGAGCTTCGGTCTTTGCCAGATACCTGCTTTTGATCAGGTAGACATTGCCCCATGACTTAAAAAGAGACGTGCAGATTGTCTAGCTTTCAGTCTTAGATATAAACAGCTCATAATTAATACGTTTATAGTACTTTTAAGTGTGAGCAACAAACAGCATTAAATGTCTTCTAAATAGACACACAAATCAAATCCAAATCAATGCATCAGTTGATCAGATGATTTGGTTCAACATTTGGTGATTTGAATGGACTCAAATATATTTGGATTTAACTTGAACTTGTTTCATCAATTGAAGGTAACTCAAATTTCAATTTCCAGTTAGGAAGTTGTTCTTCTTCTACTTTGATGTGTTCATGTAATTTTATCTCAGAATGTTGGAACAATAAACAATAACAACAAGGACCAAAATGCGCTCATGTTATATTTATTTGATTTTAATGTTATATTAAATAAGTTATTACAGTCAAACTAGCAATAATTAAGCTATTAGCAGCATTTCAAGAAAAGCCGGGCCTGTTTAAAAAAAGTTGTTAAGTTATGAATGTTCAAAACAGTTGGTATGATATATTCTTAAATGACTTATATAACTTAAATATCTTAAACGTTTCTGTTGATGATGTAAATAACCATGTTGACAACTCACCCACAACTCGGACTAGTTTTTGGTGTCTTGAACTTGAAAACTGAGGATTTGAAAGTGCCTTGTACTAAAAAACTGGTGACTCGACTACAACCCTGCTGTTTATTAAAAACACCTTTCACTGTTTTTACTTTTTTAATCTGTGAAAGTGCATACTTATATATGCATATCGATAGAAGAGTTTTAATCTGCAAATGGCAGATAAACTGAATTGAACTGAAGAAGTCACTTTTCCTTTTACAGCTCAGTCCTGAGGTAATTGTGTGCTTTTGTTTAGGTTCCGTGTTGTCTGCAATCAGATCAATGCCTCTGTTAAGTTCGCCCACCTCATTCTTTTAGTCGTTGTTCTGAGCTGTATCACCTTGGCTTTGGAAAGACCCAGCATCTCTGACGGAAGCACGGTGAGACAAATGCATTCTCAAATACATCTATTTCCCTCAGAACCTGGAAAATATGAGATAGGTTCATATTAGATATATTAGATAAAAAACTGTATGTCTTTGTCTTTAGGAGCGACTTGTCCTGACTTATTGTGACTATGTCTTTACCGGCCTCTTTACACTAGAAATGGTTTTAAAGGTAAACAATATACAAGTATTTCTAAAAACATTTTGAGTTATTTTTGATTTGACTCTTACTGTTCTTTAACACCAGATCATAGCCTTGGGTGTGGTGATTGGGAAAGACAGCTACTGCCATTCCCGAGAACGTCCTAGACGGGGTGTTGGTGATAGTGTCTGCAGCTGATGTCATTCTCTCACTGAGTGATCCACTGCACAATAATAGAAGAATCATGGGGATCCTCAAGGTTCTACGTTACGGGTTGGGTCAGTATGTCATAGATGTGAACAAGAGACAAGATTTAATTTTTCCATCAATAGACCGCTGTGTTTAACTCCACCATTTAATAACTGTTTCTCAATATTGCCAGGGGTTTGCAAAAATAGTACAGTGGAGTATGTATATTTAGGACGAAACATTCCCCAAAGTGATCATGACTTGTACTGCCCCTACTCCTCCTAAAGCAGCCAGGCTTTTCAGCGAGTGGCTCTTACATGGCACTTATACATGTTTTGTATGAATTTTTGTTCCAGGGTCCTCAAACACGCAACAAGATTGAAGCTGGCCATGGACGGTCTCTAGCTTCAGTCAAACCAATTACTAACATTATTATAATCAGTGCTGTTTTTCTTTTCTATGGAGTCCTTGGTGTGCAGGTAAGATAATTCAACCACACATGAGGCTGAATCTGAATGTCTCAAATAGCTTAGAACACTTAGAACACACAGATGTTTGAGTTCTCACTTTAGTAAGGAAAGGAGCTAAGATAGGAGCTCCACTGCTTCTTTAAACCTATGGATGTTCTGAAAGGTTAGGAGCTTACTGACTTTCCACAATCCACTGCACCACCAGCCACAATCTTTTCTGAATACGACCAAAATTTAGTTTCGTGTGAAGAGTTTGTGATGAATTTAAAGTCACTCTGCATCAACTGAAAAGACACTGCTCTAGAGCTACCACATCTTATGACTGACTTTTTCAGGATTAGGTGCTTGTTGTAGTCTTTTGTTAGGATGTGTAGTTTTTATTATGTCAATGTGCGTCAATGTTCAACATTCCTGATGAGGTTAGTGGAATCAGATGTGTCAAAACCCCGCTGATGCTCCTTTCCTAACTTGACAAGGACACTCCTGACCTCTCACTGTTGACTTTAGGACGTTGTATTCAAAGGTTAAGGAACAGTATTTGAATTCAGCCAAAGTATTTACCATATCACTGCAACCCTGTGTGCCTTGGTTGACTAGCTTTTTAATTTTTACAATTGTGTGGACAAAGAATTCGGTATTGTCAGAAGCATCACCAACAAGACCGAATGCCTGATGTCAAACCTAAGCTGGCAAAGAAGAACATTCAATTTCGACAACATTCTCCAGGTATAAACGAGAAGGCTGGAGATAGACTAAACATATTAGTAGTAGTTGTTGAGTAGTTTTTTGTTTTCTTCCAGGCCTTAATGTCACTGTTTGTGATGTACTCGAAGGACGGATGGGTGAATATCATGTACGACGGCCTCGGCGCTGTCGGAGAAGACCTTCAGGTATTATCACTAAACAAAACGAGACTTAACACCAGAGAGACCGAGTCCTCTCTGAAAAGAAAATCCTGTTATAAGGATTGGTGTAGAAAAATAAATATAACATAACAACACTTAAAGAAATCCATGACTCAATAAAACTGATAACTATCTTTATTGTTATTAATAAATGTATTTTCTCACTGTATAAGTAACTTATACAAAACACAACCTTAAGCAGGAATAGTTAAAGTGGATTGGATCACGCTGATCCTTTGTGAATTTATCAGTTGTGTTTTGTTTTTCAGCCTGTGACAAACAACAAGACCTGGATGGCTCTGTACTTTCTATCGTTTATAATAATGAGCATCCTCCTGCTGGACATGTTCATCGGGACCATGGTCGACACATTCAACGAAGTCCAGCAAAAACAGAAAATCCAAAGAGGACCTCACACAGGCGAAAATGACCCTAACACGGAACGGTTAGTCACATCTAGGCCACTGAGCCCAGTATTGCAGTGTTTGATTGTGGTTGTTAGGCCTTTTGTTGGTTTATTTTTATTTTTTACAGCGCTATATTACACCCGCTACTCGCGAGTGCGGCGCTTGATCCACACATTGTGCACGAGCCTCATCCTGGAGCTGCTCATGTCAGGGTGATCATTTTCAATGTCTTTATCATGATGTTGGAACATTACAATCAGACTCGGTAATGTCAACCCACTGCCTCAGGAACATCTCTAAACTATAAGGGCATATTGATTTATTTATTTTTGTTGTCTGCTTAGTACATAGATAATCTCATGGATTACACTTTCTACGGTTTCTTTGCCATCCTCATCATTGACATTGTGCTCAAACCTGTGGCGTTTGGCGGACGGAGGTTTATAAATAACAAGTAAGGCATATAAATAAGCGCAAGTCTGTTTTGTCAATAGTGTCTAATGTAATATGTGAACCTTTAGCTGGAATTGTCTGGACCTGCTGGTGCTGGCGATGTCTCTAATCTTCGTCGTACTCACTGTGCTGAACCTGGACGACAAACTTCCCATTAATCCCAGCCTCATCCGAACCTGCAAAGTGTTCACCCTTGCACAGAGTAATACACACATGCAACTTTTTATTCATTTCTAAAAATTCTCATAACTTTTGGTGCGTTAATGTGGTCCTCAGAATCTCGGGATGTGTTCACATGATTTCAGCTCGTAAGGTCGGAATATATAGCATCGCAGGACTGATGTTTAGACATGTTCATGTGCATTTCTCAAATACAGAAAGTATTCACAGCGCTTCACTTTTTCTACATTTTGTTAAGTTACATCCTTATTTCAAAATGGATTCAATTTATTATTTGCCTCAAAATCCTACAAACTATAGCCCATGATGACAACATGAAAGAAGGTTTGAATTCTTTGCAAATTTATTAAAAATGAAAAACAAAAAGCACATGTACATAATTATTTACAGCCAAAACTTTGTTTAAGCCGTTGGCCCTAATTACAGCCTCAAGCCTTTTTGAGTCTGATGCTATGAGCTGGGCACAACAATGTTTGGGCAGTTTCTCCCAGTCTTCTTTGCAGAACCTCTCAAGTTCCATCAGGTTTGATGGTTAGCGCCGGTGCACATCCATTTTCAGATTTCTCCGGAGGTGTTTAAGGCTGGCTCTGTCTGGATCACTGAAGGATAAGTTTGTAAAATTTTGAGGCAAACAATCAATTTAATCCATTTTGAAATAAGGCTGTAACATTACAAAATGTGGAAAAAGCAAAGCACTGTGAATACTTCACAGATGCACTGTATTCGAGTTCCGAGGACCACATGAATGCAGCATTACTACAGGTCTATAAAATAGAGAGCGTTGTGTCAGGAAGGGCATCCTGGATAAAAATATATGCCACTCTAAATATATGGATCCCTCCCCTGTGGCAACCCTGAAGGGAGCAGCTGACACCTACTATTGTGTTTTTAAAGAGCTCTAAAGAAGAGAGAACACTAAAGCTGGGCACACACACAACTCATACTGTTTGAGTAGATCACGTCTGAGGAAAGCCAAAGATCACGATTAATGTGCTCACACACTGTACAACCAGATGGTTTGCTGCGACCGAGATTTCTGACATGTCAGAATTTCATCTTACCACCTATTTCTGGTTAGGAACTTGTTGGGAGGGGTTAATTGCGTAGGGCCCTGTACACAGGACACCAAGGACGCACAACAGCCCAGAATTTGGCTCAAAATGATGGTATGACCAGATATGAGGTCAAATTCAGGTTGAAAATTGCACAGTGTATGCCTGGCTTTAGGAAACTCATGTAACAGGCCCAGGTCAATGCAACAGTCTCAAAAATGTTAACATGCATGCAACAAAAACATGCTACTTTGTATTTCCCCACAAGGATAATAAAGGAAACATTGATTTAGTTTAGTTTGCAAACAGAAACCTTAGGAGTTGATTTTATTATGTCATAAACAGGGACGGATTGGCAATCGGGAATACCGAACAATCGAGCGTCCGGTCCATTTCAGGCCGAATCGGCCGGTGGTCAAATTTTTATTATTATTTTTATTATTATTATTTATTTTATATGATACGCTACCGTTCCGCCTGTGGTCGTCCGCTCAGCTGCAGCAGATCGCAGCTGTGTGTCTGTGTGTGTGTGTGTGTTTCAGACTGGGCCAAACCAATACTTCCAATCTTAAGGGGGATACGAGCCCCTCCCAACTTGGACTGATCCTCGTATTTCCTGATATCCGATTGGCTCAAAGGCGACGATCAAAGAAGTTTACTTTGTTAGGTTTGAGTTTGTGTGAATTCAACAGAGACAGACGGTAAAAATGTCGAAACGAAGGAAAGAAGTGAAAGAAATGGGTGGGGCCGAAAAAATAAGAATGAAAAAGAAAAAATGTTGGCACAAGAGGCAGCTAAATGTGCCGAATTAGCGGACCTTTTCCGCACTGAAAAGGGTGCTGACACAGGAGCGTCTTGAGGCATTCATGCTAATGTGCACAGAAAAAGAGATCCTAATGACTTTAGACAACGATAAATAAAGTTTACCTTACCTTACCTTACCTTACCTTACGATGGAGTCATAGACAGAGTTGCAGAGTCGAGTAAACTTCTCCAAAGATTGCTGGTGATGTGAGGTAGGACAGTTTTAGGAGGAGCAACAGCAGCAGGAGAGAGGAGGAGGAGAAGAGAGGAATAGGAGCAGCAGCAGGAGAGAGGAAGAGAAGGAGCAGCAGGAGGAGAAGAGCAGGAAACAGACAGGTAGATGGGCAGTGTGCAGGGCTGGGTAGGCAATCATATTAGACATATCAATCAAAGCTTTATTAAGAACACGCACACAAAAATAGAAAAATACAGCACAATGTTACATATTTACATAAAGGATAAAATGCCAATAGTTCCACATTCTAGATAATAACCTGACTGAAGCACAGATTTAATTAGAAAATGTATTATTCTTTGTCATATTTATTACTCATGTTCTTCTCATGCATGTGTTATGTAGCTGTACAATCAGTAAGCAGAGGCAGGGTCCAGCAGAGGCAGGGTCCAGCACAGGGGAAGCTGAGGCAGGGAGAGTTGAAAGTGAGCACACACACACACACACACACACACACACACACACACACACACACACACACACATACATACACACAAAATCTCTATTGTATGGGACTGCATTGTAGTTTTTGAGTATGAGTGGGTGTGAGTATTTGTAACTATTTTATCACTCCGACTGACTGTACACATGACATGCTGGTAGTTCGCGGTATACTGTGTGACTTATGTGTTTGAGATTAGGTTTTGGTTGTGTTCAGTGCAGTGGACTTGCTTATACAACCTGAGGAGGCAGGTGTTATCCTAAAGTTTCTTGAAGGTCTTCAGCGTAATCTGATTGTCTTTATACCATAAAAACACTATTAGAATGAAAATAACTGAAAAATCCTGCTCGTGCACCAAGGGCACTCGCGTAAAAGGCCTCTCCGTCTTAAAGTCCCGGGCTGAATTTCAGTCCCAGTACGTCCCTGGTCATAAACACCTTACAACTAGAAAATGTGACCATTTAAGTGGCACACTAATGCAGCATGTCTTTTCAGTTCTGAAGGCTAAGAAGATCAAGGTGCTGATAAAAACTATCTGGAAGACTCTGTCACAGGTAATTCAGTTTTCATTTAAAACATCATATCAACATGAGCATTATTATCAGAAGACAAGAACTCACTGACAGTGAACTCTGAGATATTACCAGCCTTAGAACCATGCTCTTAAGAAATATTCATGTTGTAAAAATGTGTTCAAACTAGGGTTGGGAAAGTAAATGCTTTAATATCACGTTAACGCATAAACATCAACAATCATTTTATCTCGCATTAACGCAGTAGGTGTCATCCTGCGTCTCAATCGAGGAGAGCATTAGGGGCGGGGCTAAGACTGCTGCAGCGCTCAGAGGAACTGTTCTAGATTTCTCCAAACTCATTAAACATACCTAACATTCAATTAAAATCCACCGACGTTTTCTCAGTCTCTCTCTGTCTGTGCATGTGCGCTCAGCCCAAGCCTCTCCTGAAACCCCTTATAAGGACCTTGAGTAAGGGCACCACCATAGAGCGATAAACCTCCACCCACCAAAGGCAACACATGCAACAGAAATGCAACATCCTTCCTAATAACTCCACATTGTAAACCATTTTAGTGTTATTTTGGGATTTAGACTTTTAAAGAAAATAAACTTAGTAGACAAACACCAGGCTGGTCTAACAATCTGTAAATTAAATTACCTAACTTTAAATATTTACTAAACTAACCCGCAACAATAAAAAAACAAACATGAACAGAGAGCAGGAGGAAGGTTGTTAAGTGTCATTTTCCTCCAGGTTGGAAATCTGTGCCTGCTTTTCGCCTTCTTTTTCTTCATGTATGCTGTGTTGACAGTGGAGCTGATTGGGAAACTTGGTCAGTCATAAACACAAGCACAGTACATATATTATTATAAACATATTGTGTTTGTCGTATGTATTTAAAACATTGTTAATATAATGTGTATATTGTTTATATTATTATCATATATTGATTGTTATATCGATCTTTCTCGTGACTAGAGTGTACTCAGAGTATCCATGTGTTGGCTTGAGTCTCTACTGCCACTTTCAAAACTTTGGCAGTGCCCTCCTGACGCTCTACATACTGTGCACAGGAGACAACTGGAGCGGCATTTTGATGGTAGACAAACTCAAGAACAAGCCCAGAACCACAACACAAATAAAAATTCTAGCACACAATTATAACTTTGCCTGTGCACTGGCTCTAAAACATGTATTCCTAACGACTGTTATTGCTCCATCAATGTACATAGTGCAGCTGTAAACATTTATAGCAGTTATTCCTGTGGGGAAATTTCTTATCGGCATTCTCCACCAGGGGCATCCAGCATGTTTTGATGTTAGTGGGGCTTTGGTGAGTACCCAAAGAAAACCCACCCGAGCAAGTGGATGTTTTTAGAAAATAAGTGGGGCTCAGTGGCTCAGTGGTAGAGCGCTTGTCCTGGTGGTTCGATTCCCGCTCTCCTCACAGTTCATACTGTCGATGTGTCCTTGGGCAAGACAGTCCTTGATTCCAGTGGTGTTCAGGCTGTAACACTGGTGAATTGAAGCTTAATGTAAGTCACTTTGAATAAAAGCATCAGCTAAATGAATAAATGTAAGTAAGTAACGTTCCACAATAGTTTGCAGTTGTGTAAGTTTTCTAATCAAAGTTATCAGTTCAACAACATAAACACTGCTAAAACAGCTTGAAGTGCAATGATGTCATGGTATACCACGTGCCAAGAAATGTATGGCCCTGTCCCTCCGAGTGGTACATGTGTGAAGGATGCCCCAATGCTGCAGTAACGCTCTCAATCAGACTCCATTGAGCCTTTTATTCACACTTCCTCAAGTATGCATCAGACCTGACTTTGCTGGAAAATATTTTTAATTCTACCGTGATTTTTGATATCTACGTTTTTCATTGATTTGTTAAAGGATACTTTGAGGAGTGCCGACTGGATGATGTAAACTGTTCAACCTACCTGTCCTGGGCTGCCCCACTGTGCCTTATCACCTTTGTTATAATGGTCCAGTTTGTTTTGGTGAACCTTATTGTGGCCGCCATTATACAGGCCCAAGAGGAGAGCAGGAATGTAAGTACAAAAGCACACATCACATCTACAAGTCAAATGTTTTTATTATTATTATGTTGTATTGTGGTTTAAAAGGTCACAAAAATAACAAGGGACTTGTTTTAAGCCCTGAGTGTAGTCCTCAGTCAGTCTCAAACGTGTACTTCAGGGACATATAATAGAGAGGATAGAGTTTTAAAGATCCAACTTGTTTTGTTGAAAATTCACTTATAACTTGCATAACTAGCCTGTCTTTTATTGGAACAGGAGGTGTATCAGAGGCAGCATGTTGACCAGGAGCCACCAGAATGAATAGAATCAAATATTAATGTCATTCATTCATTCATTAATTCATCCATTTATTTATTATTTTTTTATTGATCCATTTATTCATTCATTTATTCCTTGATTTGTTAATTTATTCATTTATTCATCAATTCATTCATTTATTAATTCATTCATTTATTCATTCATCCATTTATTCATTTATTCATTCATTCATACATTTATTATTTCATGAATTTATTCATTCATTTATTCATTTATTCATTTGTTCATTAATTTATTCATTGATTCAATTATTCATTCGTTCATTTATTCATTCATTTATTCATTCATTCATTTTAATAAGTTGTTTATAAATTATTTTGTACATATGTTTATGTTTGTAAATATGTTTGAATAATTAAATAATTACTATAATAATCTCTGATCTCTAATTTTCTTCTTTAACACTGTGTTACTTTTAACCACACACCACCTACAGAGCCTAAAAATCATAAATAACAATTTATTACATTATTTTTGATGATTTACATCAAACAAGGAAACTAGCCGCTCTTCTAAAGACTAAGTGCATCTGGTGGGTCAGATACCTTTGACCCGACCTGCCCCATACTGCTCCAGTGGAAACGAGGCTCATGTAACTGAGTTGGAGGGATGTCCAACTCATTTTAGTTCAGGGCCACAGTCTGAGGAAAAGAGAGAGCAGCAAGTGGACGTCTGAGATCAGTGAGCTGCAGGACAGAACAACACAAGTATTCCTTCTTTCTGACTGCCATAAGACTCTACCATTAGTCAGTCTGTGGAAGATGAAGAATTCTGCCTTAACTCATTTGAAGAGCCCTAACAACCGAATTTCCATTAAATAAAGTTTAAAGGGGATTGTTACGTAGGCTGACTGGGAAGTGGCTGGACGTTTGTGAATTAAAAGTAATAATGAGCAGAAAACAGAAGCTATAATAAATATCAAAGTGCACAATGTGCAAAAAGTGCAATGGAGGCTGGTGGAGTTCAGTCCTCTCCAGCAGCAGAACAAAAATGTTTATAACATCCGCTTAAATAACTGGGTAAAAACATTAACACTTTTAAAAGTTATTAACAATAACTATGTTAGAATTCTCTTTGAAATAAGCCAAAAAACATAACCCATATTTAAAAACCAATACGATTTACAAACCCTAAAAACCAAAGACTTGTACTCACTGAAACCCCTAAACCATTCAACAACCCACTTTGTTTTCCCTCACATTCCCCTGCCTTGGTCTGACCCGGAACCTTTTTAGTGTGTTTTTGTTTCTCTGGGGTCTTTTTTTGGCCAGAAACCTGGACATATTAAAAGCACATTTAAAACACACTCACTTTTCTCGATACAAGTTCTAATTGTTTCTTCTCTTATTTATACAATCATGTGCGATGTCTTTATTTAAGTGCAACTTTGATTTTGTATAAAGTGATGTGTTCTTTAAAAGTGCTCAGTGACATGTTCAGTGCGCTGTGCATTTATACATTACGTTAACGACCTGTTACAGGGAATAATAAAGTCATTTTGAGTTTTAAATTAACAGTTATGGATCTTTCAAAAAGTAAATTTGACTTGAAACGTAGACATAAGGCATCCACCCACCCAGTGTGGAACAGGTACCTCTGGTTTGTGCTTGCTCTTTCTAGTCAAACAAAACATTTACAAAATATAACACTATTGATTTGAACTTTTATTGAAAGGTTAAAAGGTTCTGGTGGCTCCAAATGTGAGAAGGTGGTACTTTTGCTCAATGGGTGTCCAGTTTTTAAATTTGTGACATTAAGCAAATTAAGGTCTAAGCAATTACAAAAAAAGTTACATAATATAAAAGTAAACACATCTATTGTTAAATATATAAATTAATAATAATAATCCATCAAAGTGTTTAAAAATAATCAAAACATTGCAAAAACAAAACTGTTTAAAGTAACATGTTACAACAGGATCAACAGAATGAAAGTTAAGTTTCTAAAAACAAACAACACAATTCTTCAAAGGAACTTTATTTTGTAACAAACAATATGAAGAGAAGGAAAGCTCAGAAGAAGTCAGAGTGAACAAAACTGTGGATAAAGGTTGTAAATGAGAGGATCATAGGCTGTCACTTCTCCTGCGCTCCACCAGAGACCTGCTTCAGGAGAAGGGAGGCTGGCTGCATCGAGCCTTAGGGACATGGCAGGGCCTTTTTTCACACTCGGCAGCCTCTGTGCAGGACCGAACTGGTCACATTGGCCAGCAGTCCCAAAACCTGGTCCCAGGTTGGTGCTTTGTCAATGTGCTGTGACATATCCTGTTGTGTAATATTTTTGATATTATGTGTTTTATTCTTGTATACTTATTTAGTTACTCATTTATGCATGATGAGTTAATGTTATGTTTTAAGGTTTATAATCAAGGATTTATATATATTATATCTATGAACATATTAATAGGAAAAAGAAAACATAATGATTAGTTTAATGCACACAGGAAAGATCTAGTTAAAGATAAGAGACATGTGTCTGCTCCAGAAGGGGTCAGAAAGTAACTGGGACAAAGTTAAAGGCTCTCGCTGTGAAGAGACGAGAGAAACCACCACAAGAGGCTTCAAACTCACAGATGGATCTCTCACATCAAGTCAACACCGTGTACAGTGTGCTGCAGAAACCTAAAAGCCTGAGGGCACAGCGCCCCTGCAGGACACACAGAACAACACAGACACACCTTATAAAAGTACAAATGTTATTTCTAAGCTTATTGCCATTTTATTTCAAGGGTTTTTATATTTTAACATTAAGCTTTGTTGTGTAGGAGACCAAATTAAAAAGCAAATGTCAAATGTAATCTTTATATTAAAAGTATTTGTTTTCTTTGCTCTGGTATCCTGACCTGTTACCCTCAGTCTTTACTTAGATTGTGCTTTTGTGTTGGTCCCACATGAGTAAAAACCCTGATCTGACTCTGAGTGTGTCGGCAGAGGTTTGTTTAAACTGATGGTTTGTGCCCTCGAGCACTGGTAATCCATCTTTGTAAACGTTATAAAGGATCTTTGAGAAGGATACGACACAGACTCAACATCGATAGAACTAATCAAACCTAAATAAAGAACAAATGAAGACAGAGTTTTAAAGACTCACAGAGGAACCCTAGAGCCCAAACTGAAGAGAGTCATCCTCAAATCTGCACTTGTTTGCATTAAAAATCTCATGTATTGTTTATTTTTCCTAGCAAACTTAATTTTTTAGCATTTGTGACATGTTTGTACTTTGGGTACAGCTGTGAACATTGAACATTACATTGAAAAGAGTGCGATGCCATTGGTCGACACTGGCGTGTCATAAATGCTCCAGGAAGATTAATATCTGCTGAATGTGTCTTTTATTACAGAATAACTGCAACAGAGAAAATGGAGGCAACGTGAAACCCAATAAATTCTGTCAATTCAATAATGTAATGTTTTACAAAGCAGAGATAAATGCAATATGTGGCTAAGCTAATGCTAAGCTAACTAACTACAGTTTGATATTTTTAAATAAAAAGAAGCAGGGGAGGTCCTCAGCTGCTTTTGGGAGAAAGTGAAATCTGAGACAGGGATGGAAAAAAGAAAATTTTCTATCGTTTTAAATCCAGGTAACTGCTATTTCTATTTTGTCCACTGTGGTCGCAGTGTTTTAGTAATAGTAGAGAACACAACACAACACTGACTCCCAGGACTGAACAGCAGAGGGCAGCAGTGCACCATCTGGTCCCATAAATGGTAAGTTTGTTTTATTCTTTTGTCTTTTGCTGTAAAAATAACTCTGTGACAGAGAAAAGTAGACACAAGGTGTAAAATTCTGCAAAAAAATGACCACTTTCTATTTATTCTCTGAGGAGAATGGGAAACCTGTCTGTTTTTATCTGTAGCCGAAAGGTCAGCGAAAGTGCATAAAGGCTCCTTCGTTAAATACGTTTATGCTAGCAAAACATTAGCTTCAAAGATATATTGTGAGAATGAGTTTGTGAAAACACACACATGATGAACTACGGTAGCTCCACATGGACAAAAGACAATCTCTCGACAGCCAACATTAACC
This sequence comes from Neodontobutis hainanensis, assembly GCA_024349245.1. Classification (NCBI taxonomy): domain Eukaryota; kingdom Metazoa; phylum Chordata; class Actinopteri; order Gobiiformes; family Odontobutidae; genus Neodontobutis; species Neodontobutis hainanensis. The sequence continues at coordinate 43,831 of JALDNG010000486.1, read as the reverse complement.
TTTTTGGTCTGTGATTAATGAGATCACTGACATTATAATGTAATTGTACCTCTTTGCACTTTAGACCAAAGAATAACAAGGAGTTGTTGTTATTTATAGGTTTTATTCTATTCTTTTACTGGTCCACTTCAGATTGTGTTTCCTGAACTAAAAAGTGTTTGAAACTCCTGCTTTGGAATATAGTCTGAAAATAAGATATTTACAATGTATTAACAAATTATTATTTTCACACTGCAAATACCTTATAAATGTGTTAATCCAATTGTAAAGCAATAAGTTATTTAGCTTCTAAGATTAAAATTTACTGTACATTCATTAATAAAAGGTTCTTAATGGGTTGTAAACCATTAACCAGTGTTATATATAAAATTTGCTTTCACTTTTCTTAAGGACTACCTCTAAATAACTTTATACATTAATGTTTTCTAATCCTTATGTAAACCCTTGTAAAGAGGAGATCAATCTGTGACATGTGATCATGCACTGTAAAAACTTTACTGACACACCTTTTAAAACATTACCAATATCTATAAACTACAAAGGCATATATTTTATTATATTTACTGTATATGTGTTAGAAAGTGTGCCAGTGAAGGTTTTGCAAGTTTTGTCTTAATAAATAAGAAAGTAACAAGTTGAAAAAGAAGAAACACCAGCTTTTAAACATACCTTCTTTAATTCAGAGCTCTCACTTTTGCCGTTATAAAATGACACACATTTTGTCTTTGGTTTTTCTATTAAAATGTGAGAATGTTGCTGTATATTAAGTTTCTTTGATTGCTTATATATTGACATTTCTGATTTTCAGTGCTGAATATCCTTGTCTTCATTGGACATGCTGAAGGTAATGCACCTTTATTTTCTGTCGATATTCATCTTTGTTTCTTCTTCCTTTGTATTTTAGATGTTGAGTTGAGAAATAATCCAAATGTGTCTCATTTCTACACCGGATAAACACTTACCATTGCATGATGAGCGGAGAATACCAGTGTCGGTCTTCAGAGCGGCTCGATAAATGTGACTAAACTTGTAACTGTGTCCGGTAAAGTATTCAGATTATTATTCGAACAGATTGTGGCGTGAAAAAACAATCTTTGTGTTGAGTTGAGCTAGAGTCTTGCTTAATCTGTGATGTGTGTTAAGGTTTGTTGTTAAATTTGAGGTAGAGTGACTTTAAATGCCCTTCAGTTGGACTCACTGCAGCTTGAATTGTTTGTATTTATTGGTGCAAGCAGATTTATTAAAACAGTGAATAATTGTTGTATATTTTAAAGATCGTCAGCTGCTACACAAAATAATTTTACTGAACAGTAACACCCTACAGCAGGGTGAACAAACTAGAAATAAAAGTCTGTAACTTGGCTGGTTTGTATTTGGCTCGGTAGAAAAGAAGCGGCTGACTTTGAGTTCAGTTTCTTGGAATATCAGACATATGGCCTTTGAGGAGACTCCAGTGAAAAAACTCTTAAACTCAATTAATTGTTAATGTCAATATAATATCTGCTGTCTTTAATTATTATTAAATTAGTAGTTAATGCTTGGCAGATTGAACAGCCAGTATTGGGTCCTTGGGCCTTGGTTTGACCACCACTGCTACAAATATTCAAGAGTCCCACCAAGACACTATAAGGCACTGCAGCAGAGCTTTACATGGATTACAATGAATTGATGATTTACTATAGGTTTTAAATGATTATGTAGTTATTATATTTGCTGATTCTGCTGATTAGGCTTATAGATGATTAAACTGATGGACAGGAGTTTGTGTCGCACTGGAAATGAAAAAAAGGGAATTTTGAAACCTCCATTAAAGCAACAAAATAAACTGTTTCACCATCTCCTAACCTTAGCTTCAGCTGTCACCTGTAGCTCCGCTCCACCTTGGCAGGGAGCGCGCAGCATCTCGTGAGCGCATCTCCTGGAGCTGCTCAGCTGTGAGTGTTTTCTCCTTAAAACTGTTCACAGATCTGGAGACTATAGAGTTCAGTCAGAAACCAGAATGAACCAGGATCTGACTTTAACTCATGGATGAACACTAACAGAGAGGATCAGGCCCAGGGACGACAACACTGCTCCTTGAACTCCAGCACATTCAGTTTTTAAAGTGTGTCACTGCACTTGTTTCATTTTTAGGTCAAAAGCCACACATTTCTATGACGTTCAATGACACACTTTATCTCACTCCTCTGTGAGCTGTACTGTAGCTTCAGTTCTGACAAACACACAAACAATTATAAACCTCTACAGAACAATAACCACAAAAGACAAGTATCTAACACGTTTCTGAACAAGAATGATGTTATCTCTCCTTCAGCTTCAAGACGACAACACAGTTCATAGTTGCTCCTTCTTTGTCTCAGTGTCATTGTAGAGTCAAGAAGAAGTAACACATCTATTTCCTTTAGTTCTTACACTGATCTTCAATGTTTTTCTTAGTACTCAATATATCTAACGGAGTAAAGATCAACAGGTTCATATAACAATGATCAGACTGTATTTAGTTGTTTACAATATTTTAGTGCTACAGGTGTCACTTCTACTGCTAACTGCCAACTTACATGTGATGCATATAGTTTAATGATTATTTAAAATGTATTCTATTTTTATTTTATTCTAAACAGGTGTTGCATGATGGGTCGACTGTGAGAAAAGTCTCAAAGTGTGAAAGCTGTGGTTCAGTGTTTGTGTGAGGTAAGTGTGAAAAAGGAAGTGCAGACCAGTTAAACATATCTTCATCAAATGTACCCTCCTCTTCCTCTGTGAGTGCTGTAGATGAAGCCTGTAATGAGCTGGAGTTTGTCAGAGGCAGAGTGAAGCGCTGGATGTGAGGATGGGACCCTCTCTGGTCTGGACTCTGGGGCTCATCTGTGAGTTTACAACACTTTGACTTTAAACAGGTCAACATCTAAACTTTTGTCAGGCCTTTGTCGACATAAACTCTTTTATAATTCATATTTCAGTCTTCAATGTCGTCTTCTTCAAACACACAAAAGGTAAATAACTATCCTGTTTAATCTTTATTTAGTTCAGTTTCAGATTTTATTTAACATATATATGGCCTTATGTTACAAAACGTTCATAAAGAAGTGGAATTACATATTCTTCAAGCTGTGTTGTTTTATATTAGGCCATGTAACGTACAGTGTTACTTCTGCAGTTGTCATTAAGATGATTGTGTTTTCATGTTTACATCTATAGGACAGGGATATGACACCTGGGCCCATTATGACATCAAGAAATAAACTCACTGTGTTTGTGTTCTTTTATTGTTGCCTGTGACAGAGTTTAAAGAGATTTTCTATATTATTTTTGTCATATTTAAAAAATATCATAATGTTAGATGGATTTTTGCCCCAAAAGTCACTGGTTGTGTTTTGTTGAATCTCTTTGTTGCACTGGATGGAGTCGTGAGGACTTGTGTAGCACTTATCCACAGTTGTCTTTAGTCTGTTCTTAAAACACAGGGCTTACTTTTAAATCTTTGACATGAAGACTTGAGAAACTGTCAACACTCAGTAAATTATAATTTAGAGTCCTGTGTTGGTTCTTTTATGTTCTACTTTTGATAAATGTAATGATGAGAAAACAAAAATAAACCTACACCTTTAACTCTGCCATGTTTCTTTTTGTAATTTTCTTTTCTCTTTCTTTGTATACAGTTGTTATACAGTGGCCGTAAAGTGCAAACAAATTAACAAAAGCAAATATCAAAATAACAAATCAGAAAACAAATTTACCCTTTAAACCTATTTAAGGCGTCGTAAACAAGCAGCATAATGCACTACACAGCCCCAAGCCTAATATGGGTAAGCCGCACATCCAATTACTCAGCGGAAACCCGCTAAACGCACATGTAAGCCATATACACCAACTTCAAACACAGACCAAAAAACAATCATACAAAAGACAACATGTCAAGGTGTGAAGTTCGCCCCCTCCTCAACTCAGATGCTACATTTTTGCGAACAGCTGGCCAATACTTAAGCCTACAAACTCATGCCAGACCTCAATTTAAAGTACAGAAGCTATCGATTACAACGTTACAGTTTCCCTCAATTCTATTGGCACTAATGATTTTAAGGAGGCACGATGTGCTCAGTTCGATCAATCGGCTGCAGAGAATTTGCCGTGCGCAGTGGGGGCCAGCAACCGCTGCATAAAAGAAACAGGACGCAGGAGGAAGAATGCAGACTGAAAACACATATAAATACATAGAAGTCTGGTTTAAGTTCTCAATAATGTATTTAATGAACACCATTAGTGATATAAACATGAAATATATAGTATTTACATGACTAAACTGAAATGGAACAGACTAATCTGTCTGTACTAAAACCTCTTGAGTTTTATTCTGCTCCATATTATCGGTTTAAAACTTTGCAGGGATAATGTTAAACATGTTTTATTTACATGTTATGAAGTAAAAAAGTTGCAACAGCAGCATTCCAAAGAAACGAAAACTAAAAACTAAAAAAATAATTTAGCTGTGTGCCATCTTCATTTTCTCTTTACTAGTAACACATATTAATATGATAACACTTTTGACAAATCTCCACAAAGTTCCCTTGAAAATGACAAAATTATTCAAATACACCTTATTGTTGCTGAAATATAGTCTTTACTTTATGGGTATGGATTTTTGAGCAGTGTTCTTGAAAATAGGCCTCGGGTTTAAAGGGTTAATAAAACTAAAAACACATCAATAATTCACAGAAACAAGAGTGAGTCAGAAAGAAGAGTCAGAAAACTGCCTGGTTTTCTAACTTGTAATTTTGTTCTCAGTTCTGTTATTTCGGTTTACACTTTATGGCCATCGTAGTATTACTCTAAAGCATTTTTAAATTTATATTCTTTACTTTACTTTTGTTTACACAGGTGACCATGTGACTCTGAAGGGTCCTGAACAGTCTGTGTATCTCGGAGACAATCTAACTCTGGTTTGTGTTCAAAATGTTCAGGCAAATTTGGACTTTTACAAAAATGAATTACTTGTTACGGAGGACAAATACCATAAGATACAACAAAATTCTGCCACAGTTGAACTAAAAATGTATTTAGTGGCAAAATCAGATCAGGATTTTTACTGGTGTGGGACCAAAGACGGACCACAGTCCACAAAGAAAGAACTGAAGTTAACAGGTCAGTATTTTAAGACTTCTGATTTTACACAGCACTTATTTTGTTTCACTAATGACAAATAAATCATAAAAATAATTACCATTTCCATTTTGCCAAAGTCTGCATCCATCTTTGGCTGACTCTGACTTTAACAAATGCCATGTTTTTCTAATATTGTTCTCTCCTCAGGAAAGGGACGCAGAGTCCTTCTGAAAACATCCAGTGACACCATCCCAGAACAGAGCAGTGTGACTCTGAGCTGTGAAGTCCAGGACTTTAAAGGAACGTATAAATGGTTCAGAAGAAACTCAGCATTTGACTCTAAGAGGAAATAATAAAAGAAAACTCAGCTCGTGTCAGTGTCTCAGATGGAGGTGTCTACTGCTGCAGAGGATGGGATGAATATATTGTCACAGAACAAAGTAATGATGTCACTGTTTTAAAAACTGGTGAGTACAGTTATGTTTTTAAATATAGATCTAAAATAAAAATAAAAGTTAAAAAGTAAGGAGTTAAAATAAACTGTGCCTATTCTTGGAACAAAATGAGGTGTTTCTTTTGAGCTGATATGTCTTCAAATATACATTTATTACATTTATTACTTTTATTACATTTATTACATTTAAAAACAAACAGTTTTAAAAAGTTGGTGTATATTATACTTTTTCTGATTTTTTTATTTCACTGCTGTTCTTTGTGATTGTTTTGTTTATTAAACTGAAGTATGACATTTATTTGCAAAGATAAAACAATTACAGTTATTATAAAAAGGTACTAAATATTATGGCTATATAAGGCACGAGCAGGAGGCATGTCACAGATGTTCTCCGAGTCCCAGAAGGTTCAGAAGGAATTAGCATTTCAGAAATATATTCTGGTGTTATACCATTTAGAGACTTTTAACGTTTTAAAGTCTATTCTCTGAGCAACAGGAAGCCAGTGCAGAGATTTTAAAACTGGACTGATGTGGTCGTACTTCCTGGTTTTGGTTAGAACCCGAGCAGCAGTTCTGAATAAGCTGCAGCTGTCTTAACCCTCGTTTTGAGAGACCAGTGAGCAGCCGTTACAGTAATATAACCTGCTGCAGATAAAAGCATGAATAAGTTTCTCTAAGTCTGCTTTAGACATTATCCCTTTGACTCTGGAAATGTTTTTAAGGTGATAAAATGCTTATGATGTAATGGACTTAATGTGACGTGGAAATTCAAGTCTGAGTCCATAATGACCCTAGATTTCTAACTTGTTTTTAGATTTTAGAAAGAGATTGGAGGTGACTGCTGACACTTTCTCTTTGTTTCTGTTTCCAAAGATGATTATTTCAGTCTTGTCTCAGGGCTGTGCCGACACCTTCTTCTTTACACAGGATCGTAAGCTGTCATCTGTGAGGCGTGCGAGATGTTTGCTTTTAATAAAGTTTAAGTTGGAAAACACCTGCATATCTCCTCATTACACATTAAGCATACTTCTTACAATTCTCCATAGATGGCCTACCTGGGACTCAAAAAGTTAAAAAAAATTGCGCACTGGCGGGTGTTGCACATTAGCATTAGTGGCGCACGGTAACAGCGACAACATAAAAACGAACGAACTAAAATAAAACACAATAATTAAATACTCATTAATTATTTTTAAAAGCCACAGGGAGCCGCATCAGAGGGATGAAAGAGCCGCATGCTGCTCCAGAGCGTGTTGCCGACCCTGCACTAGAGTGAAACTGTTTTGATGTAGGTTTCAGAACACAGTTGTAAAAAGCTGGCAGGTGATAATGGAGGACTTTCTTCTCTGTTCAGTGAGACTCAGCTCTTCTGTGTGAACTCTGGTGGAGCTGAGTCTGCGCTCAGAGGAGCAGGTCTCTGTTTTCACCTGCCAGCTGTTTACAACAGTGTTCTGAAACCTACATCAAAACAGGTTCACTCTAGAAGGACAACGACTCCACTAACACTAACGACTCTCACATCAGGAGTCACACTGCCCTAATGACTCTGAGACCAGAACAGCCTGGTCCAATCAGAGTTAGTTTCAGGTCAAAGCCCTCCTCTAGAGATAAAGCTCAGCTCTGTATCAGCTGGACTCAGAAATGGAAAAGATAAAACCTCTTTAGCTTGAAAACTAAGTCCAGATGCATTTGCTTTAACTTTTTTCAATATGTTTAAGCTTAACTGAATGATTAGTATTTACTAATATTCTGCTCATCAATATTAAAAAGATGAACCTGTGCCGACTCAAGTCCCGTCTATTTATCCTTCGTCTTCAACCGAAAAATCAGAACAAGTTGGATTTGGACACACCCCTTAATGAGCTTCTTTCGTCCTGACACCTGCGTTATGATCGGGAAGATACAGCCCATAAGTATCAAGAACAGCAGAAAGTTTTTGATACATTCCTGATACAAACATTATCCACACAAATTTTAAAATCACCTGCTATGACTATTTGTTCAATTTCTGTGCAGACAAACGAAAGCATTTCAGTAACTCATCAATAAAATCATGACAGTGTTTGTAAAGAACTACATTATAGATGAAGAAAACTTGAACTTCATTTTGAATGACACATATTCAAATGGGGCAGCAGTAGCTCAGTGGGTAGAGCAGCCGTCCTTCAACCGGAAGGTAGGGGGTTCGATTCCCACTCTCTTCACAGCTCATACTGTCGTTGTGTCCTTGGGCAAGACACTTAACCCACCTAGTGGCTGTAAAACTGGTATTTACTGTAGAATAATGAAAGTTGCTTTGGATAGAAGCGTCAGCTAAATGAATAAATCTAAATGTAAATAATAAAAACTCCCCAAGTGACAGCTTCTGGATGAGAATATTATCCCTAAGAAAGGAACATACACCACCTCCCTTTTTGTTTTCCTGTATTTTTGATACGAATGTAAAATCAGATAGAGTGGATTAAATAAGGACTGCATTTCCTGTCATCTAACCATGCTTCTGTTAAAAACATCAAGCTTATTTGAAGTTATTAAATCATTGAACACTGCAAGTTTCAAGTCTGTTTGAGCAGGACCTGACATTATCTGTTTGAAGGGGATTTGAGTCAGATTTGTCTGTTCAGGTTGAGAACTGGTTAATTTTGACAAAATGTCCTGGCACAACAGAGGCCTCAGTGTCTTAATCACTGATAACAGTCATGATGCTGGTCTGGAGGACGTTAAGAGGGTTTGACATGGGTTTAAAATGAAATTATATTATGTTAAATATTACATTCGATGTTGACAGAACCCACAGTGAGTCTGAATCCAAACTGGTCTGAGATCTTTTCTGGAGACAGTCTCACTCTCAGATGTGAGATTGAGGACAGAGGAAACACTGAGTGGATGTATCAGTGGAGCAGGACCGGTTCAGTCCTACATCAAACAACAAAAGAATATACAATCTCCAGAGTTACTGAGTCTGACAGTGGACACTACAGATGTAGAGGAGAAAGAGCTCCAGATCTCACAACACTGTGGAGCAGAGGGACCAGACTGAACGTACTGAGTGAGTCTGGACAACTTTATGTTCAATATCAAGTAAGATCTTTATATACATTTCCACTCTGATCCACAGAAAAGCCAAAGGCCACAGTGAATGGTGAGACAGAGGTTCAGTCTGGAGGCAGAGTGACTCTGAGCTGCTCTGTGACTCCAGCTTCATCTGGTTGGAAATATTACTGGTTCAGAGACAACACAGAGTTATTCAAAGGTTCTTCTGATCAACAACAAATAAGTGTCTCAGTGGGAGGAGTGTACTGGTGCAGAGCAGGAAGAGGAGACCCACTTTATTTCACTGAGGACAGTCAGTCCTTCAGACTTAATGCTGTTGGTGAGTTTGTCTGTAACATCTGTAAACATCACTAGAAACATATCAGTCTTTAATATCTTCAAAGCTAAATTAATGAAACATTTATTCATATTGTTCCAGTCTTGTTTGTAACTGTGTTGGTTCTGATCAGTCTCTGACACAGCTGCTGTGTCTCTGGAGCCAAAGTGGCCTGAGATATTCCCAGGAGAGCAGGTCACTCTCAGATGTGAAATACACGGAGCAGACACTGAGTGGACGTATGAATGGAACAAATCTGGTGTGAGCTTTTCTAATAAAGAAGATAAAGTAATGATAATAAGTGCTGCTGCTTCAGGAAACAGTGGCAAATACAGCTGCAGAGGAATAATGAGACATGACCAACATAAAGCAACTGAATGGAGCAGCCAGGTTACATTACATGTGTCCAACAGTAGGTTTCATCTCACATTATTCATTATTACATTATTACACTGACAATTTAAAAACACAATAAGACAAATGATATCTAATGAGTGTTCAAACAGGTAAACTCCAGCCTGTCCTGTCTGTGTCTCCGTCATGGCTGACTCCTGGAGTCTCTGTCTCTGTGAGCTGTGGTGTTAAACAGACGTCTGCAGGATGGACCTTTTACTGGTACAAGGCTGTTCCTCATTCATCAGACTCTTACAGATATGAGCTGCTCCCAGGTCACAGTAATGGGACTGAACAGGACTCCTTCAGCGTTCAGCACCAGACCAACACAGCAGGGTTTGTGTGTAGAGCAGGACGAGGCGTCCACTGTTTTACTCTGAATACAGTCAGCCCAAGTTTGTCTGGACTAAAGGTAGGATCTTTATTTATTGCTAATCATTCAGAGATATTTAGAAACTGTAAGTGTTTATGTTATTTTCATTCTTCATTATTTATGCACTTGTTGTTTTGCAGATGTTGAGTCCCCAGTGTCTCTCACAGTGAGTCCTGACAGATCACAGCACTTCACGTCTGACAAAGTCTCACTGAGCTGTGAATCCAGCTCCACTAATGGAGAGTGGAGACTGAAAGGCTTTTCTCAGAACGGCCTTTTCTTACAACAATGTAGTTCCTACTGGACAGATAAACCTAAATGTCTAAATGCCAGAGGCCACAGAGAGACCAGTGGAGGCAGAGGAGATAGAGAGACAAGAGGAGGCAAAGGCCACAGAGAGACCAGAGGAGGCAGAGGACACAGACAGACCAGAGGAGGCAGAGGCCACAGAGAGACTAGAGGAGGCAGAGGACACAGACAGACCAGAAAGGCAGATGCCTCAGAGAGACCAGGGAGGCAGAGGAGGCAGACAGACCAGAAAAGGCAGATGCCTCAGAGAGACCAGAGTAGGCAGTGGCCAGATAGAGACCAGAGAAGGCAGAGGCCACAGAGAGACCAGAGGAGGCAGAGAGAGAGAGAGAGACCAAAAGAGGCAGTAAGAGCAGAGGAGGCAGAGGAGGCAGAGAGACCAGAGGAGGCAGAGGCCACAGAGTGACTAGAGGAGGCAGAGGAGACAAAGAGACCCGAGGAGGCATATGCCAGAGAGAGACCAGAGGAGGCAGAGGCAATAGAGAGACCAGTGGAGGCAGAGAGACCAGAGGGGGCATAGGAGGCAGACAGACAAGAGAAGGCAGCGGCCACAGAGAGACCAGAGGAGGCAGAGGCCACAGAGAGACCAGAGGAGGCAAAGGAGTCAGAGAGAGCAGAGGAAGCAGAGGCCACAGTGAGACCAGAGGGGGCAGAGGCCACCGAGAGTTCAGAGGAGACAGAAAGACAGAGAGACCAGAGGAGGCAGAGAGACAAGAGGATGCAGAGGAGGCAGAGAGAGCAGAGGAGAACGAGGCCACAGAGAGATGAGAGGAGGCAGAGGAATAGAGAGACAAAAGGAGGCAGAGACCACAGAGAGACCAGAAGAGGCAGAGGCCACAGAGAGACGAGAGGAGGCAGAGAAGACAGAGAAACCAGAGGAGGCAGAGGCCACAGAGAATCCAAAAGAGACATAGGCCACAGAGAGACCAGAGGATTGCAGAGGTCACAGAGAGACCAGTGGAGGTAGAGAGAGCAGAGGAGGCAGAGAAGGCAGAGAGACCAGTGGAGGCAGAGGAGACAGAGAGACCAGAGGAGGCACGGGCAGAGAGGCGAGAGGAGGCAGAGGCCACCAATAGTTCAGAGGAGGAAGAAAGACAGAGAGACCAAAGGAGGCAGAGAGATTAGAGGACGCAGAGGAGGCAGAGAGACCAGAAAAGGCAGATGCAACAGAGAGACCAGAGGAGGCAGAGGCCACAGAGACCAGAGGAGGCAGAGAGACCAGAGAAGGCAGAGGACACAAAGAGACCAGAGGAGGCAGAGGCCACAGAGTGACAAGAGGAGGCAGAGGAGACAAAGAGACCAGAGGAGGCAGAGGCCACAGAGAGACGAGAGGAGGCAGAGGCAATAGAGAGACCAGTGGAGGCAGAGAGACCAGAGGGGACAGAGGAGACAGAGAGAAAAGAGAAGGCAGAGGCCACAGAGAGACCAGAGGAGGCAGAGGCCACAGAGAGACCAGAGGAGGCAGAGGAGTCAGAGAGACAAGAGGAGGCAGAGGAGACAGAGAGACCAGAGGAGGCAGAGGCCACAGAGAGACGAGAGGAAGCAGAGGAGGCAGAGGAGGCAGAGAGACCAGAGGAGGCAGAGGCCACAAATAGATCAGAGGAGGCAGACAGTCCAGAGGAGGCAGAGGCAATAGAGAGACCAGTGGAGTCAGAGAGACCAGATGGGGCATAGGAGGCAGACAGACAATAGAAGGCAGAGGCCAGAGAGAGACCAGAGGAGGCAGAGGCCACAGAGAGACCAGAGGAGGCAGAGGAGGCAGAGAGACCAGAGAAGGCAGAGGCCAACAAGAGTTCAGAGGAGGCAGAAAGACAGAGAGACAAGAGGAGGCAAAGGCCACAGAGAGACTAGAGGAGGAAGAGGAAAAGAGAGACAAGAGGAGGCAGAGGCCACAGAGAGACCAGAAGGAGGCAGAGGCAGAGAGGCGAGAGGAGGCAGAGGCCACCAATAGTTCAGAGGAGGAAGAAAGACAGAGAGACCAAAGGAGGCAGAGAGATTAGAAGAGAGACCAGAAAAGGCAGATGCAACAGAGAGACCAGAGGAGGCAGAGGCCACAGAGACCAGAGGAGGCAGAGAGACCAGAGAAGGCAGAGGACACAAAGAGACCAGAGGAGGCAGAGGCCACAGAGTGACAAGAGGAGGCAGAGGAGACAAAGAGACCAGAGGAGGCAGAGGCCACAGAGAGGCAGAGGAGGCAGAGGCAATAGAGAGACCAGTGGAGGCAGAGAGACCAGAGGAGGCAGAGGAGAGAGAGAAAAGAGGCAGAGGCCACAGAGAGACCAGAGGAGGCAGAGGCCACAGAGAGACCAGAGGAGGCAGAGGAGTCAGAGAGACAAGAGGAGGCAGAGGAGACAGAGAGACCAGAGGAGGCAGAGGCCACAGAGAGACGAGAGGAAGCAGAGGAGGCAGAGGAGGCAGAGAGACCAGAGGAGGCAGAGGCCACAAATAGATCAGAGGAGGCAGACAGTCCAGAGGAGGCAGAGGCAATAGAGGACCAGTGGAGTCAGAGAGACCAGATGGGGCATAGGAGGCAGACAGACAATGGCAGAGGCCAGAGAGAGACCAGAGGAGGCAGAGGCCACAGAGAGACCAGAGGAGGCAGAGGAGGCAGAGAGACCAGAGAAGGCAGAGGCCAACAAGAGTTCAGAGGAGGCAGAAAGACAGAGAGACAAGAGGAGGCAGAAAGGCCACAGAGAGACTAGAGGAGGAAGAGGAAAAGAGAGACAGAGGAGGCAGAGGCCACAGAGAGACCAGAAGATGCAGAGGCCACAGAGAGACCAGAGGAGGCAGAGGAACAGAGAGACAAGAGGAGGCAGAGGCCACAGAGAGACCAGAAGATGCAGAGGCCACAAAGAGACGAAAGGAGGCAGAGGAGACAGAGAGACCAGTGGAGGCAGAGGCCACACAGAGACCAGAGGAGGCAGAGTTCACAGAGAGACCAGAGGAGGCAGAGGCCGCAGAGAGACCAGAGGAGGCATAGGCCACAGAGAGACCAGAGAGGATTGCAGAGGTCACAGAGAGACCAGTGGAGGTAGAGAGCAGAGGAGGCAGAGAAGGCAGAGAGACCAGTGGAGGCAGGGGAGACAGAGAGAGCAGAGGAGGCAGAGGCCACAGAGAGACCAGAGGAGGCACAGGCAATAGAGACCAGTAGAGACAGAGAGACCAGAGGGGCAGAGGAGGCAGAGAGAGACAGAGAGACCAGAGGAGGCAGAGGAACAGAGAGATCCAAGAGGAGGCAGAGGAGGCAGAGAGACCAGAGGAGGCAGAGGCGAGACAGAGAGAGAAGCAGAGGAGACAGAGAGTCTAGAGGAGGCAGAGGCCATGAGAGAATCCAGAGGAGGCATAGGCCACAGAGAGACTAGAGGATTGCAGAGGTCACAGAGAGACCAGTGGAGGTAGAGAGAGCAGAGGAGGCAGAGAAGGCAGAGAGACCAGTGAAGGCAGGGGAGACAGAGAGAGCAGAGGAGGCAGAGGCCACAGAGAGACGAGAGGAAGCAGAGGAGGCAGAGAGACCAGAGGAGGCAGAGGCAACAGAGAGACCAGAGGAAGCAGAGGAGGAAGAGGAGGACCAGTAGAGCAGAGAGACCAGAGGAGGCAGAGGCGACAAATAGATCAGAGGAGGCATACAGTCCAGAGGAGGCAGAGGCAATAGAGGGACCAGTGGAGTCAGAGAGACCAGATGGGGCATAGGAGGCAGACAGACAATAGAAGGCAGAGGCCAGAGAGAGACCAGAGTAGGCAGAGGCCACAGAGAGACCAGAAGATGCAGAGGCCACAGAGAGACCAGAGGAGGCAGAGGAATAGAGAGACAAGAGGAGGCAAAGGCCACAGAGAGACTAGAGGATGCAGAGAAGGCAGAGAGTCCAGAGGAGACAGAGGACACAGAGAGACCAGAGGAGGTAGAGGAAAAGAGAGACAAGAGGAGGCAGAGGCCACAGAGAGACCAGAAGATGCAGAGGCCACAGAGAGACCAGAGGAGGCAGAGGAATAGAGAGACAAGAGGAGGCAGAGGCCACAGAGAGACCAGAAGATGCAGAGGCCACAGAGAGACCATGAAAGGAGGCAGAGGAGACAGAGAGACCAGTGGAGGCATAGGCCAGAGAGAATCCAGAGGAGGCAGAGGCCACAGAGAGACCAGAGGATTGCAGAGGTCACAGAGAGACCAGTGGAGGTGAGAGATCAGAGGAGGCAGAGAAGGCAGAGAGACCAGTGGAGGCAGGGGAGACAGAGAGAGCAGAGGAGGCATAGGCCACAGAGAGAGAGGAAGCAGAGGAGGCAGAGAGACCAGAGGAGGCAGAGGCAACAGAGAGACCAGAGGAGGCACAGGCAATAGAGAGACCAGTAGAGATTGAGAGACCAGAGGGGCAGAGGAGGCAGAGAGACAAGAGAAGTCAGAGGCCACAGAGAGACCAGAGGCAGAGGCCACATAGAGACCAGAGGAGGCAGAGGAGGCAGAGAGACCAGAGGAGGCAGACGAGACAGAGAGACGAGAGGAAGCAGGGGAGGCAGAGACTCTAGAGGAGGAAGTGTCACAGAAAGACTAGAGGAGGCAGAGAGTCCAGAGGAGGCAGAGGCCACACAGTGACTAGAGGATGCAAAAAGACAGAGAGAGACAAGAGGAGGCAAAAGCCACAGAGAGACTAGAGGATGCAGAGAAGGCAGAGAGTCCAGAGGAGACAGAGGCTATAAAGAGACCAGATGAGGCAGAGGTCACAGAGAGACCAGAGGAGCCAGAGGAGGCAGAGAGACCAGAAAAGGCAAATGCCACAGAGAGACAAGTGGAGGCAGCGGCCACAGAGAGAGCAGAGAAGGCAGAGGCTTCAGAGAGACCAGAGGATGCAGAGGCCACAGAGAGACCAGATGAGGCAGAGAGACAGAGAGACCAGAGGAGGCATAGGCCACAGAGAGACCAGAGGAGGCAGAGGCAATAGAGAGACCAGTGGAGGCAAAGGAAGCAGAGAGACCAGAGGAGGCAGAGGCCACAGAGAGACCAGATGAGGCAGAGAGACAGAGAGACCAGAGGAGGAAGTTAAAGCAGAGGAGGCAGAGAAGGCAGAGAGACCAAAGGAGGCAGAGGCCACACAGTGACTAGAGGAGGCAGAGGAGACAAAAGACCAGAGGAGGCAGAGGCCACAGAGAGACCAGTGGAGGCAGAGGACACAGAGAGGAGAGGAAGCAGGGGAGGTAGAGAGACTAGAGGAGACAGAGGCCACACAAAGACCAGAGGAGACAGAGAGACCAGAGGAGGCAGAGGCCACAGAGAGACCAGAGGAGGCAGAGGCCACAGAGAGACCAGAGGAGGCAGAGAGACCAGAAAGGCAGATGCCACAGAGAGACCAGAGGAGGCAGTGGCCACAGAGAGACCAGAGAAGGCAGAGGCCACAGAGAGACCACAAGAGGCAGAGGCCACAGAGAGACCAATGGAGGTAGAGAGAGCAGAGGAGGTAGAGAGGCAGAGAGACCAGTAGAGGCAGGGGAGACAGAGAGCAGTTTAGGCAGAGGCCACAGAGAGACGAAAGGAAGCAGAGGAGGCAGAGAGACCAGACGAGGCAGTTAGAGGAGAGGAGGCAGAGGAGACAGAGAGACCAGAGGAGGCAGAGCCCACAGAGTGACTAGAGGAGGCAGAGGAGACAAAGAGACCAGAGGAGGCAGAGGCCACAGAGTGACCAGAGGAGGCAGAGGCAATTGAGAGACCAGTGGAGGCAGAGAGCAGAGAGGGGCAGAGGAGGCAGAGAGACCAGAGAAGGCAGAGGCCACAGAGAAGACCAGAGGAGGCAGAGAGTCCAGAGGAGGCAGAGGCCAATGAGAGGCCAGAGGAGGTAGAGGCCACAGAGAGACCAGAGGAGGCAGAGGCCACAGAAAGACCAGAGGAGGCAGAGGCCACAGAGAGACCAGAGGAGGCAGTTAGAGCAGCGGAGGCAGACAGACCAGAGGAGGCAGAGGCCACAAAGAGACCAGAGGAGGCAGAGAGAGGCAGAGGAGGCAGAGGCCACAGAGTGACTAGAGGAGGCAGAGGCAAAAAAGAGAGCAGTGGAGGCAGAGAGACTAGAGGAGGCAGAGGAGGCAGAGAATCAAGAGAAGGAAGAGGCCACAGTTAGACCAGAGGGGGAAGAGGCCACCGAGAGTTCAGTTGAGGCAGAAAGACAGAGAGCCCAGAGGAGGCAGAGAGACGAGAGGATGCAGAGGAGGCAGAGAGACCAAAGGAGACAGAGGCCACAGAGAGACCAGAGGAGTTATAGGAATAGAGAGTCCAGAGGAGGTAGAGGCCACAGAGAGACCAGAGGAGGCAGAAGCCACAAAAAGACCAGAGGAGGCAGAGGCCACAGAGAGACCAGAGGAGGCAGAGGAGGCAGAGAGACCAGAAAAGGCAGATGCCACAGAGAGACCAGAGGAGGCAGCGGCCACAGAGAGACCAGAGGAGGCAGAGCAGAGGAGGCAGAGAGACCAGAGGAGGCAGAGGCCACAGAGAGACCAGAGGAGGCAGAGAGTCCAGAGGAGGCAGAGGCCACAGAGAGACTAGAGGAGGCATAGGAGACAAAGAGACCAGAGGAGTCAGAGGCCACAGACAGACCAGAGGAGGCAGAGGCAAGAGAGACTAGTGGAGGCAGAGAGACAGAGAGGCCAGAGGAGGCAGAGGCCACAGAGAGACCAGAGGAGGCAGAGGAGGCAGAGGAGGCAGAGAGACCAGAGGAGGCAGAGGCCACAGAGTGACTAGAGGAGGCAGAGGAGACCAAGAGACCAGAGGGAGACAGAGGCAATAGAGAGAGCAGTGGAGGCAGAGAGACCAGAGGGGACAGAGAGTCAGAGAGACAAGGAAGGCCGAGGCCACAGAGAGAGCAGAGGAGGCAGAGGCCATAGAGACACCAGAGGAGGTAGAGGAGGCAGAGAGACCAGAGGAGTTTGAGGAGAAAGAGAGACCAGAAGAGGCAAAGGAGACAGAGAGACCAGAAAAGGCAGATGCTTCAGAGAGACCAGAGAAGGCAGAGGCCACAGAGAGACCAGAGGAGGCAGAGGAGGCAGAGGACACAGACAGACCAGAGGAGGGAGAGGCCACAGAGAGACCAGAGGAGGCAGAGAGACCAGAGGAGGCAGAGGAGACAGAGAGACCA
The DNA here is from genome assembly GCA_024349245.1 of Neodontobutis hainanensis. Classification (NCBI taxonomy): domain Eukaryota; kingdom Metazoa; phylum Chordata; class Actinopteri; order Gobiiformes; family Odontobutidae; genus Neodontobutis; species Neodontobutis hainanensis. The sequence goes on along the minus strand of JALDNG010000486.1, from coordinate 26,723 downwards.
GAGGAGGCAGAGGCCACAGAGAGACCAGAGGAGGCAGAGGACACAGACAGACCAGAGGAGGCAGAGGCCACAGAGAGACCAGAGGAGGCAGAGGAGACAGAAAGACCAGAGGAGGCAGAGGCCACAGAGAGACGAGAGGAAGCAGAGGAGGCAGAGAGACCAGAGGAGGCAGAGGCCACAGAAAGACCAGGGGAGGCAAGGAGAGTCTAGAGGAGACAGAGGCCACAGAGAGACCAGGAGAGGCAGAAGAGGCAGAGAGACCAGAAAAGGCAGATGCCTCAGAGAGACCAGAGTAGGCAGCGGCCAGAGAGAGACCAGAGAAGGCAGAGGCTACAGAGAGACCAGAGGAGGCTGAGGCCACAGAGAGGCGAGAGGAAGCAGAAAAGGCAGAGAGACCAGAGGAGGCAGAAGCCACAGAAAGACCAGAAGAGGCAGATAGTCCAGAGGATGCAGAGGCCATATAGAGACCAGAGGAGGCAGAGGCCACAGAGAGACGAGCGGTAGCAGAGGCAAGAGAGAGACCAGTGGAGACAGAGAGACCAGAGGGGGCATAGGAGGCAGACAGACAAGAGAATGCAGCGGCCACAGAGAGACCAGAGGAGGCAGAGGCCACAGAGAGACCAGAGGAGGCAGAGGAGGCAGAGAGACCAGAGGAGGCAGAGCCCACAGTGAGACCAGAGGGGGCAGAGGCCACCGAGAGTTCAGAGGAGGCAGAAAGAGAGAGAGGTAAGAGGAGTCAGAGAGACGAGAGTATGCAGAGGCCACAGAGAGACCAGAAGAGGCAGAGGCCACAGAGAGATGAGAGGATTGCAGAGGTCACAGAGAGACCAGTGGAGGTAGAGAAAGCAGAGGAGGCAGAGAAGGCAGAGAGACCAGTGGAGGCAGAGGAGACAGAGAGACCAGAGGAGGCAACGGGGCAGAGAGGCCACAGGAGGCAGAGGCCATCGAGAGTTCAGAGAAGGAAGAAATACAGAGAGACCAAAGGAGGCAGAGTGATTAGAGAACATAGGAGGCAGAGAGACCAGAAAAGGCAGATGGCACAGAGAGACCAGAGGAGCCAGCGGCAGCAGAGAGACCAGAGGAGGCAGAGAGACCAGAGAAGGCAGAGGACACAAAGAGACCAGAAGAGGCAGAGAGACAGAGAGACCAGAGGAGGCAGTTAGAGCAGAGGAGGCAGAGGAGGCAGAGAGACCAGAGGAGGCAGAGGCCACAGAGTGACTAGAGGAGGCAGAGGAGACAGAGAGACCAGAGGAGGCAGAGGCCACAGAGAGACGAGAGGAAGCAAAGGAGGCAGAGAGACCAGAGGAGGCAGAGGCCACAGAAAGACCAGGGAGGCAAGGAGAGTCTAGAGGAGACAGAGGCCACAGAGAGACCAGGAGAGACAGAAGAGGCAGAGAGACCAGAAAAGGCAGATGCCTCAGAGAGACCAGGCAGAGGCAGGCCAGAGAGAGACCAAAGAAGGCAGAGGCCACAGAGAGACCAGAGGAGGCTGAGGCCACAGAGAGGCGAGAGGAAGCAGAAAAGGCAGAGAGACCAGAGGAGGCAGAGGCCACAGAGAGACCAAAGGAAGCAGAGGCAATAGAGAGACCAGTGGAGGCAGAGAGACCAGAGGGGAATAGGAGGAAGACAGACAAGGCAGCGGCCACAGAGAGACCAGAGGAGGCAGAGGCCATAGAGAGGCCAGAGGAGGCAGAGGCCACAGAGAGTTCAGAGGAGGCAGAGGAGACAGAGAGACCAGAGGAGGCAGAGGCCACAGAGGGATGAGCGGAAGCAGAGGCAATAGAGAGGCCAGTGGAGGCAGAGGCCACAGAGAGACGAGAGGAAGCAAAGGAGGCAGAGAGACCAGAGGAGGCAGAGGCCACAGAAAGACCAGGGAGGCAAGGAGAGTCTAGAGGAGACAGAGGCCACAGAGAGACCAGGAGAGACAGAAGAGGCAGAGAGACCAGAAAGGCAGATGCCTCAGAGAGACCAGAGTAGGCAGCGGCCAGAGAGAGACCAAAGAAGGCAGAGGCCACAGAGAGACCAGAGGAGGCTGAGGCCACAGAGAGGCGAGAGGAAGCAGAAAAGGCAGAGAGACCAGAGGAGGCAGAGGCCACAGAGAGACCAAAGGAAGCAGAGGCAATAGAGAGACCAGTGGAGGCAGAGAGACCAGAGGGGAATAGGAGGAAGACAGACAAGGCAGCGGCCACAGAGAGACCAGAGGAGGCAGAGGCCATAGAGAGGCCAGAGGAGGCAGAGGCCACAGAGAGTTCAGAGGAGGCAGAGGAGACAGAGAGACCAGAGGAGGCAGAGGCCACAGAGGGATGAGCGGAAGCAGAGGCAATAGAGAGGCCAGTGGAGGCAGAGAGACCAGAGGGGGCATATGAGGCAGACAGACAAGACAAGGCAGCGGCCACAGAGAGACCAGAGGAGGCAGAGGCCACAGTGAGAGGCAGAGGCAGAGGCCACCGAGAGTTCAGAGGCCACCGAGAGTTCAGAGGAGGCAGAAAGACAGAGAGGCAAGAGGAGGCAGAGAGACGAGAGGATGCAGAGGAGGCAGAGAGAGCAGAGGAGACCGAGGCCACAGAGAGACCAGAAGAGGTAGAGGCCACAGAGAGATGAGAGGAGGCAGACGAGAAAGAGAGAGCAGAGGAGGCAGAGGCCACAGAGAATCCAAAAGAGACATAGGCCAAAGAGAGACCAGAGGAATGCAGAGGTCACAGAGAGACCAGTGGAGGTAGAGAGAGAGCAGAGGAGGCAGAGAGAAGGCAGAGAGACCAGTGGAGGCAGAGAGACAGAGAGACCAGTGGAGGCAACGGGGCAGAGAGGCCAGAGGAGGCAGAGGCCACCGAGAGTTCAGAGGAGGAAGAAAGACAGAGAGACCAAAGGAGGCAGAGAGATTAGAGGACGCATAGGTGGCAGAGAGACCAGAAAAGGCAGATGCCACAGAGAGACCAGAGGAGCCAGCGGCAGCAGAGTGACCAGAGGAGGCAGAGAGACCAGAGAAGGCAGAGGACACAAAGAGACCAGAGGAGGCAGAAGCCACAGAGTGACTATAGGAGGCAGAGGAGACAAAGAGACCAGAGGAGGCAGAGGCCACAGAGAGACGAGAGGAGGCAGAGGCAATAAAGAGACCAGTGGAGGCAGTGAGACCAGAGGAGGCAGATACCACAGAGAGACCAGAGGAGGAAGAGGCGACAAAGAGACTAGAGGAGACAGATAAGTCAGAGAGACTAGTGGAGGTAGAGGCCAGAGAGAGAGCAGAGGAGGCAGAGGCCACAGAGAGAGACGAGTGGAGTCAAAGGCCACTGAGAGACCAGTGGAGGCAGAGGAGACAGAGAGACCAGAGGAGGCAGAGGCCACAGAGAATCCAGAGGAGGCAGGCCACAGAGAGACCAGAGAGGATTGCAGAGGTCACAGAGAGACCAGTGGGGGTAGAGAGATCAGAGGAGGCAGAGAAGGCAGAGAGACCAGTGGAGGCAGGGGAGACAGAGAGAGCAAGGGAGGCAGAGGTCACATAGAGACGAGAGGAAGCAGAGGAGGCAGAGAGACCAGAGGAGGCAGAGGCAACAGAGAGACCAGAGGAGGCACAGGCAATAGAGAGACCAGTAGAAAAAGAGAGACCAGAGGGGCAGAGGAGGCAGAGAGACAAGAGAAGACAGAGGCCACAGAGAGACCAGAGGAGGCAGAGGCCACAGAGAGACCAGAGGAGGCAGAGGAGGCAGAGAGACCAGAGGAGGCAGACGAGACAGAGAGACGAGAGGAAGCAGGGGAGGCAGAGAGTCTAGAGGAGGCAGAGGCCACAGAAAGACTAGAAGAGGCAGAGGTCACAGAGAGACCAGAGGAGGCAGAGGAGGCAGAAAGACCAGAAAAGGCAAATGCCACAGAGAGACCAGTGGAGGCAGCGGCCAGAGAGAGAGCAGAGAAGGCAGAGGCCACAGAGAGACCATAGGAGGCAGAGGCAATAGAGAGACCAGATGATACAGAGAGACAGAGAGACCAGAGGAGGAAGTTAAAGCAGAGGAGGCAGAGAAAGCAGAGAGACCAGAGGAGGCAGAGGCCACACAGTGACTAGAGGAGGCAGAGGAGAAAAAGACCAGAGGAGGCAGAGGCCACACAGACCAGAGGAGGCAGAGGAGGCAGAGAGACCAGAGGAGGCAGAGGAGACAGAGAGACGAGAGGAAGCAGGGGAGGCAGAGAGACTAGAGGAGGCAGAGGAGACAGAGAGGAGAGGAAGCAGGGGAGGCAGAGAGACTAGAGGAGGCAGAGGCCACAGAAAGACCAGAGGAGACAGAGAGTCCAGAGGAGGCAGAGGCCACAGAGAGACCAGAAGAGGCAGAGGTCACAGAGAGACCAGAAGAGGCAGAGGCCACAGAGACACCACAGGAGGCAGAGGCCACAGAGAGACCAGTGGAGGTAGAGAGAGTAGAGGAGGCAGAGAAGGCAGAGAGACCGGTGGAGGCAGGGGAGACAGAGAGAGCAGAGTAGGCAGAGGCCACAGAGAGACGAGAGGAAGCAGAGGAGGCAAAGAGACCAGACGAGGCAGTTAGAGGAGAGGAGGCAGAGGAGACAGAGAGACCAGAGGACGAAGAGGCCACAGAGTGACTAGAGGAGGCAGAGGGGACAAAGAGACCAGAGGAGGCAGAGGCCACAGAGTGACCAGAGGAGGCAGAGGCAATTGAGAGACCAGTGGAGGCAGAGAGCAGAGGAAGCAGAGGAGGCAGAGAGACCAGAGGAGGCAGAGGCCACAAAAGACCAGAGGAGGCAGAGAGTCCAGAGGAGGCAGAGGCCACAGAGAGGCCAGAGGAGGTATAGGCCACAGAGAGACCAGAGGAGGCAGAGGCCACAGAAAGACCACAGGAGGCAGAGGCCACAGAGAGACCAGAGGAGGCAGTTAGAGCAGCGGAGGCATAGAGACCAGAGGAGGCAGAGGCCACAAAGAGACCAAATGAGGCAGAGAGTCCAGAGGAGGCAGAGGCCACAGAGTGACTAGAGGAGGCAGAGGCAAAAAAGAGAGCAGTGGAGGCAGAGAGACTAGAGGTGTCAGAGGAGGCAGAGAGTCAAGAGAAGGCAGAGGCCACAGAGAGACCAGAGTAGGCAGAGGCCACAGAGAGACGAGAGGAGGCATAGGAGAAGAGAGAGCAGAAGAGGAAGAGGCCACAGTTAGACCAGAGGGGAAGAGGCCACCGAGAGTTCAGAGGAGGCAGAAAGACAGAGAGCCCAGAGGAGGCAGAGAGACGAGAGGATGCAGAGGATGCAGAGAGACCAAAGGAGACAGAGGCCACAGACAGACCAGAGGAGATAGAGGAATAGAGAGTCCAGAGGAGGCAGAGGCCACAGAGAGGCTAGAGGAGGTAGAGGCCAAAGAGAGACCAGAGGAGGCAGAGGAGGCAGAGAGACCAGAAAAGGCAAATGCCACAGAGAGACCAGAGGAGGCAGCGACAGAGAGACCAGAAGAGGCAGTTAGAGCAGCGGAGGCAGAGAGACCAGAGGAGGCAGAGGCCACAGAGAGACCAGAGGAGGCAGAGAGTCCAGAGGAGGCAGAGGCAACAGAGTGACTAGAGGAGGCAGAGGAGACAAAGAGACCAGAGGAGTCAGAGGCCACAGACAGAGGTGCAGTTGTACAGACTGTAGATGTGTAGTAGAACAGACTGTAGACGTTTATCAGAACAGACTGTAGACGTGCAATAGAACAGACTGTAGATGAGCAGTAGTACAGACTGTAGACTTGCATTAGAAAAGACTGTAGATGTGCATTAGAACAGACTGTAGATGTGCAGTAAAAAAACTGTAGACGTGCAGTTGAACAGACTATAGATGTGCATTTGAACAGATGTCAGAGCAGCAGTAGTACAGACTCTAGATTGGCTTTAGAACAGACTGTAGATGAGCTTTAGAACAGACTGTAAATGTCCAGTAGAACAGACTGACAATTAGAACAGATTGTAGATTTGCAGTAAAACAGACTGTAGGACGTGCAGGTGAACAGAAATAAGAGCAGCAGTAGTACAGACTCTAGAATTACCTTAGAACAGACTGTAAACGAGCAATAGAAATGACTGTAAACGTGTAGAACAAACTGACAATGTGCAATAGAATAGACTCTAGAGCTGCAGTAGTACAGACTGTAGATGAGCAAATGAACAGACTGTATATGAGTTTTAGAAAACACTGTAGACATGCATTTATAACAGACTGTAGAGGTGCAGTAATACAGACTGTAGACGAGCATTAGAACAGACTGTAGAAGTGCAGTAGTACAGACTGTAGAGGTGCAGTTGAACAGACTGTAGACGTGCAGTTGAACAGACTTCAGCGCAGAATTAGTAAAGACTGTAGATTGTAGAACCGACTGACAATTAGAACAGATTGTAGATGTGCAGTAAAAATGACTGTAGACGTGCAGTAGAATAGAGTGCAGTAGAGCAATAGTACAGACTGTAAAATGGCATTAGATCAGACTGTAGACATTCAGTAGAACAGACTGTAAAGGTGCAGTTGTACAGACTGTAGACGAGCATTAGAACAGACTGTTGATGTGCAGCAGAAAAGACTGTAGGCGTACAATAGAACAGACTGTAGATGAGCATTAGAACAGAATGTAGAGGTCCATTAGAACAGACTGTAGATGTGCAGTAGTAAAGACTTAAGACCTGCATAAGAATAGACTGTGGACAAGCATTAGAACAGACTGTAGATGAGCAGTAGTACAGACTATAGACTTGCATTAGAAGAGAGTGTAGATGTGCATTAGAACAGACTTTAGAAGTGCAGTAGTAGAGACTGTAGATGTGTAGTAGAACAGACTGTAAATGAGCAGTAGTAGAGACTGTAGACTTGTATTAGAACAGACTGTAAAGCGTGCAGTAGAACAGACTGTAGATGAGCAATAAAACAGACTGTACACGTGCAGTAGAACAGACTGTAGATGAGCAGTTGTACAGACTGTAGACTTTCATTAGAACATACAGTAGATGTCCATTAGAATAGACTGTAGATGTGCAGTAGAACAGACTGACGAGGTGCAGAAGAATAGACTGAAGAGTTGCAGTAGTTGAGACTTTACACGAGCATTAGAACAGACTGTACATGACTATTAGAAAAGACTGTAGACATGCTTTAGAAGAGACTGTAGAGGCTCAGTAGTACAGACTGTAGACGAGCATTAAAACAAACTGTAGATGTGCAGTAGACCAGACTGTAGACGTGCAGTTGAACAGACTTTAGAGCAGCAGTAGTACAGACTCTAGATTGGCTTTAGAACAGACTGTAGATGAGCTTTAGAACAGACTGTAGAGGTGCAGTAGTTCAGACTGTAGATGAGCATTAGAACAGACTCTATATGAGTAGTAGAAAACATTTTAGACATGCTTTAGAACAGGCAGTAGAGGTGCAGTTGTACAGACTTTAGACGAGCAGTAGTACAGACTGGAGAATTCCATTAGAACAAATTGTAGATGTGCATTAGAACAGACTGTAGATGTGCAAAAGAATAGACTATAGAGGGCAGTAGTTGAGACTTTACACGAGCATTAGAACAGACTGTACATGAGTATTAGAAAAGACTGTAGACATGTTTTAGAAAGAGACTGTAGAGAGTTCCAGTAGTACAGACTGTAGACGAGCATTAGAACAAACTGTAGATGTGCAGTAGTACAGAAAGTTGACAATTATTAAAAGAGACTGTAGACGTGCAGTATAACAGACTCTAGACAATTATTATCTATTAATAATAGAAAAGACTGTAGAGGTGCAGTTGAACAGACTGTAGATGTGCAGTTGAATAGACTTCAGAGCAGAAGTAGAACAGACTCTAAATTGGCTTTGGAACAGACTGTAGACGAGCATTAGAACAAACAGTAAACAACCTGTAGAACAGACTGAGAATGTGCAGAAGAATAGACTCTAGAGGTGCAGTAGTACAGACTGTAGATGAGAATTAGAAAAGACTGTAAACGTCAGTAGAACAGACTGACAATGTGCAGAAGAATAGACTGTAGAGATGCAGTAGTACAGACTGTAGACATGCATTAGAACAGACTGTATATGAGTATTAGAAAACACTCTAGACATGCTTTAGAACAGACTGTAGATGAGCAGTAATACAGACTGTAGACTTGCATTAGAACAGACTGTAGATGTGCAGTAGAACAGACTGTAGACGTTTATTAGAACAGACTGTAGACCTGCAAAAGAACAGACCGTAGATGAGTAGTAAAACAGACTATAGACTTGCATTAGAACAGACTGTAAACTGACTGTAGACGAGCATTAGAACAGACTGTAAACATCAGTAGAACAGACTGACAATGTGCAGAAGAATAGACTGTAGAAATGCAGTTTAACAGATTGTGGACGAGCATTAGAACAGACTGTATATGAGTATTAGAAAACACTCTAGACATGCTTTATAATAATAATAATAATAAATTTTATTTGTAATGCACTTTACATTTGTACAATCTCAAAGTGCTACAGCGCATATCAAAGTAATTCAATATAAAAAGAAAACAAAACGCGAAAACCTAAAAACGTTCATTGAAAAGCTTTTGTAAAAGAAATGTTTTTAGGTTGCGTTTAAAAGCATCAGTAGTCTGTGGGGCCCTCAGGTAGTCCGGGAGGGTATTCCACAGCCTCGAACAGCCGATGAAAAGGCCCTATCACCCATGCTGCAAAGTTTTGTTCTGGGAATTTGGAGGATGTTTGAGTTTGCAGAACGAAGAGTGCGTGCAGAGTGCGAAAGGTCGGGTGGGTGAGAAGTTCCTGCAGGTAGAGGGCATGTCCGTGAATACACTGATGGGTGAGGAGGGAAACTTTATACACAATTCTCAGTGAGACAGGGAGCCAGTGAAGAAATTTCAGGATGGGGGTGATGTGTTCATGCTTGCGCACCCTCATCAGGATTCTGGCAGCGCTATTTTGGATGTACTGAAGTCTCTGGATGCTTTTGCCAGAGATCCCGATGAGGAGTGCATTACAGTAGTCCAGCCTGGAAGAAACAAAGGCATGTACGAGCTTCTCTGCATCCTCCATGCTGAGTATTGGACGGAGTCTGGCAGATGAAAGAATGAGGTCTTGCATAGGTGTTTAATGTGGGTGTCAAAGGTGAGATGAGGATCCATTTTGACACCTAAATTACTGACCGATGTGGAGAGGGATATATTATGGCCGGAAAAAGTGATGCTAGTGATGGTTGAAGTGCGAAGTTGATGTGGTGTACCAATTAAGATGGCATCAGTTTTAGAGCAATTTAACTGAAGGAAATTGAGCTTCATCCACATCTCTATCTCCTCCAGGCAGGTGGTCAATGTGGATGTTGGTAGGGAGCAGAGAAAGTGGAGGTTGTCCTTAAATACAGCTGCGTATCATCAGCATAACAATGGAATGATATACCATGTCTACTAATGATTTTACCAAGGGAGCATGTAAATGGAGAAAAGTGTGGGACCCAGCACAGAGCCCTGAGGAACACCACAGGTGACATTATGAGTGAGTGATTTGGCTTTGCCCAGGGCACGTACTCAGTTCTGCCAGTCAGATATGAAATGAACCAGTCGTAAACATTTTCTGAAAGTCCAATGGTGTATTTCAGGCGGTGTAGAAGAATGTTGTGGTCTACTGTGTCAAAAGCAGCTGTTAGATCTAGCAGGATAAGTAGTGATGGGGAACCAGTATCTGCCGCCATCAGAAGGTCATTGGTGATCCTGACCAAGGATGTTTCAGTGCTATGACCAGGGCGGAAACCCGACTGAAATTTTTCAAACAGGTTATTGTTTTTGAGGTGAGTATGAAGTTGTACTGCAACTATTTTTTCCAAAACCTTTGATAGAAATGGTAGGTTTGAGATGGGCCTATAGTTGCAGAGGACTTCAGGGTCCATAGTTGTTTTTAAGTAGAGGTTTGATGACAGCGGTTTTTAATGTGGATGGGATATGACCAACCAGAAGGGAGTTTTTTATTATCTTGGTGATAAATGGAGAGACAACAGAGAGGTTGGCCTTCAGCAGAGTGGAAGGGAAAGGATCCAGGGCACAGGTGGCCGGCTTCATCTTTCTGATAACATCCTCCACTTCTTCCTGTGTGACATCAGTGAAAGAGCTGAGGGCTGGACAATCTTCAATGCTGGATCTTCCGTTGGAGGAGGCAGAGCAGCAGTGGTAGTGAGTTGAGAGCGGATATTATTTACTTTTTGTTTGAAAAGGTAATAAACATATTACACCTCTCCTCAGTGGTCTCATAGTGGGAGAGTACGGGGTTTGAGAAAGTGGTTTATTGTTGAAAAAGTTGTTTTGAGTTTCCAGGACTGTTATTGATAATAGTGGAATAATACCGTGACCGCGTCTTTCAGAGCTTCTGCATAAGCCCTCTTTTGTTCCCTGTATGCCTGTTTGTGAACAGTCAGTCCAGAAGCCTTGAACCGCCGCTCAAGGACACGCCCAGCTGCTTTCATCTTTCGCAGCTCGCAGGTGTACCAAGGTGCTGACCGTGTGAATGAGACGGTCCTTGGTATCAGAGGGGCATGGAGGTCCAGGAGACTGCTCAGGGACTGGTTATAGAAACCACCGAGTCAGCAACGGAAACCAAGTCAGAAAGGCCAATGGAAAGAGAGGAGATATGTTGAAGGTCCTGGACCAGGACATCCGCATTGATGTTTTTCAACTTTCTATAGTAGATCTGTCTCTTTGGTTTGATGTGAGAGAAAGGAAAGGGCAACTCCATTGCCACAACCTTGTGATCTGAAAATCCAAGATCATAAACCTGTAGGTTACTGATGAGAGCTGAGTTTGAAATGATTAAATCGAGTATGTGTCCCCTGGAATGTGTGGGGACATCAACATGTTGTTGTAGGTTGAGGAGTCTAGCAGCTGAAGAAAATCAGCAGCAAGATGACATGAGTGTCAACATGAATATTTATATCTCCCAGGATAATAATATTGGCCGAGGTAGTACAAAGTGTAGTGAGGAGATCAGATATTTCCGGGATAAACACAGAATTTTGCTTAGGGGGCCGATAAATTAGGAGAACAGTCATTGGAAAAGGAGGCTTGCATTTAAATGCTAGACACTCACATGAAAATGTCGCAGGCAGCGTAATGCGGGACAACTCCAGGTCCTGTCGGTGAATGACGGCTAGGCCACCACCCCGGCCGGTGCTGCGAGCAGCCTCCAAGTAACTGTATCCAGGGGGACAGGCTTCATTTAGGGCAGAGAACACCTCTGGCTGATGCCATGTTTCTGTTAAACACATGAAGTCAAGTCTTTTCTCCCTAATGTGTTCTTCAATCAGTACAGATTTATTATTGATGGATTGAGTGTTAAAAAGTTCGAATTTAACCAATGACTGAGGGGTGAATCTCTGAACTGGACACAAAACATTAAAATCCACTCCACGCAGGCTGGAATCCACTCCACGAAATGTATCCAACCCAAAGTGTGGGGATCCTGTGCTGGAGAGTGGATGTCTCATGATATTTCCATTGTTGATAGTGACTGGAGCAGAGGCATTCTGATGACGCATTAAGCATGCGACAGATGACCAGAGAGAAGGAATGCTTGTAGAATAGCTGTTTGGATGGTTATGGAAGATGAATTTCCGACCAGATCCTCTATGAATGTACCGCGGACGACGAAGGAGTCCAAGTTCTTTGATAATGGGGATATTAAATCCAGGTGTGGTTGCGAGATGTAGTCCACGAAGTTGGGAGCTGGAATAGCGGGCGACATTCTGACCGAGGATGTCAGCCAGACAGCGCAAGCTAGCAGACAACACCAGCACAGCAGCGAAAATAGTAGTAGGTAGGTGCTCCTTGCAGTTATAAGCATAGTTTAAAAACACAATTTAAAAATCGCGGGCGAGCAGAGTGGAGAAGCGGCGAACACACAGCGCCAGCGTCCTCTCCAGCCTCTAGGTACCCACAGGCCCTTAGCTTGTCGACCAGACTGTAGAAGAGCAGTAGTTCAGACTGTAGACGAGCATTAGAACAAACTGTATATTTGAATTAGAAAACACTATAGACATGCTTTAGAACAGACTGTAGAGGTGCAGTTTAACAGACTGTAGACGAGCATTAGAACAGACTGTATTTGAGTATAAGAAAACACTCTAGACATGCTTTGGAACAGACTGTAGAGGTGCAGTAATACAGACTGTAGACGAGCATTAGAACAGTCTGTAGAAGTGCAGTATTACAGACTGTAGATGTGCAGTAGAACAGACTGTAGACATTTATTAGAAGAGATTTTAGACCTGCAGTAGAACAGACCATAGATGAGCAGTAGTAAAGACTGTAGACTTGCATTAGAACAGACTGTAGATGTGCAATAGAACAGACTGTAGATGTGCAGTAAAAAAGAATGTAGAAGTGCAATAGAACAGACTGCAGTAGAGCAGAGGTACAGACTGTAAAATGGCATTAGAACAGACTGTAGAAGTGCAGTTGAACAGACTGTAGACTTGCAGTTAAACAGACTTCAGAGCAGCAGTAGTACAGACTCTAGATTGGCTTTAGAACTGACTGTAGACGTCCAGTAGAACAGACTGTAGATGTGCATTAGAACAGACTGTAGATGTGCATTAGAACAGACTGTAGATGTGCATTAGAAGAGACTGTAGACCTTTAATAAAACCGACTAGAGTCGTGCAGTAGAACAGACTGTAGAAGAGCAGTAGAAGAGACAGTGGACTTGCAGTTGAACAGACTGTAGATGTGCATTAGAACAGACTGTAGATGTGCAGTAGAACAGAATGTAGACTTGCAGTAGAACAGACTGTAGAGCAGCAGTAGTACAGACTCTAGACTGGCATTAGAACAGACTGTAGACCTGCAGTAGAACAGACTGTAGAGGAGAAGTAGAACAAACTGTAGAGGTGGAGTAGTAAAGACTTTTATTGGGCATTAGAACAGACTGTATTCGAGCAATAGAACAGACTATATATGTGCAGTAGTACAGACTGCATTAGAACAGACTGTGGGAGTATTTGAAGAGACTATAGATGTCCAGTAAAACAGACTAATGATGCTGCAGAAGAATAGAATTTAAATGTCCGTTAGTAGAGACTGTAGACGAGCATTAGAACAGACTTTATATTAGTATTAGAAAACTCTCTAGACATGCTTTAGAACAGACTCTAGAGGTGCAGTTTAACAGATTGTGGACGAGCATTAGAACAGACTGTATATGAGTATTAGAAAACACTCTAGACATGCTTTAGAACAGACTGTAGAAGAGCAGTAGTTCAGACTGTAGACAAGCATTAGAACAAACTGTATATTTGAATTAGAAAACACTATAGACATGCTTTAGAACAAACTGTAGAGGTGCAGTTTAACAGACTGTAGACGAGCATTAGAACAGACTGTATTTGAGTATAAGAAAACACTCTAGACATGCTTTGGAACAGACTGTAGAGGTGCAGTAATACAGACTGTAGACGAGCATTAGAACAGTCTGTAGAAGTGCAGTATTACAGACTGTAGATGTGCAGTAGAACAGACTGTAGACATTTATTAGAAGAGATTTTAGACCTGCAGTAGAACAGACCGTAGATGAGCAGTAGTAAAGACTGTAGACTTGCATTAGAACAGACTGTAGATGTGCATTAGAAACAGACTTTAGAAGTGCAGTAGTAGAGACTGTAGATGTGTAGTAGAAAAGACTGTAGACATTTATTAATACAGACTATAGTCGTGCAGTAGAACAGACTGTAGACGTACAATAGAACAGACTGTAGAGGTGCAGTTGAACAGACTGTAGACGTGCAGTTGAACAGACTTTAGAGCATCAGTAGTACAGACTCTAGATTGGCTTTAGAACAGACTGTTGTCAAGCTTTAGAACAGACTGTAAACGTTCAGTAGAACAGAATGACAATTAGAGACTGTAGACGACCAGTAGAACAAACTGTAGATGTGCATTAGAAAAGACTGTAGATGTTTATTAAAAAGACTTTAATCGTGCAGTAGAGCAGACTGTAGACGTACAATAGAACAGACTGTAGAGCTGCAATTGAACAGACTGTAGACAAGCAGTTGAACAGACTTCAGAGCAGCAGTAGTACAGACTCTAGAATGGCTTTAGAACAGACTTTAGATGAGCTTTAGAACAGACTGTAAATGTTCAGTAGAACAGACTGACAATTAGAACACATTGTATATGTGCAGTAAAACAGACTGTAGAAGTGCAGTAGAATAGACTGCAGTAGAGCAGTAGTAAAGACTGTAAAATGGCATTAGAACAGACTGTAGATGTGCATTAGAACAGACTTTAAAAGTGCAGTAGTAGAGACTGTAGATATGCAGTAGAACAGACTGTAGAAGTTTATCAGAACAGACTGTAGACGTGCAGAAGAACAGACTGTAGGTGAGCAGTAGTACAGAATGTAGACTTGCATTAGAACAGACTGTAGATGTGCATTAGAACAGACTGTATATGAGCAGTAAAACAGAATGTAGACATACAATAGAACAGACTGTAGAGGTGCAGTTAACAGACTTCAGAGCAGCAGTGGAACAAACTCTAGACTGGCTTTAGAACAGACTGTAGACGTGCAGTAGAACAGACTGTATATGAGCAGTAAAACAGACTGTAGATGTGCATTAGAAACAGACTTTAGAAGTGCAGTAGTTGAGACTGTAGATGTGCAGTAGTACAGACTGTAGACGAGCATTAGAACAGACTGTATATGAGTATTAGAAAATACTGTAGACATGCTTTAGAACAGATTGTAGAGGTGCAGTAATACAGACTGCAGATGAGCATTAGAACAGATTTTAGAAGTGCAGTAGTACAGACTGTAGATGAGCAGTAGCACAGACTGTAGACTTGCATTAGAACAGACTGTTGATGAGCATTAGAATAGACTTTAGAAGTACAGTAGTAATGACTGTAGAAATGCAGTAGAATAGACTATAGACGTTTATAAAAAGACTGTAGACGTGCAGTAGAACAAAATGCGGTAGAGCAGAGGTACAGACTGTAAAGTAGCATTATAAGAGACTGTAGACGTACAATAGAACAGACTGTAGACGAGTGTTAGAACAGACTGTATACGTCCATTAGAACAGACTGTAGATGTGCATTAGAAAAGACTGACGATGTGCAGAATAATAGACTGTAGAGGTGCAGTTGTTAAGACTTTACGAGCATTAGAACAGACTGTACATTAGTATTAGAAAAGACTGTAGACATGCTTTACAACAGACTGTAGAGGTGAAGTAGTACAGACTGTAGACAACCACTAGAACAAACTGTAGATGTGCGGTAGAAGAGACTGTAGAGGTGCTGTGGTACAGAATGTTGACTATTATTAGAAGAGACTGTAGGCGTGCAGTAGAACAGAATCTAGACAATTATTAGAACAGACTGTAGACTTAAACAAGCACACACTGTAGATGTGCATTAGAAAAGACTGTAGACATTTATTAATACAGACTATAGTCGTGCAGTAGAACAGACTGTAGAAGTGCAGTAGAATAGACTACAGTAGAGCAGTTGTACAGACTGTAGATGTGTAGTAGAACAGACTGTAGACGTTTATCAGAACAGACTGTAGACGTGCAATAGAACAGACTGTAGATGAGCAGTAGTACAGACTGTAGATTTGCATTAGAACAGACTGTAGATGTGCATTAGAACAGACTGTAGACGTGCAGTTGAACAGACTATAGATGTGCATTTGAACAGATGTCAGAGCAGCAGTAGTACAGACTCTAGATTGGCTTTAGAACAGACTGTAGATGAGCTTTAGAACAGGCTGTAAACGTCCAGTAGAACAGACTGACAATTAGAACAGATTGTAGATATGCAGTAAAACAGACTGTAGACGTGCAGGTGAACAGAAATCAGAGCAGCAGTAGTACAGACTCTAGAATTACCTTAGAACAGACTGTAAACGAGCAATAGAAATGACTGTAAACGTCCGTAGAACAAACTGACAATGTGCAAAAGAATAGACTCTAGAGCTGCAGTAGTACAGACTGTAGATGAGCAAATGAACAGACTGTATATGAGTTTTAGAAAACACTGTAGACATGCATTTATAACAGACTGTAGAGGTACAGTAATACAGACTGTAGACGAGCATTAGAACAGACTGTAGAAGTGCAGTAGTACAGACTGTAGAGATGCAGTTGAACAGACTGTAGACGTGCAGTTGAACAGACTTCAGAGCAGAATTAGTACAGACTGTAGATTGTATAACAGACTGACAATTAGAACAGATTGTAGATGTGCAGTAAAAATGACTGTAGACATGCAGTAGAATAGAGTGCAGTAGAGCAATAGTACAGACTGTAAAATGGCATTAGATCAGACTGTAGAGGTGCAGTTATACAGACTGTAGATGAGCATTAGAACAGACTGTTGATGTGCAGTAGAAAAGACTGTAGACGTACAATAGAACAGACTGTAGATGAGCATTAGAACAGAATGTAGGCGTCCATTAGAACAGACTGTAGATGTGCAGTAGTAAAGACTAAAGACCTGCATAAGAATAGACTGTGGACGAGCATTAGAACAGACTGTAGATGTGCTTTAGTACAGACTGTAGAGGTGCAGTAATACAGACAGTAGACGAGCATTAGAAGAGACAGTAGAGGGGCAATAATAAATGTCGACATTCTGTACTACTGCACCTCAATAGTCTTTTCTACTGCACATCTACAGTCTGAAGTACTGCACTTCTACAGTCTGTTTTAATGCTTGTCTACAATCTATACAACTGCATCTCTACAGTCTGTTCTAAAGCATTTCTACAGTGTTTTCTAATACTCATATAGAGTATGTTCTAATGCTCATCTACAGTCTGTAGTAATGCACCTCTAGAGTCTATTCTTCTGCACATTGTCTGTTCTACTAGACGTTTATAGTAATTTCTAATGCTTGTCTACAGTCTGTTCTACTGCACAACTATTGTCTATTTTAATAATTGTCTACAGTCTCTTCTAATGCACATCTACAGTCTGTTCTAATGCACATCTACAGTCTGTTCAACTGCACCTCTACAGTCTGTTCTATTGCACGTCTACAGTCTGTTCTACTGCACGACTATAGTCTATTTTTAATAAACGTCTACAGTCTTTTCTAAAGCACATCTACAGTCTGTCCGACTGCAGGTATACAGTCTGTTCTAATAAACGTCTACATTCTGTTCTACTGCACATCTACAGTCTGTACTACTGCACTTCTACAGTCTGTATAATGCTCGTTTGCAGTCTGTATTACTGCACCTCAACAGTTTGTTCTACTGCACATCTACAGTCTGTTCTACTGCATGTCTACAGTCTGTTCTAATGCCAGTTTACAGTCTTTACTACTGCTCTACTGCAGTTTATTTTACTGCACGTCTACAGTCTGTTTTTCTGCACATCTGTTCTAATTGTTAGTCTGTTCTACTGGACTTTACAGTCTGTTCTAATGCTCGTCCACCGTCTGTTCTAATGCAGGTCTTTAGTGTGTTCTACTGCTCGTCTACAGTCTGTTCTATTGTACGTCTTTAGTCTGTTCCAATGCACATCTACAGTCTGTTCAACTGCTCTACTGTCTGTTCAACTGCATCTCAACAGTCTGTTCTAATGCCAGTTTACAGTCTGTACCTCTGCTCTACTGCAGTCTGTTCTACTGCACGTTTACAGTCTGTTTTACTGCACATCTACTGTTATGTCAATTCAAGGTACAAGTTGTCCTGAGCACTCAGCCTATTTTTACTCAAATTACTAAGAGCACTCCCAAACTGCAGGGGCAACCACGCATCAAAAGGTTATGGAACCAACTTCCAGGAAGTGCTCTTGGGACCATAATTACCAGCGCGCACACACAGAGTGCATGGCAGTTGAAATGTTTGGTAAAAGCTCAGTTGGCCATCTCACTTGTTCCTGAGGAAAAAGAAACTTTGACCACAGCTCCTGATTATCCAAGGACACAACTGGTAGGACAAAAGTGGACTGTGTGTTTGTTTGTGTTGAGTTAAGACTTTTGTATGATTTTGTTTGCTTGGTTGTAATGTCCAATTTAAATCAAATAGTGAATACTTTATGTGAACATTACTCTAAGCATGTGTATTGTTTAAATTATATAAGTTTAATTAGAGACCATAGGTTAATTAAAATGACTGTTTGGTTTGACATTTACTATTTGAAGAAGTGGTATTGAGTTATTTGTGATTTATTTGCAACTAATTTCTGCTTTGGTTTGTGTATTTTAAAGGTTATCAACCTATTCTGTTCCACCCCGATCATCTTTAGGAAAAAAGAAAGAAAAAAGAAAGAACAGTTTTGAGTTGTCCTTTGCATTCATCAGAGATAAAGCAGTTTTCAAGTTTGGGCAGAGCTGTAGTCAGTTAAAAACACACAGAACTTGACATCTACAGTCTGTTCTAATGCAAGTCTACAGTCTGTACTACTGCTCATCTACAGTTTGTTTTACTGCACATCTACAGTCTGTACAACTGCACCTCTACAGTCTGTTCTAATGCCAGTTTACAGTCTGTACTATTGCTCTAATGCAGTCTGTTCTACTGCATAACTACGGTCTGTTTTACTGCACATCTACAGTCTGTTCTAATGCACATCTACAGTCTTTTCTAATGCATGTCTACAGTCTGTTCTACTGCATGTTTACAGTCTGTTCTACAGCGCATCTTAAGTCTGTTCTACTGCACGTCTTCAGTCTGCTCTATTGCAAGTCTACAGTCTGTTTTACTGCACATCTACAGTCTGTTCTAATGCACATATACAGTCTGTTCCTATGCAAGTATACAGTATGTACTACTGCTCAACTACAGTCTGTTCTACTGCACGTCTACAGTCTGTTCTACTGCACCTCTACAGTCTGTTGTAAAGCATTTCTATTAGTGTTTTCTAAAACTCATATACAGTCTGTTCTAATGCTCATCTACAGTCAACTACTGCACCTCTACAGTCTGTTGTAAAGCATGTCTACAGTGTTTTCTAATACTCATATACAGTCTGTTCTAATGCTCGTCTACAGTCTGTACTACTGCACCACTACAGTCTATTCTTGCACATCGTCAGTCTGTTCTACTGGACGTTTACAGTCTGTTCTAATGCTCGTCTACAGTCTTTTCTACTGCACGTCTTCTGTCTGTTCTAATAATTGTCTACATTCTGTACTACTGCTTCTTACAGTCTATACTACTGCACATCTATAGTCTGTTCTATTGCTCGAATATCGTTTGTTCTATTACCCAATAACAGTCTTTACTACTCGACCTCTACAGTTTGTTCTACTGTTCCTCTACAGTCTGTTCTAATGCTCGTCTACAGTTTGTACAACTAGACCTCTACAGTCTGTTCTAAAGCATGTCTACAGTGTTTTCTAATACTCATATACAGTCTGATCTAATGCTCATCTACAGTCTGTACTACTGCACCTCTAGAATCTATTATTCTGCACATTGACAGTCTGTTCTACTAGACGTTTACAGTCTATTCTAATGATCGTCTACAGTCTGTTCTACAGCCAATCTAGAGTCTGTACTACTGCTGCTCTGAAGACTGTTCAACTGCACGTCTACAGTCTGTTGAACTGCACCTCTACAGTCTGTTCTATTGTACATCTACAGTCTGTTCTAATGCACATCTACAGTCTGTTCTACTGCAAGTCTACAGTCTGTTCTAATAATTGTCTACAGTCCGTTCTACTGCACGTCTACAGTCCTTTCTAATAATTGTCGACAGTCTATAATACTGCAGCTCTACAGTCTCTTCTACTGCACATCTACAGTCTGTTCTAATGCTCGTCTATAGTCTGAACAACTGCACCTCTACAGTCTGTTCTAAAGCATGTCTAGAGTATTTTCTAATAC
The DNA here is from genome assembly GCA_024349245.1 of Neodontobutis hainanensis. Classification (NCBI taxonomy): domain Eukaryota; kingdom Metazoa; phylum Chordata; class Actinopteri; order Gobiiformes; family Odontobutidae; genus Neodontobutis; species Neodontobutis hainanensis. The sequence goes on along the minus strand of JALDNG010000486.1, from coordinate 6,920 downwards.
TCATATATAGTCTGTTCTAATGCTAGTCTATAGTCTGAACTACTGCACCTCTACAGTCTGTTCTAAAGCATGTCTAGAGTGTTTTCTAATACTCATATACAGTCTGTTCTAATGCGCGTTTACAGTCTGTACTAGTGCATCTCTACAGTCTATTCTTCTGCACATTGTCAGTCTGTTCTACTGGACGTTTACAGTCTGTTCTAATGCTCGTCTACAGTCTGTTCTAAAGCCAATCTAGAGTCTGTACTACTGCTGCTCTGAAGTATGTTCAACTGCATGTCTACAGTCTCTTCAACTGCACCTCTACATTCTGTTCTATTGTACTTCTACAGTCTTTTCTGCACGACTATAGTCTGTTTTAATAAACGTCTACTGTCTCCTCTAATGCACATCTACAGTCTGTTCTACTGGATGTCTACAGTCTGTTCTAATAATTGTCTAGAGTCTGTTCTACTGCACGTCTACAGTCTCTTTTAATAATTGTCAACTTTCTGTACTACTGTACTTCTAAAGTCTCTTCTACTGCACATCTACAGTTTGTTCTAATGGTCGTCTAGAGTCTGTACTACTGGACCTCTACACTCTGTTCTAAAGCATGTCTACAGTCTTTTCTAATACTCATGTACAGTCTGTTCTAATGCTCGTGTAAAGACTGTAGACGAGCATTAGAACAGACTGTAAACGTCCAGTAGAAGAGACTGACAATGTGCAGAAGAATAGACTCTAGAGATGCAGTAGTACAGACTGTGGACGAGCATTAGAACAGACTGTAGATGTGCATTAGAACAGACTTTAGAAGTGCAATAGTAGAGACTGTAGATGTGTAGTATAACAGACTGTAGACGCGTTTATAAGAACAGACTGTAGGCGTGCAGTAGAACAGAGTATAGATGAGCAGTAGTACAGATTGTAGACTTACATTAGAACAGACTGTGGATGTGCAGTTAGAACAGACTGTAGATGTGCAGAAGAACAGACTGTAGACTGTAGGGAATATGGTCTTATTAATTAATAATTAATATGAATATTAATTATGAAAATTAATAATTAATATTTTGCTTATCAAAATATTAATTTCTTTCGAGCACCACTCTAGTTTTGAACAGATCCAGAGAAACTGTTTAGTCTAGTCTCATTAATCTAAAGGAAGTAAATTCTTCTCGTTTTGAAAATTAATGAATTAAACATTGAAACAGTAAATGTCTTTATGGGGTTTTATTAAAGATTATAAAAATTTAAACAGTGAATAATGACAGGAAATGACACAAAGGGATAATTATTGACACATGAATGGGTAAATCAAAGAACGATAAAACACTTTACTTTCAGAGGATTTTGTGAAACAAAAGAAAGTAGGCCTATTGATTATTAACTCTATTATTAGATGAGGGGCTGTTACGGAGCGTTTAAAGGGGTTCGATGACGGTTTCTGAGGCCAAGGCTGTTATGTTTAGACAGTTAGACGCCAAACTTGTGTAACTAACATTTAGACTCACCCTGGGGGTCGTGATTGGTCTCAGATCTTAGCGGCGAGAGGTCTAGAGGTTGTCCGAACCCTGTCGCAACCGTTGGCGTTTGTCGCCTCCAGGATGGCCTGCTGTTTCCACTCTCCAGAGGGGCTGCCGTGGGCCGGGAGATTCAAAAGCGTCTCGTTACTGTCACAACTAGCCAAGCCTTTTAGCATCAGCGTCGTACACGAGTAAAATTGAGTCTTTCAAAGTTATTGCGAAGTCCACTGGAGAAGGTTTAGCGGCTGTGTTGCTGGCTTAAACTTGCTCGAGAAAGTTAGATTTTAGTCAAGCTAACTCTTTAGCAGGCAGGAAATCTTCAAAAATAAAAGCGAGGCAACTTCCTTTTGTTGGCAGGCTGGCAGGAAGTAAGCTACTTTGAACAGCTGTGTGAAGGAAACTTTATCGCGGCAAGCTAAACTTGCAGGCTTTAAAGTACAAAGAAAATTTACTCGTTACACGAGGTCCGGAGCTTGTGAGAGGTTCGAGGGCCTACGGCCCTGAACGGACAAGAGGTCCAGTGCGAAGTGAAGAGGAGACGGAGAGTAGTGCAGAGAGAGCGTGTTTTGACCAGCGGTCACTTTTAACACTTTTGGACGGGGTGTGTCTTACGGAGGAAGGCATTGCTTTGGGGGAGTTTAAATGTTTAAACTAAGTCTTAAACATTCCTTTTGTTTCACCCTATTTTCCTTGGTTTTAAGTAAAACACACAAACACATTCGTACTTGCAGGATTATGCAAAGAAACATTTGTCAGACTTATTATAAAAACATATATTCATTAAATTTTATTAACATAAACGTAACTCTGTAGGAATGGAAGGAATTAGTTGACTTGTAAAACTCTGCATCCTGAAACAAACAGTATAATTGTTAGTACATTCACAATCTTTCTAAGTAATAAAATAACAAAATGTCCTTTAATGAAATAACACCAAATGTCCTTCTTGAGTGCAGAGTCATTTGTCCAGTTAAACCAAAAGGGGTTAGTGTTTGACCATGCCCGAACGACTATGATCAAAGACATTTTCAACTGTCAATCAGGATTAGAATAAAGTGTTCTCGAGAAAGCTGGATGGACACCTTATCTACAGGATTTACGGCTTTTGGACATGGCGCCTAGCAGTCTGTGATGTTCCATGTGTCACCTTTGACACGGTGCTGGGTAGAACGAAGTTCCAATTCTTATAAAAGCAAAACAAAGTCATTAATAAGTTTCCTGTCCTTGGCAAAACACGTTGGTGTCCTTTTATCTAAAAGAAAACGGGGTTAGCATGTCTTCTTCTCAAGATTTACATCCACGGCCTGTCTCTGGAGGCCGATGGTGAAACAACAGTTGTTAATCTTGAAGACCCTTAGTGAAACAGTTTGGAGGTCTGTAAGTGATTAAACAAATGTTATAATCCGTGTGGCGTTCTAGAGGCTGATCTGCTACAAGACGTTTATTAGAACAGACTGTAGACCTGCAGTAGAACAGACCGTAGATGAGCAGTAAAACAGACTATAGATTTGCATTAGAACAGACTTTAAAAGTGCAGTAGTAGAGACTGTACACGTGTAGTAGAACAGACTGTAGATGAGCAGTAGTACAGACTGTAGACTTACATTAGAACAGACTGTAGATGTGCATTAGAACAGACTGTAGACGTGCAGTAGAACAGACTGTAGATGAGCAGTATTACAGACTGTAGGCTTGCATTAGAACAGACAATAGATGTACATTAGAACAGACTGTAGATGTGCAGTAAAACAGACTGTAGACGTGCAGTGGACGAGACTGTAGTAGAGCAGTAGTACAGACTGTAAACTGGCATTAGAACAGACTGTAGAGGTGCAGGTGAACAGACAGTACACGTGCAGTTGAGCAGACTTCAGAGCAGCAGTAGTACAGACTCTAGATTGGCTTTAGAACTGACTATAGACAAGCATTAGAACAGGCTATAAACGTCCAGTAGAACAGACTCTATATAAGTATTAGAAAACACTCTAGATATGCTTTATAACAAAATGTAGAGGTGCAGTAGTTCCGACTGTAGACGAACATTAGAACAGACTGTATATGAGTATTGGAAAACACTCTAAACATGCTTTAGAACAGACTGTAGAGGTGCAGTAATACAGACTGTAGATGAGAATTAGAAAAGACTGTAAACGTCCAGTAGAACAGACTGACAATGTGCAGAAGAATAGACTGTAGAGATGCAGCAGTACAGACTGTAGACAAGCATTAGAACAGACTGTATATGAGTATTAGAAAACACTCTAGACATGCTTTAGAATAGACTGTAGAGCTGCAGTAGTTCAGACTGTAGACGAGCATTAGAACAGAGTATAGATGAGCAGTAGTACAGATTGTAGACTTACATTAGAACAGACTGTGGATGTGCAGTTAGAACAGACTGTAGATGTGCAGAAGAACAGACTGTAGACGTTTATTAGAACAGACTGTAGACCTGCAGTAGAACAGACCGTAGATGAGCAGTAAAACAGACTATAGATTTGCATTAGAACAGACTTTAAAAGTGCAGTAGTAGAGACTGTACACGTGTAGTAGAACAGACTGTAGATGAGCAGTAGTACAGACTGTAGACTTACATTAGAACAGACTGTAGATGTGCATTAGAACAGACTGTAGACGTGCAGTAGAACAGACTGTAGATGAGCAGTATTACAGACTGTAGGCTTGCATTAGAACAGACAATAGATGTACATTAGAACAGACTGTAGATGTGCAGTAAAACAGACTGTAGGCGTGCAGTGGGCGAGACTGTAGTAGAGCAGTAGTACAGACTGTAAACTGGCATTAGAACAGACTGTAGAGGTGCAGGTGAACAGACAGTACACGTGCAGTTGAGCAGACTTCAGAGCAGCAGTAGTACAGACTCTAGATTGGCTTTAGAACTGACTATAGACAAGCATTAGAACAGGCTATAAACGTCAGTAGAACAGACTCTATATAAGTATTAGAAAACACTCTAGATATGCTTTATAACAAAATGTAGAGGTGCAGTAGTTCCGACTGTAGACGAACATTAGAACAGACTGTATATGAGTATTGGAAAACACTCTAAACATGCTTTAGAACAGACTGTAGAGGTGCAGTAATACAGACTGTAGATGAGAATTAGAAAAGACTGTAAACGTCCAGTAGAACAGACTGACAATGTGCAGAAGAATAGACTGTAGAGATGCAGCAGTACAGACTGTAGACAAGCATTAGAACAGACTGTATATGAGTATTAGAAAACACTCTAGACATGCTTTAGAATAGACTGTAGAGCTGCAGTAGTTCAGACTGTAGACGAGCATTAGAACAGAGTATAGATGAGCAGTAGTACAGATTGTAGACTTACATTAGAACAGACTGTGGATGTGCAGTTAGAACAGACTGTAGATGTGCAGAAGAACAGACTGTAGACGTTTATTAGAACAGACTGTAGACCTGCAGTAGAACAGACCGTAGATGAGCAGTAAAACAGACTATAGATTTGCATTAGAACAGACTTTAAAAGTGCAGTAGTAGAGACTGTACACGTGTAGTAGAACAGACTGTAGATGAGCAGTAGTACAGACTGTAGACTTACATTAGAACAGACTGTAGATGTGCATTAGAACAGACTGTAGACGTGCAGTAGAACAGACTGTAGATGAGCAGTATTACAGACTGTAGGCTTGCATTAGAACAGACAATAGATGTACATTAGAAGAGACTGTAGATGTGCAGTAAAACAGACTGTAGACGTGCAGTGGACGAGACTGTAGTAGAGCAGTAGTACAGACTGTAAACTGGCATTAGAACAGACTGTAGAGGTGCAGGTGAACAGACAGTACACGTGCAGTTGAGCAGACTTCAGAGCAGCAGTAGTACAGACTCTAGATTGGCTTTCGAACTGAATATAGACAAGCATTAGAACAGGCTATAAACGTCCAGTAGAACAGACTCTATATAAGTATTAGAAAACACTCTAGATATGCTTTATAACAAAATGTAGAGGTGCAGTAGTTCGACTGTAGACGAACATTAGAACAGACTGTATATGAGTATTGGAAAACACTCTAAACATGCTTTAGAACAGACTGTAGAGGTGCAGTAATACAGACTGTAGATGAGAATTAGAAAAGACTGTAAACGTCCAGTAGAACAGACTGACAATGTGCAGAAGAATAGACTGTAGAGATGCAGTAGTACAGACTGTAGACAAGCATTAGAACAGACTGTATATGAGTATTAGAAAACACTCTAGACATGCTTTAGAATAGACTGTAGAGCTGCAGTAGTTCAGACTGTAGACGAGCATTAGAACAGACTCTATATGAGTTTTAGAAAACACTCTGCACATGCTTTAGAACAGATTGTAAAAGGTGCAGTATTTCTGACTGTAGACATGCATTAAAACAGACTGTATATTAGTATTAGAAAACACTCTAGACATGCTTTAGGACAAACTGTAGATGTGCAGTAGAACAGACTGTAGACGTTTATTAGAACAGACTGTAGACATGCAAAAGAACAGACCGTAGATGAGTAGTAAAACAGACTATAGACTTGCATTAGAACAGACTGTAAACATCCAGTAGAACAGACTGACAATGTGCAGAAGAATAGACTGTTGAAATGCAGTAGTACAGACTGTAGACGAGCATTAGAAGAGAGTGTAGATGTGCATTAGAACAGACTGTAGACGTGCAGTAGAACAGACTGTAGATAAGCAGTAGTACAGACTGTAGGCTTGCATTAGAACAGACAGTAGATGTACATTAGAACAGACTGTAGATGTGCAGTAAAACAGACTGTAGACGTGCAGTGGACGAGACTGTAGTAGAGCAGTAGTACAGACTGTAAACTGGCATTAGAACAGACTGTAGAGGTGCAGGTGAACAGACAGTAGACGTGCAGTTGAGCAGACTTCAGAGCAGCAGTAGTACAGACTCTAGATTGGCTTTAGAACTGACTATAGACGAGCATTAGAACAGGCTATAAACGTCCAGTAGAACAGACTCTATATAAGTATTAGAAAACACTCTAGATATGCTTTATAACAAAATGTAGAGGTGCAGTAGTTCCGACTGTAGACGAACATTAGAACAGACTGTATATGAGTATTAGAAAACACTCTAAACATGCTTTAGAACAGACTGTAGAGGTGCAGTAATACAGACTGTAGATGAGAATTAGAAAAGACTGTAAACGTCCAGTAGAACAGACTGACAATGTGCAGAAGAATAGACTGTAGAGATGCTGTAGTACAGACTGTAGACATGCATTAGAACAGACTGTATATGAGTTTTAGAAAACACTCTAGACATGCTTTAGAACAGACTGTAGAGCTGCAGTAGTTCAGACTGTAGACGAGTATTAGAACAGACTCTATATGAGTTTTAGAAAACACTCTGCACATGCTTTAGAACAAAT
>JALDNG010000485.1:0-138721 GCA_024349245.1 Neodontobutis hainanensis | reverse complement strand
TCAACGTTCCCAAATTATAAAATCGAGTAGAGGATATAGCTAAAATGGTCATTATCTATAAGAAACGTCTGAACTCTATTTTTTGATTTTCATAGATTTACCTACAGAATGAAGGAATGATTTAGTCTAACCAATCTTCCGATTGGATCATATTAAAAAGATTACATCAGAGAAATTATATCACGATATAAAGTACCTAATCGAATGTTTCGAACACTTTCATAACATATATTTTAATTAGTTAAAGAATTTTGTATAACTATATGATTTTAGAAAATATACTCATTATCCTACTATAGCAAGGAAAAGTACGATTAAAGAGGACGTTAAAAATAATAAAACTCAAAACAAAACAACCATCGTGGCCACTCGTATGATCTTTCATTTTGGAGTTCTTAGGATAATATGATTTACTCAAACAAAAACTCTTTTTCACAATTAAAACTGAAATACACTATTTATTGATATAACAGAAGGAAGTAAATTTAGTAAAGATGAATATCAACTGTTAAATTAATCTACAGTTTAAAAAAACAGGCTCATTAAAATATTAGCAACGAAAAATACAAAATAAGAATTTGACACAAAACACATGAATAAAAAATCTAAAATTTTGATATAATTTTCTCCTGAGGCAACTGATTTATTGTGCATTGAATTTCTCTTTATCTAGAAGAAGAGGAAAGAAACTAGAGAGTGATGACTGACGGTAGAAAAAGTTAAAACCAAAATTTCTTGAGAAAAATAACATAATTTAAAAAATATTGGCCTTCCATGAAAACTTAAAGGCTAAAAGTTATGATCTTGCAAAACCGTTAAAACCTTCCGCTGAGTGTTTCACCGACTCAAAGAATGCTTTAATTTTAAGAAAATGTTTTATTGACCGATTGCTAGTGATTAAAAATTAAATTTCCGAATAAGCTATTTAAAAATTTGAACATTTAAATTGTTAATATTAATTAAAAATATATAGAAATGTTGAAGTTTACAAATTTTTACCATAAGGAGAAATCTTTTCGAAAATTAATCAAAAATTAAACAAGATAATACACGTCTTAACCGTATTAAATGGTTTTCTACATGTAAAAAATTTCATATTTGTTAAAAATGATAAATTTTTGTTGACTGTTAAGAAGAGCTGACAAATTCAAACCATAAATACAATAAAGTCAGAGATATTCATCCTTTAAAATTTCTTTACAAGTTATTTCCCTACCTCCTAATAATTTTCATGGTTAAAAAATATTTGTAAAGATTTAAATGAATTATTCATCGTATTTTAATAGTATCGTAGATCTTAAATAAATATTTTCACTCTTAGTAAGTTAATATCGTATAAATATTTAAAAGTGAAAAAATCCATTATATGACGTATATTAAATGACGAAAAACGCCGCAAACGAAAGAGGCATTTTTTCACATGCATTTTGTTTTAGCTAAATAATATTGAGTCATACTGATAACATAAAATTACATTAAACCCAAAATTGGTGACTAAAATAATCGCATTTAGGATTACTTTTATCCTTTGGAAAATTAAAATATCATAAAATGACTTTATTGAATGTGCTATAGTATTTTAATTTATTTAATTATTTCAGATTTATCTAACTTATTTATAGATCTTTTTCTATCCCAGTCACGGTATATTTGGTAAAATATGAAAAATTTTTATTAAAATTTTGACAGATTATTTATAAAAATATATTTTGAACTCGTGTGCGAATTCATAGTTTAAGTTTTGGAACCGAATAATTTTAATTGAAAATTTTATGAGGATAAAACTTTTAAAAATTAAAATTTAATTAAATTTTATAAAAGTTTAAGTGTTTAAATAACCTATTATAAGAAAGTAAAAACGGCCTTTTTGCTCGTATTATTTTGAAAATATTCGCAAATAATATTAACTCGTTGATCTGTATATTTATTTAATGACGTCGTTTCATCGAAAATGGTAAGTTATGAAAATTTTGTAGAAATGTCAATAATTAGTTGTTTAGATGATAAATAATTGGCCATAATCCAAAAATACACCTTGATATATTCAGTTTGGTAAAAAAAATTAAAGGTAATTTCGTTTTTATGGAAAGAACCAGTTTCAAAATTATATTTACCAGTTTAACTAAGTGTGCCATGTTTGAATTGATGATTATTATCAGAAAATAAACGTTCAAACTTTAGATCTTGTTTAATAGATAAATTTTTTACAATTTATTTTATTAACCTTTCTAAAGTTCTTTCTATGATTGGTATATTCAAAACCTTCCATTAATTTTATTTTTTACTCAGTTGTACTAAGAAATATATTTTCAAAATAAATCAACTTAATACGCGGATTCATTATGTTATGGTGCGTAAAATTATTTTTTGAGCATGACAAGTAGACATCATTATGAATCTTTTGTATAATATAAACTCACCCTTTATGTTCATGTTTAATACTTTTAAAAATTTATTCTACGATCTTAAAAATTAATTCTAAAATATAATCATAACATATTAGAAACAGATCAACTAGGAGCAATTTAGTTTGATATAATCGTTAGTCCCTATGTTATAAAATTCCAATGAATATCCATGTTTTTCAGCGGTTTATGTAAATGGAAATGTTTGAAATATTTTGACATGCCAAACTTATCATAATTTGATTCTCAACAAACTTTCATAAAAATGGTTTTAATTTACCTCCACTAATATGAAAAATCGAAGCAAAATCATTCTAGAGCACAAATTATTTAAATTTATATTTACGTAGGAATCTGCTAGTGGCGCGAAATTTAACATTTGTAAAAATTGTCAAAAATAACACGTTTTAAAGGCGATATTATTGTTTTAGATGTCGGCTAGTCATTTTCTTAAGCTGATCTTTGATATTTTTTAATTTGCTGATCTTTGAGAATCACACAAAGTTAAGATCTTTTTATCTGTTGTTTCAAATTCGATTAAATGCAAAAGTGGTAAGCCCCATTTAATAAAATTAAATTTCAGATATGATGATATTCTTCGAAATGTAGAAAAAATTATGCTGAAGTAAAACGAACAATTATAGGTATTATTCCTTTTTAAACACATTCTGACGAATACAAAGGAATTAAGTTAAGATATTTTTAGTACATGGACGTTTAACACAAACTTTTAAATAAATAATACAGTATTTAAGTAAAACTATTTGAAAATGAGAAACAAAATCCTCATCAGAACACAGGCAGATACCTTCAATTGTTATTCTTGAATATATCAGCAGAAATTTATAATATTTAAGCGGATAAAAGCAAGGCTTCGTAGTTACCTTGAAACTATCAAACATAGACTTTTATATGTGAATAAAAATGTAAAACGAGACTAAACTAATGAATTTAAATCCATTTTAATGAAAAAGAATATGGACATGACAAAGTGATTCACTAACGGATATTAGCAACCTTGCCTTGTCGAATTAAGGCCCATCCGATTAATCTTTTTATAAAAACAGCAAACCTCCAATGTTTCTCGATTCTTCTACTAAGCGCAATACTTTCACCGATTTCTGTGCAAACAGGTTGAGTCAGACTTATTCTTGCAAGATCAGCTTTGAAGGCAGCCACCCTTCCCCCAACTGATTGAGATCCGATGTTGACAAGAAGCATTTCACCAATGAAAAATTTTTCGGTCTTAAATCAAAAGTGAATTTTACCCTTGATGCTTTTTTACCTCCCTCGGTCTTGATACCCACAATACGCCTGAGGAGGTAGTAACTGAATTCAAGCTCCACGTAAATAAGTGGCATGGAACCTACACTCCCCAAAACCTGACCAACAAGGCGGTCAGCACGACATAATACAGGATCCACCAGTGTCCCAACCCCAATCAAACCTCCAGGTACAGCGATTTCAAGTGAGTTTTTTTCCGCCAGAAGTGATGTTATGGTAGTAGTTAAGGGACGACAGTATGTAATTCCATCATCGTCCTTAGAGGTAACCCCAGGTCTGATTTCCACTTGTTGTCCAACCTTAAGTAAAAATCAGACAAGACTCTTAGAATCCCCCTTAATATACTTCCTCCCGCTACGCCTCCTTGAAGCGCATCCACCTCGCAGCCAGGTTTATTGATGTCGAACGAACGAATGACTCAATAATAACCAAATTTATACCTATTAACTTTGGTTCTGAACTGAAATCTCTCACAGGAATTGGGATTGTTTGACATATATATTCGCAGAGCGCGTCAATATTGTACTTTAACTGAGCTGAGATGGGAATGATTGGGGCATCCTTCGCAATGGTTCCTGGAGTTCAATAAAAACGGTAACCGTTGACAAAATCTATGATTTCGCTGTATTGCTCCCTTGCCCGTTCTGGGTCGATAATGTCGATTTTATTCTGAAGAATAATGATGTGCTTGAGCTTCATCATTTCTATGGAGGCCAAGTGTTCGAGAGTCTGGGGCTGAGGACAGCTCTCATTTCCAGCTAAAACTCAAAAACTTATTAGACCGATCAAAAGCAAAGCCGCGTCCATCACAGCTGCACCGTTTAGCATAGTTGCCATAAAAACCTCGTGCCCTGGACAGTCAACGAATGAAACGTGTCTAAAATTAAAATTGCGAATAACCTTTTCAATCGAAACATGCCAGTACAACCAGGTCTATCGCATGGGAAAACGTCAGGCTTTGAACTACTACAAGACTTGTAGCAACCTGGAGGCAAACACTCAGGAGAGTCACATTTGTAAATCTATTTAATTGAATTAAGAACCTTGGCATTCGCATACCCTAACTTTATTGTGATATTTCGCTCAAGTTCATGCTTGAACCTAATGGTCTTGAGGTAAATATATTCAATACTTGAACACCTGAAATTGCTTTAACTAAAGTAGACTTCCCGTGTGCTACGTGACCAATCGTTCCTGGTATTCCTAAATAGGATTACCGATGTTTATGGTGGCCTGTTTTGATATGATATATGGCGTAAGTGGAGTTAATTCTTCATATTCCTGAATAAAACCTAAAATAACCTTTGTAACACTATTTTGAATCCTAGCTTGTTCATTTGTGATTTCTATCATTTTATTTGTAATTATAGTGAATGCAAAATAACACAATCCCAAAGCGCATGCCTCAAAATGGATGGAAAACGAGTCATTTACTTATTTACCGAAACGCTTTAACAATAATTTTAATTTTCCAATTATCAAATTTTTCTCTTTCAAACAGAGTAGCAGCTTAGGTATATTTTTATTTTTGTAGCTGACCGAACAACTTTGACTTTGAAGGATTCAAGAGTGAAAACAACAACTATCTCTATCACTAGAATAAAAAGTCACCCAGTTCATTAACTTTTTGGCTTCAAAAAACTCAAACCAGCATTTAATTATAATGTTCATGCAAGGATCTGGTCCACTAAGGGTTACTGCATTATTGTAGCGGTTTAAGTATAAACTTAGGTGAAATTCCGAATGTATATATGCATTTTCTCCCAATTTTTCATTGATAAATCAAAAGTGTTACTGCCTCAGCCTTATACAAAGATCATAAAAATGCTAAAGCTTCAGTTTCTCTGTTATAAATGAGTTATTTTCGTTTCTTGAACCATTTGACAAATCTAAGCTGTTTTATTTCAAGCACGAATTAACTTTAGCAACACATATGACTTGACCAGCATTTTTGAATTTAACTATCAACACTATTTCCAAAACAGCCTTTTAGATGATAAAAATTAATGGGATTCAAAATTTTTCATCCTCTTCCCGTCAACATCAAAATTTTGGTTTCTTAAAATTGATTCATTTAGATGTAAGACAAAAAGTGGTATTTATCCACACGATATTTCTTAATATTTATTGGGTTTGATCCGAAATACATTTTTGAACAGATACTCACGTACGGACCTAATTACAATTTTTATTTTAGTATTAAGATTTAAAATTTTTAAAAACCTTCATTCTGTATAAGGTAACAAACCACATGTAAATTGGACAGATTGCGCAGATCATTCAAAAGATGGAAAGGGTTTTTCATAGCTATATTCATGTTAAATCTTGATTGCTGATATATTTCAGTTTTTGAAATATTTTTGCGTAGAACATAGTTTCCGATGAATCAGACTTATTTGAATGACGTCAGATCGTCGATCCAAATGATCTTCATCACAATAATTCAGTTTTTCACATGAATAATAATCATGCTTCATACAACTTTCCTTTTGTTTGATTCAAAAATTTTTAACTATACTAAATTTGTTATTTTTAGGAATAAAATAGTTAACAACGATTGAGTTTACAAACTCGAAAAATCAGCAAATTTTATACCTATTTGAATCACTTTCTTCTCATGAATAGTTTTGATAATTATGAATTCGCACGCCGCAAAAGAGAATCGGTGAAAGTGCAAATTTACGACATAGTGATCACTACCGCGCAAGCTAACTAAAATTTTATGTTGAAAATTTATTTTATGATTTCTGGATAAAGACGTTCCCCCGAACAAGTTAATTTTTTTACTTTTATGAAAAATCTTGGTTAACAATTACGTCATGTCTTTATTAGTTTTGGGTGAACCGTATCAGTCGCATCGAGCACCTAGATCAAGCCGTCATTATTCAGGCCATGATTGGTACAAAAGCCCACGAATATCAGGCGTTTAAGTTCTGCGTATTAATGAATCCGAACATCTCCGATTAATATTCCTTCGAAATACTTTTAGAGTATACTCACCACGCGACAAAGATTTATCCTAGCAGAGTACTAAATATTGAGTATTCCATGTATAAACCTTCCCTTAACCACCAGTTGAAGCATACTTTCAGCCTTGAAATGTTTTAACCTTGCATTGATTTAAAATGCGCATAATACATTCTAGATATCATTAAAATAAATTTCAAGTTTTAAATTGAATTTTAGATATTAAGAAAATCTATTGTTATCCCTTTCCAATCCTCTATTTTTTACCAATAATAATGAAGAAAAAGTTAATATCATCTTTTTACAGTTTCACTTGAGGGTCTGTAGAGAATGCCATATAAAATTTACCACCTTAAAATAGATGTGATGATAAAAGCCGATTTGAGAGAGAAATGATCTTTTAATAACAGTTATGCGCTCGTGTTAAACCTAGAAAAAGTTTCTGATGAAAATACTTTCCTGCTATCTCAAAAATTTAAAAATCGTTCGGAGATGAAGCAGGCCCTATGTTTGAAAATTATTCGAATATTTTTAGCTCTTCAGTAATTGGAACGCATTCATTTAAGTCGATTTTATCTAGGAACTGAGGTACGGCCACAGCATAGAGAACATAAATTGTTAGTAGTGATTTGAAACCGTCCCAATCCGCCCGACATCCTTTCACCAGCGATCCTTCTACACTTTTCATTAAAATATGCATGATGCTCAATAAAGAAAAATTTAATAAAAATCTTAAATCTCTTAGAATCCGCAGCCACCCGTCTCGTTAGGCGTGGAATAAAACCTGCATTTAAACTAAAACTGAAGCGCACGCGGAACTAATCTAAGTTCACATTCAATAAGACGAATCGAGTCCTGGTTTGAAGATCTAATTCAAACTTTTTGAGTAAAACACTGTGCTTAAAGTTCGATGATCAGTCTGCATGAAGTTGGCTTGCCTATGTGTTGTGTGGATTCTCATCATATTCATCATAAAAATATCTACTTTGACTTTTGTATTCTGAAAATTTGAAAACATAATTAAACCCCTGATTGATTTTTGTACCATCTTAGTAACCAGTTTAAAATAATTTAAAGTTTCAAGCTGTTTTAGATATCCTTAAAATAAAAATTATAATCTATCAAAGTCCCCAATATAATTTAAGTTTCTTTTATTTCTCTTGAAACGTTTATTGATATAAAATAGATTTTTGTTTAAATTTCCTTATGTGGTGCCTCTATTGGATATGACATAACTTCAAAATTTACTGTTTAAATATCATAGGATTTATTTGAGAATTTTATGTCGTATCTGGAACGATTAGATCTTCCGTGATGGATCTCGCAAGGAAACCTTTTTCAGTTTAAAAACATTTCCACTTAAGTGTCATATCTTTGGATAAATTATCGTCTCATCATACGATCCAGATTAATGGGGGATTTATGAGTGGGTATGTTAAATTATTATAATATCGAGATGCAGTGAATTTTCAAAATAAAATAAAAAAGTAAATTTAATTGAGAGCTTACCACCACAAAACGTCTGAACTTGAGTTTTCTTGGATAAAGTCTTCAAAGTAAAATTAGTAGTTTGCGCAAAATCTAAGTGTTTAAAATTAATAGCCTTAAATGTTTATTTATAACTATATCAAGAATATGATCAATTTATTAAAATTAGATTTATTATAATGTTACAGGTTTAAGTATACATAGAAAGAGGAGAAGTTTTAATTTTGAGTGTTAATAAAGTTTATACGTGCTTTTGCATCGTTGCTGTCATAAATATTAAGGAAAAATATCCACACTCGAGTTCAATTTTATTTTTCTCTTAGATTTATTGAAAAATATACAAATAAAGGTTTCTTAATAATCTTTAATAAGAAAAACCATTGAAGCACGTGCGTTGGTTGTTAATGAATATTACAGATGCATCCGAAAATAAGCGTTCGACACTCAAAATCAAATATATTTTTTCTGCTGTAATATAAATTAAAAAACATTTAAATCCCCAAAATTATAATTCTTAGACTTTTTGATTTTTATTATCTTACATATTCACCAAAGTTCTCGGCTGCATTTCTTTATGGAAAAAGTATGAGCGATAGCCTCAGTTATCTTGCATCCAAAGCACAATAAGATTGTTTTTTCAACATTTTCCACATTAAAAAGTTATGTTAAAGCTTACCATGTCTAAAAATAGGAGAATAATTAAAACTTTTCTCTATTTGAATAATTTAAACAAATGAGTGTTTTTTAAGAAGTATCAAAATATCAAATATCTAGCCGTGTTTTCTGTGTGAATTTTTTAAGATTAAAAATCATTTCGCTTAGAGATGACAAAGTTATTCTACTTCAAAAATTTGAAAATGCCAATATTGTACATAACCTGATTGACTTTTTTATATAAAAAGCCATTTGAAAGACAATCATGGAAAAATAAAGAAATTAAAGACTCGGTAAACATCAGCAGTTATCGCCATGTCTTCGTCTAAACTTATTATATGGCTAGATGAAGACATTCATTGCTGGTCAAAATACCTCAGTTCAATGTTATATAAATTCCAAACCTACAGATTAAAATAAATTATGTAATAATTTCTTTGCCCTGACAATGAAATTAAATAATGATCAGAAAATAGGAATTTAATAAAAGCAGTAAAAATGAAAATGAGAACAATTTTACTGATTTAGCCGTTTTAACTTTAAACCTTGGCGCTTTTTGGTTTATGTAAGGAAAATTAAAGTATAAACTCTTCTCTAAATAATTCATCAAATTTGAAAAAAAAATTATCGATAACTTTTAGATCGTTCGGCATTTAGGGTTTCCATTTAAATAGAAAATCTAGATAAGACGACAGGTAGAATATATCAATTTAATAATTTGTCTATTTTTGAATATACTGGAGTAATCTCTTTCATTATTTTCGATCAAACGAGGATTGTTATATTATGGGAAAGAACTACAATCAATAACGAGTCAAATAATGGCGTGCTATTAAAAATTGGGAAAAAATTTGTCATACCTTTTTAATAAAATGACAAAAGTTATTTTATATTTTCTGTCTGAATTAAATTTTTAACTTGAGTAACGTTAACTTTCAACAGAAAAAGGTTGCCGCCAGACGTGGAGTGCATAAAAACTATCTGTACATAATTATTATCAAGATAACATGTTTAACTATATTTCAAAATTATCAATCTTAAAAATTATAGGAGATTAAACAGAATCATATTGAGACTTACTTTCAATTAAAACCTGGATCGGGATAACATCTTGGAACAAGAAATTTGGCTGAAATTTTATAAGTATAAATAAATTATTGAAAACGAATGTATTATTGACTCGAGATAGTATCAACATAATAAAAGATCAAATTTGTCTACCAGCAAAAAACGCCTTAAAGCGAATTAAAATTCATTTTGAAATTTATCAATACACATGCAGTGTATTACTTTTTGAACTGAGCACAATACCCTCCTTAGATAAAGTTTAGCAGGTAAAAAAATTAATGGTTTTAATAAAACAACAGATACTTTCGCTTAGAATGTTAATTTAATTCTATCGAATTATCAATTGTCAGAAGATTAGAATACATAGCCACGCACATCCTCCGGATATCATGCGGTCTCAGACAATGGTTTCTTTTTTTAGTTTAATATTTAAGAATAGTTAAAGCTAATGATTACTTTTTTATAATAGGGATGTGCCTTGGTTTTGCTTACGATTTTGGATAGTAACCTCAAATGCAGATCTAGTCTTTTGAAGAGTCTTCCTCCATAGTTCTTAGAGTCAATGATAAGAAAATAGCCGTTTGGTATCAAGTGTGCAAACTTATTTGATAGTTTTACGTCGTGATACGTGCTGTGAATGAGCATATGGAAAAACAAAGATGATTATTGTAACGATATAATATAGGGCTTTAGAGGAGTGATTGGTTAATTCTTAAGGAGACTTTTATAACTGAGTTATCGCTCCCTAGAATTGTGGAATTATACAATCTAATGCAGATAATTTACTCCACTTCTGTATCAATTCTGGAAATCGTGAAAGCTTTAAATTTATGTGTCCATGCCCAATAATCAATGATGCCTGTTATGGGAACATGGTGAAGAATTTTTTCAAATTATATTCAAGTTATTATAAAGTCGTAAAAACTTTGCCAAGTGCTGTTGCTTGCGACGATTTCCAAGTTTATTTTAACGGGTGAAAAACCAAACGAATAAAGTTTAAGCTCCATATGATCATATAGGAGATGTAAACAACATGTTTAGATCTTTTATGAAAAAATTCTTAAGTTCAACTAGAGAGAACGAGACTTACCATAAAAGCTTTCGTCTAGTAAGATATCTACGAAAAGAGGGTCATCCTGGGAATGCTGAAAAGAAGGTCACGCGAAAAGGAGTTACAGAATGAGTCCCAATAAAAATAATCGTTATAGTGTCTCAAAAAAGCGCAAGCATCATATTATTCATCGTTCTAAAGAGTCTTGTGATAAACAAGTGGGAAGGATCGATATGGATCGAGAAAATCGTTAAGAGATAAAATTAAAGCCCATGAAAATCTCGAACCTTACAAGTTTTAACTAACAGTAAGCGGTAAAGAAACCAAGGTTTATGTGAAAAAAATAAAATGCTTTGTAATTGAAATCAACAGATTTACAATTAAATTCATTATTCAACAACTTGACTTCAGATCGAATTTTTAGATAAGTCATTCTTTGTCAATTTAGGCCACATAGATGTAACGGGGAAAGAGAGTCACATTTCAAAAGCTGTGCTGTATAAATGATTCGGACTTGTTAAAATGGAAATTCAATTTGATTACAAGATATTACCAAGCTGGTGTTAAAAACATGGTTAGTTTTATCAATGCTTTGGAAGTCGTGTTTGAGAGATCTCAGTTAATATTTGAAAAACATGTTACGCACCAAAAATTGAGACTTATTAACCGCATTCAAAATCTGGAAGTTGTTAGAGAATTCAAGAGTATCATAAAATATAACAGAATTCACGATTGCAGAATCACTGGAACATAGAATTATAAAGGAAAGCAATAATCCGGCGATCGCTCTTCAAAATGTCATTAAAGTCGCACGAAAAAGTTTCATTATCGTAGATTTCAAGTGTGTAAATGGTTTTATTGTAAGAAACAACAACACAATGCCAAACAAAAAAATAAATATGAAGAGCAAACTAATTTAGATACCTCCCTATAATACATATTTACAATGTTTTCTAGAAAGGTCGTGCATACTATAATGACATAAACGGAAGAGAGTTTAGAGTGGTCCACGGTCACGGAGTAAACGAATTAAAGGTAATTTTCAGATTTACGAATGCGCATGCTTAGTTTGAACTAATCGTGGATAAAATACTTAAAAATTTCGAAAATCTAACAGATAATATTATTGAACGTTTAAAAGTTTTTCTTTGAAAATTCTGTGATTTGGCTTTAAATAATGGGCCGTTTGAATGTTTATTTCGGAAAAATAATAAATTTTTGTATTGTAAAATTGATAGTTAGGGTATAGGCATTAACCTAGATCAATCTATGAAATTCTGGCGAAATGCAGTCTTAGTCGATAAAAAGTATGATTGAGATTTATCCGAACAATCGGTGTCTACCAGTGATTCATACAACGTTACTCGCCAATAAAAGCAGAATTTTGACCTTCAACAATTTTATCGACTTCTCTATGGACTTACGAACATAACTTAGCTTTCAAAAACTTGAATTCGAACCTTTTATTAATTTATCCAACATAACTTTACAGACGAATAACTACGAGATTAATTCGAAGGTGCGACGTATCTAATGTATGCCTCAGTAAAATATTGATCAGGTAATAGACAACATAGAAATACCTATCTTATTCGCAAGTTGTATGTTGTCAAAACATGACTCAAAAAACTTATCGATATCAAATGGACACAATAAACGTTTAGAAAGTATCTTATTGACAGGGAACTCGTTTCACAAACGGGTCACAATCCACGAGTTCACATTCAGAAAATATACGAGAGACTGCGAAAGATACCGAGGCGGCTTATTTTCTTAAACTGTTTTGATTTTGGAATCGAGGATATGCCTGGGAAGAAGAATGTAATCGCAAGCGCGCGATTAAGGTTAACGTGTATAGTTTGAGTGATTGGACGCAACAAGATTTAAAAAAGAAATACCAACAAAATTAACTCACTTAGAAACCCTTATAACTCAAGACAGGTACTTGGGGTTAATCCATAATCTGATACATTTCTCATTCGATCTCGAACGAACGGGTTTTTTAAATTTTGTTGGAAAAAAGGGCAAATGAGACTGGATGTTTCTGAGACAATATTCAATTAACGATGCCCTCTACTAACAAGATTATTGTAATGCGAGCTTCCGAAGAACAATTGAACAAAGTAAATAAACTACATTTTGTAACACGTGTAAAAAAAGTTAGATGGTTCATCTGGACGTGAGATAACCGTTAAACGTTTAAAAATCCTATATTTGGACTCAGCAAAATGTAAAACTAATACAACTTTATGATATATTCGAGGACTGGCGTACAGACGTAATTGGACATTTGACTGTTACGTAAGCAGGGAACACCTAAATCACTGTATTTATATACCGATTCTCAAAATGGGCTTAGGTATTTATCACACCAAACGTTAAATCTGACAATATCAATAGTCCATCAGATAAAAATAATGTCATTGTTCGAGGTAGTTGATGGAATTATATCCGAAAATACTCCACCAATGCATTTCTTACTTACCAAGCCAATTTTAATAAATTAGCTTAGACCAGAAAACACTCATCTACCTACCATAATGGAGGAAGCGAGTGAGCTTAAAAAACAACCCAGAGAATAAAAAGTCAATTTAAGCTTCTGAATACAAAATGTATATGGGACGATCTCCCACCTGTGATCATTAGATTGATAAGGTGTACCAAGGGAAGCAATGTATAAAAATACTAAACCACTCAGTCTGTTTAAAAATATTCACACAACTAAACAATATCTTCAAAAATATGATAAGACTACACTAATTATAAACTTAAAACAGAGAAAGAATGCTTAGAAAATAAATTTATAACGAATTTGACTCTTATCTTCGTGCATATTCGTTTGTGGATAACAAACTTCCAATTTATAAGATATAGTATGAGCTAGAGCATACACATTCAATAAATTATAACGATGAAAAATTACAACAAAATTACATTTCTGTTATACAATTTAAAACATCATAACGATCATCGAAGGCGACGGTTACTATACGTGAAAACGACAAAACCCGATGTTTGATGAAAAAGAAAATAAAAATTCTTCCAAAGAATTAATATACGTAAAAAGTTGTTAACCACATCTTTTAAAAGGGGGTGCGTGTCTGGAGACGATTGTACGTAGCCAAGCACACCAGCTGGATATTTCATCATTTTATTGTGACTTAGTCTGTTGGTTAATATTAAAGATATATATGTACAAAAATAATTATTGTAAGGATGACAGTGAGAACCTTTGTCGAGAATTAAAAGATTTTTAACCTCATTAAAATATGAGCAGATCGAAAATTTTGAATGGTTTATGTTTAACAAAATAGGTAAAATTATCAAAAATATCAACCAGAGTTAAGACATATTTTGAAAATAATTTTTAGTCGAAAAAGTCGGATTTAATTGTTAAAACTAAAAACTCATTATAAACGCATACGAGTGTAACAAAAGAACAAACAGTACGGTTTAGCGATATTTTTTGTTTTCATAAACTTTATTTTGAAATAATTGTATGCTCAAAACTATTTTTAGTAAGTTCAGATTGAGTTTAAATTGCCAACATGTTTTCGTTTCTCAATATAACGACATTTTATAAAAAATATATCTTTGTAAATATATGTAGAGTTGAATGAACAGCAAATGGGCTATATCTTATGACGAAATATAACTTGTCAAGTTTTGAATATGCGCATTAGATTAATCTACAATACGATACGTTAATAATCTATGTATCAATAAAAATGAATGTATTCGTGTGTTAGTTATGCACGTCTTTAAAGCTGATCGAATCGCGATTAAATTCTCCACATCTAGGAACATTTCTAAATTGCTGATTGAGAAATCCACTTTTAAATCGAGATATTTATGTGGCATGAAAATGGATAGGAAGACCTACTGATTCATAAATATAATCATCAGATGGGAACTCAAAAATATATTTTATCAAAAAGCACTTCAGTTAAATTTATGTCATATTTTTTTAATTCCCACTTTTACATGTCCTTTTCACTTTATTCTGTACTATTTTTCTACGTTTAATTTCACTTTTTGTTCATATGAAATTAAGATGGATAGAATGATTAAAAATCAAAAACACTTTCTTTGATCGAATGACATTGTTAAAATATGTCCCGATTAAAACCGATTAAAACCAACTATTTATAAATGCGGCTACATGCTCGTAATTTATGTCAAAATCTGTTGCGATATGCAATTAAAAACATTGTACGCTTTCAGATGATATGCAAAATAATTAACACTTATGTTTTTTCATCAAATTTTTATGAATAAATTTAATTTGTTTATATTTTAGGGAAATAATGCATGAGATTATGATTCAGGCAGACAATTATGCGGTTTGCGTATTGAATGCGATAATTTATTCTTATTGTATCAATGACAGTCTAGAACTACATAATTGTGAAATATTAAAATCGAAGTTCATTTTATTGATTATTAAAAATAATTAAAATCAGAATGTTTAAGGGAAATTTCTTCCGCTCTTATTAAATAAGCATCCAAGGACATTAGGACACCAAAAACATCCACTAAAACTTATAAATGGATTTAATATAATAAAATATAGTAAAATTCTAATTAAGGTTGACAGATTTCTTCCAGATATTACTTTTTTATATGGTTAAGAATCGAACTGTAGAGGTTGTAATCATTGACTTTTATTTAGTTTTGAAATACAATAATGTTTCAAATGAATTTTGTTCGCGTTAAAGTTTTTTCATGAATAAAATGAGTTCTTAATGAAACTAACGATTAATTTTCTAATTATCCTGCAAACGAGATGCTTTTCGTGATTTTGGGATCATGAATAATTTTTGATTTTTCAAATGCCTTTGCTCTTTAGTACCTTGATTTTAACTGCTCCAACGCCATATATTTTTTTATGTTTGACATATGCTAATATACCCATCCCATTCATTCACTATTCCGCCATCATCCTATAATTAAGAATCTAGCATCTTCCTCAACTAGCTTAATTGCTATTTATTGAAAATGATAAATTAATAACGCGAAATCCTCAATCATAGTTTTCGTAAAGGAGTAAATTAATATATTAACAATTTATTAATTTCATTAAAACGATCACATACGAGGTTAAACGACAAATAATAATTTTTACAGGTTTGATATTTTCAATATTTCCATCGCTATGCTGGTTATAGACTCCATTTAATCTTCTAGGATACACGGACTTATAGAATATAGTTATTTTAAAATTTTGCGATGGTATGAAATCGATTAATTTTGACTCATTCAAGTTTTTCTCGCGACTCGTGAGATGCAATAAAACGAAATATTCTAATTACAAACGTAATAATTCAACCAGAACGCGAACTTAATTAAAATTGAAAGAGAATAAACTTTGTAAAATTCAACTTTTCAAAATAAATTTCATTTTTGAATAATACGAAAAGTCGATGAATCAATCAACTGGTTGAAAAATTATTTCATATTTCTATTGGTTTGGCGTGAAATTATATTGCAAATTTGTCGACTCTAAGTGGTCCAGGAATTATAAAAGAAATTAAGAATAGACAAATCGATAAAAGGAAATACGATAGAAAGAAGGTTCGTGCTTGATAAAAAGATAATAAAAAGAAAGAGACTTCTTATCCATGTGGCCAAAAACTATGTTAGAATATTCATTACGATAATTGTAGAAAGTTTATCACAAGAAACTCAAATTAAAAGTGGTTTTCTAATTATGCAATACCTTTGATTACAATGATTTTCTCAACTCGCCAATAATCGTTTGTATTATTTCGTAGATCATAAAAGATCGAATACTCACAAATAAGTGAAAGGCAGGCCCAACTATCAAAGTAACTTTAAAGTATGCACACGCGCGCCATAAAATACTTTTTCGGAACACTTCATTTTCTCTAATAGAAGAACAGACAGATTAATCCTCTCTGTCAACAAAATTTCTGAGCATCAGTGGAAATTTGGAAATATATCTAATTCTATATATTAAATTATCATATTCATTGAGTATTTTTAAAAAATTAAAATATCGTACATACTTTAACTATACAGTAAGAATGGTTCCGTGGTTCTTAGATATTGTATATCTGAATGTAGAACGATCGTTGGAATGAAAAACAGGATTTTCAATCAAAATTCTCGAAAAATATCTCCCAATATCAGCATCACAAAATAGACTCAGTTTAAATTAAAAAAATCAACTTAAGAAGTAACAATATTTAACTATTCCTTTGAGAAAATAAGCATTTAAAATTAATCAATTTATGCTTAACTCGAAATTTCATAAAATTCGTAGCTTTCATTCAAAAAAAAATTCTGTTTTATTGATAATTGATGGTGCATAACTGTGACCATAGCGCACGCGTGATATTTAAAATGTATTTTTTACTCATAGGTGTACAAAATATGATCAGAATATCGCTGTATTTGAAACATATCTTATCTAAGGTAACATTTTGGTGCACAAAATATTGAACCATCCTATTATTGACCCTTGTTTTTATTAAAATTAATAATATCGATTTTAATCTCAACTAGTTTTGTAGAATCATCCGTTGATAAAAAATTAAGTTATTGGGGTTTAAATTTAAATAGATATCGAAATACTTAGTAAAATAGCTTCGTAATCTCTATTGTATTTTTGTAGTATTATTTATAGAATTTAATTTTTTTTATTTATTAGTGAATAATTTTAAATGTAATTATATTCAAATTTATATTATGATTTCTTTTTCAGATATATATCATATTTTGAAGTTTGATTCCCTTTAGCGATCAAATTGTGATATTTTTAAATGGATCCAAATCTATATAACTCTAAACCACAAGTATTTTTAATTAATCAAATAAAATTCCATTTAAAGTTATTTTTACAACAGGTTCTTCTTTTAATTAATGACTCTTCATAAAACCCACAACACGAATTAATTTAATTTACTTGGATGAAAATCTCAAATTTTGTCGAGCTCTTAGTAATAATATTATAAACGATTAAATTTGCAGAGAAAATAATTTTTATCTAAATTTTAGGCTTGAAGCGTTAGAATATGTTTCATTTTCATACAGTGAAATTATAAAGTTGGAGTGTCACGTGCGCATGCCCTAATATATATTGTCGTAACTTATTCTAACCTAACAACCATGAAGAAACCATTAAATGTGGTTTTAGAAGATAGAATTCAACATTTAAAATGACAAAATTTTCCTAAATCGTTAGTTCATGTATTTTCTATGATACGTTTCATCGATGGCCATATATTAAAGTAAATTTTCAACCGATGAAAATTTTTTAATTTGATCATTTTTAGATATATAAACAATCTCAAATTAGATAATAGTTTAAAACTGACCTTGAAGTTAGTATATATAACTCAACGTATTTAAATAAAATGATTAAAATTTCATAGCTTATTCAAAAGTTGTGACATGAACATATAGCCATAAAATAGGGGTTTTCGATCAATTACGCAATTGTTGCAATCATTAATGTAATTTCAAATAAAATTTTAAAAAATTGAGGAAATAAAAATGCTTATTTTCGGTCTATAACGATACAAGTGCAATCACAAAAGATAAAAAATTATTTTTACTCTAATAAAGGAGATCATGCGTCTATGAGTATGGTCGACAGCGAATAGTATTGAAAACAGTAAAGGGGTATTCGATTTTGTCAATATATTCAATGTTTAATTAAAAACATTCGAAAAATGCACACCATTGAAAAGAAGAACCTGAAACTGGGCGAATAATTACGAGTAAGATTGGAGGTTATACGCTATCTAAATTAAATTTGGAGAAAAAGGATTGTTTACTTACCAATGCAGATGAAAATTGCATTGCAACACTTAAAAGTCTCTCTTCCTAGACATAAAGAACCTTCGACATAAATGCTTCAACCAGTCCAGTGGATCGATCACTTCAGAGTTTTCACAAAACATAAAATTTTAACATTTGTTCCAACTATGAAAAATTGTGATAGGATTCTTGATGTTAGAGTAAAATACTCCAATCTACATAATTGTTGAAACAGAGAACGACTATATAAATTTTTTTCTGTCGATGGAGTTGGATTCTCTGTGGTTACAAAAACAAGTCAAGGCATTTGTGAATCTGGATCATTTACCTTCTTTTTCGTTCCAGCAGCGCGAAGCAGAAATATTTATGTGATTGCGGCGATTAATAAACATGGAATTCTGAACCACAAGATTCAAGAACGTGCAGTAATTGGTGAAGATTTCATGACATCCATTTTAGAAATTAATTAGTCTTTTTTATTAGCAGAGGAACTACATATCTGATTTTGATCATGTTCAAGAATTTATCATTATCGTGGACTGGTTGAAGATAAAGAAATCGCAATACACTGAATCAAATACCTGCCGATATACTCCCCATTTTTGAATCCTTAAAAACGTGTTTAGTACTTGTAAGAAGGTGGTAAATTCTGGGGAGGCCTATAACTAAACAGAATAAAAGAGTTTTATTTCAGGTAAAATAGAGGAAATCACACTTGATCAATTTTTAGCATTCTAAAGAAAAATGATAATCGATTTAAATCCATTTTCAGCAAGAAAATTACATTTGAAATAAAATTACAGGCATCTTTATTTTAAAATTTTTGTTGATAAGTTAAGTATAAATTTTTTGAAGAATTACGCTATTGATTGAAACGCTGAAGTTACTGATCGAAATACCCTATTTGTGATGTAAATAAATCTAGAGTGTTTTAAAATTTAAAATTTCGAATATATCGGTGCATTTTCTATGATTAATTGAAAAAATTATGGTTGATTTTATTTTAAATTTGTATCATAAAATTCAAAGATCATCTTTAAAGTAATGTACACTGAGACATAGTTCAGAAATCCTTGATATTTTAACTAAAATACTAATATATAGAGATTATAAATCTCTATATTTTTTTATCATTGATATAAATGTTCACAAAATTTTAAAAGTTGATCTCTAAATCAAAGAACAATAATTAAATTATTTTCTTCATTCAAAATTAATAATTACAAATTTTCTGTCAGTTCCGAAATATTTTATAAAATTGTCACGATTCGTATGCTATTACAAAACTGATAAAATATATCGATAAGTAAACTTTAACTAACTAATATCTAAAAATTTTTTCGCATTTTTAAAACGTTTTTATATTAACGTTAAATTTAGATGTTCTTTTTGATGTATATAATGATAAATATTATTTAAGGAATGATGATTATTTTTTATCGTCCAAACAATTTATGAAAATTAACTTTAATTCACAAAAATAATTTTTACCTTTTTCATATTTTGCTAAAACTTAGATCAAAATAAAGAAACGTGAAAATTTTAAAAATTGTGGTTAACGTTTGGTGTACAAACTTTATTTATTTGAACAAAATTTATGAATTTTTAAAACAATCTACACAGGCATTAAATATATAGAGTTTCATTATTTTAGAAAGAAAAATCATTTTCCAGAAAAAAATATTTATGGTTAAAGTTCTTAAATAACAGGTTCTTTTATTTTGGTATATTTACACGCCAAATAGACAATACTTTCTCATTTATAAACACACGAATAGCTGTCAATTCACTTAACGAATCTTTTTTAAAATCTTATAATTTTTAATCTATCTTATGTTGTAGATTACCCAATTAATTTTTAAGTTATAAAATTGTTTCGCTTAAAAATGGGTTTATTAATTTATACATATAAATATGTATTATCAAAAGTCTTTTAAAATAAAACTAATATATTTTTATTTTTCCAAACATATTCACAAAATTCTCACCCCCTTTAATTATTATTTTTCACCTTAATAACAATAACATATAAATTTGTTAGACATGTTTATCATAAATTATCTGATTGTAAATTAAAAATATCAGACAACTGACAAAACAAATCCATTCACATGATTGTTCCGGATATAATTTGAAAATATCGATAAAATTTATTAACTTTGGAATTTTTGACAGAAACAATCAAATATATATTTATCAAACAAAACATTAAAATATCTCCACGAAGGCATCTCTTGAATAAATTAAAATTTATTTAATCCTTGACAAAATACATTTAACGAAGAAAATAGGATGCCACATCATGATAAATTTTAGGCATAGAGCTTTAACCTAAATATTTGTAATCACTTAACTAGAACATATAACAAAGATTGCTGAGTAATAATTTCAATTTTACTGCTCAAAGTATTAAAATGTAAGTTAAAACCTTATCATTCTTTTTAAAAATAAAAATATCGATGAGGAAAAAATCTGAAAATATACAACAACATGCTAAAATAATGATAAAAGCATCACGAGTAGACAGCTTTAAACTAAATTATCATTCTTGAGGGATTATGTAACATTAAATTAGAGGGACTTATAAAATTTCTTAATTCCTATTTTCACATAATATGATGTCAATTTTAAAACATTTGGGATCTTATCGAATTTTTTGAAAAATTTTGTTACACATCTGTAAATTTAATAAACCCGATTTTTAGATTTTGGATGAAGTAATATTGAAAAATATAATCCCTTCATTATGAAGATGAAATTATTTTTGGCATATTTAGCAGCAATAAAAGTGATTTTCACCATCTATGCGGAATACCATCACGTAAGAAGCCATTAATTTATTATTTTTAATATTTTACTTTTTATCAAATAAATTTCAAAATAAAATTTTCTGTCTCTGATCAAATATTTTATTATTCTCGAAATTTTATAAATTTCTTATATCATATTTTTAAGAAACATAATCTTTTGAACTAAATTACAGGAGACGAGAATCTAAAAATTTCATCCCATTAAAATCAATGTATTATTTTTATGAAATTTGATTTTAAATATATTTTATGATTCTAAAAAGTAGAAAGTATTTTGGTTGCATCAGATAAACATATCTCAAATAACATGTCATAAAAAGACTAAAACACCGCCGAGATTCAAATACCACATGTGGATAGAAATTGATAGAAAATTTGAGGCTACGATTTACACAGAAGAAATAAGTGGGAATGTTTTCCAGAATATTAAAAGGTTGCATTATTCGTTTATGGATAATTTCAAAAAAGATGTAAGTATTTATATAAATAACAAAATTTAATTTGTTAAAAAAATTATAAACAACTAAATTGTATGTAGATGGATGAAAACCAATTAAGATTACAAATTACTATTTTTTGAAAAAATATTTTATGCTCATAACATATTATCATTAAGAGTTGAATTACAGATATAACTTCATAGATATGCTCTGATTTAAACTGTTTGAGAGTAATATATCTGAAATTATTCAAATTAATTTCTCCTGATATTTTTAAGTTTCAAATTATTTCTATCAGATAAAATCACACTTATCTCAACTATTTAAAATTTTATAGATATTATAAAATTCTCAAATAGACAAAAAATGTCGAAATATTTTTAAAAATCAATCTATCGTTGTCGACTTTACCAAACTTCTGAAAGGAAAAAAAATTATAAGATTTTTAATATTTATACAAGACAATATAAATATACATCATTTTTTTTAGTTTCAAA
This sequence comes from Neodontobutis hainanensis, assembly GCA_024349245.1. Taxonomy (NCBI): domain Eukaryota; kingdom Metazoa; phylum Chordata; class Actinopteri; order Gobiiformes; family Odontobutidae; genus Neodontobutis; species Neodontobutis hainanensis. Next base: position 116,272 of record JALDNG010000485.1, on the reverse strand, counting down.
AACACAAAAACCCAGCCTTATGTAATTATATATTTTATGTGATCTCTGAGCAATTTTATTGAAAAATATTGAAGAAAATAGATATTTTGATATTAAAATGGTATATTTATAATTAATAAAATACGGATCTTAAACTATGTGATAATTTTATCGTTTATGATGGTAAAAAATTTCTTCTTTAAATTAAAAAAATCTTAGAAGTCTTCATCTATTCACATGAACTAGTTTTTGTTTCTTGTAAGTTCAGCTTACGTTGTTTAAAAATATCACACACTTTCATTTTTTACTGAATAATTGATAATTTATATTTCCTTTACCAAAGATCTAACCATTATTGTTTCTCTATTTTTTCATTTCACAAGTTAATAAATTATTCCACTTTCCATAATTATGACGCCTTAAAAAAGAAATCATAATTATCAACATGAAACAGTTAAATTACAAATCATTTTGAAAATTTCTAAAATTTACAAATTCATAATATATTTAAAAGATTTTTGACAAATTATCTCAAAATATTTAATCTTTTTAGAATAACATTCACCTTTACCATGGTTATGAATTGCAAAACAACCTTGTTAAAACAACAGACACGTTTACCATTCCCGATGTACTTTTCATAAATATTAACGACCTCTATTATTTTTATATCGGTGATCTAAATTTAATAATATTGTTAAGAATCCGGTAATAAATTTTAAATATGAGATTCTTACAGACAAAACGACAAGATAATATCTTTACAACATCGACAATAGATATTTATGATCAAAAAAATCTTGTATCCATTTACGAATCGTATGCTTTTTAACAAATTAAGTGCTTTCGGTTTCAATTTATACGATCCCATTCCAACTCAAACAGTTTCATCAAAATTTCGTGAAGTTATTGGTCAACAGACGGGAGTCAGAGCACTCACAACTGTAAAATTTAAAATCTACGTGAGAGCAAATTCATAATTGTAGCAAAAATTTATCTCATCATTAAAATTTATTTTGATCAACATTCAACTTTGTAAGGGTGTAAAAAATGAAACATTTCATTTGATTTTACCTCATCGTTCAGAGGAAGAATTAACAACAATTATTTTTTATTATATAAAGATAAAAATAGTTGTTACTATAAGGTATAAAAATAAAATTTATCTAGAAAACAAGGAAAAAATATTTTTAATTTTATGAATAATGATGGAAATTATCAAAGTAATATTCTTAAAAATTGCAAAATATATATCTTTTATTTCATTTTACAATAACACAGACTTTATTCAGAAAAAATCTATTTCCTGTAATAATGGAGGAGTTATAAAAAATCCGAAAAGCAAATTTGTCTGTCTTAATTTCTAAAAATAGAGTCCACATTCTTTAATTTGCCATTGTAACGAAACTTCAACGGGAAGATATTGCAAAAATATCAAAAAAGGTCACAGATGTAAAAATTTAAATTACTTAAATAATCAATGTAGAAAGTGTATTAAAGGGTGGACGGGTAAAAAATGTGATGAACCGACTTGCGAAGTTAATCTTTGTCTTAATAATGGTAATACCGTCATAAAATTATCAGGAACCTGTTATATCCAAGATAATAAAAGGAAATGCTTTTGTGGATCAAATCATAATGGAATATTCTGTGATTCAACCAAAATTTTGGTTTTTTCACAATCCAAAACATTTCAAAAACAGAACTTCGCACACTCCCATATTCAATACCCACAAGCTAATTTGGTTTATAACATCAATATCACGCAAAAAGTTGATTCTGCGAAATGGGAAAAATTTTTTGCAAAAAAATTATCTATCACATCAAAAAATGGTTCAAAAAGTTTTATCCATACTGATTTTGAAAATACCGTCAAAAAAGATAAAGAAGCGTATATAAGCAGAAAATACAAAACTCACGTACAGATATCAAGATTTTTAAACAATGTATGCAGGAAATAATATCAAAGAAATCGGCTATATACAGATATCTATGGCTTATTCCAATTATTCTTTTTATAATGATACCGATTCTGATCATTATTCTGAAGATTAAAAATATTAAATCGAATGGTGAATATTTTATCAATCTTCGAGAGAGTAAAAAGACAGCCATAAAATATGAATCACTTAGAATTTCTATAATAGAGAAATAATTTTATTATTATGAGCTTTAGATAATTATTTTAAAAATGAAATCTGATACAAGGTATCTTTACTGAAAATATGGTAATCTAATATATTTCAACCAGTTGCAATATTTTTATTTTATCGAAAAGAGTTTACGCTAATACTGTGTCATTTATGAACATTATTAAACTTGAATAAATTTGCATAAAGTGATAATTTTAGTTTAATAAGACAAAATTCTTTGATTTAACATTTATAGTTAAGCAATAAAGACAAAATTTTATAAAGTTGGCCAAATTTCGCAAACTAAAAATAATAAAGTTGAATGTATAAAAAATGATAAAACGTCTCCCGATTTTTTCAAAATAAATTTGGTTCAACAAACAAAAATACAATATTTTGAATGAAACAAGTTCGATGTATTTTTCAAATTTGATTTATGTAATACTTTAAGAATATTTTTTACCTAAATTACAATCAAGTAAAACATATTTTTTCGTGTTAAACTGTTTGTATTTTCATTTTAAGTTAAATCTTAAATAATAATAACTGGTAGTATTTAGTAATCTTACATAAACTATAATTTTAAAATTTAATATAATATTCACAAGTTTTTATTTGAGAAATTTAACAAAATAAATCACTTTTAATCTTTTAAATTTCTACAATTATGGAAAAAAGATAATCAAGATAAATATTGCAACAACAAATATTTTAAAGATATAAAACTGTTTTTTATTTCAACTCTCGCATATTATTTGGTTTAACATTAATCATACTCTAGGTAGAATGTATATTCATATACCTAAGTACGACATCCAAGTTTATGATAAAAAGTTAAAATAATATCAAATGACAATGTTCATAATTTTTTATTAATGTAAAATAAAATACATTTTAAATCTTATATTATAAAAACACCTGGTTTGATTTTAAATAATTGATTGATAATCAATTATATATTTCTGTTATTATAATTCATCTGATAAATTAATTTTTAAACTGAACAAAATTTGTTTGAATGTTTCAAGAATGTTTTCAATTTAAATTCTCAACAACACCAAATTTTCTAACTTAAAAAGTAACTTTTAAAATCATGTGTATGATCATTAATGATTGAGATAAAATTCGCTCTTAACGAGGGTACAAAATTTTTACACTCTTTTATAACATGCAGATGTTTTAATTAAACAAATTATTTCATTAATTGATCTAGTTTTCTAAAATATTGGTGGATATTGAAAGAATAAATAAATTTTTCGAATGCTCTTTCTGAGAATCGATATTTTAAAAATAAATTCTAAATATATAAAAAAAAATTTTTAATTTAAATGATTGCTCAGTTTTTGGATATTACCTATTTTGGTTAATTTGTCAAACATTTGACATAAGATATTTTTATTATTTGCAAGAACCAAAAGTTTTTCGTGATGATTGTTGATATTTATGATCAAATCACGACTTTCACTCATAAATCTCACTGATTTTGTGTTTGTAAAGATTAATATATTTAGAAAAAATTTAAAAAATTCCTTATCCAATTCTTAAAATTATGAAGCGTAAAACTAGATTAAACTATATTTTGTAAAAATTAATTATTTAAAAATTGTTTAAATAGCAGTATGAATAGTGAAAATTACGTTATGTTAATATGTGCATCTTAATTTTGTATCAAAAAATAAAAATGAGATTAATTTTCTGCAAAATATCTTTAAGAGTTTAAAATGGGAAATATATATAAAATTAAACGATTTAAAAGTGACATATTAAAGTTTATGGAAGTATTTAATTTTTTAAATAAATTAGAATACATATTAAATGAAAAATAGAAAAATAATCTCCAACACAATTTATATTAATTGAAATCTGTTAATAGAATCTTTCGAGGTTAATATTTTCGAAATTTTGATATATTTCATTTTCAAAAATGAAAAAGATAATTCTACTTTTTTAGATTTCAAACAAAATATAATGTTCTTAAATCAAGAAAAACATTTCATAATCTAATAATATTAAATATAATATCACTCAAATTATTTATTCCTATATCAATTTAAAATATAACTAAAAATTAAATTATTTTTGAGTTGACATTAATTTAAAGTTTATGATTATCATTCTAAATGGACGTTTATCAGTTTTAAAGTTTTTTCATAATTTAATGGTCACAGTATTTCAAATTGACTGTACCAACATTTTCTGAAATAAATCATATTCGTATAAATAATTATGAATAATTTTAAAATTTTCTCCTTTATCACATTATTTACCTGATAAATTATCCTTATTAACTTCAAATAAATAGATTTCAGAATTTTTTAATCAAGAAATAACATAAATTTAATATTAATATGCACGATTTAAAATAATCACAGAATATTAATAATAGAATCACATTTATATTTTCAAAGTTACATGGGCTTAAATTGGTTGTAAAAATTGAAATAAAATTATTTTGACAACTCAAAATAGGAAATATTAATCTCTAATAGTGAGAATGGATTAAATAAAAGTAAAAATATTTTATCATGTAAAATATGGATATCAGTAAAATTCGACAAAAACCTGAGAAAAATAATTTCGTTTATTATTATGTTGACTGTAAATTAACAATTAAAAAGTTTTGAATTTTATGAGAACAAACAACTTCTTCGTTGGAATAAATCAACTGATATTTCTTGCATATTAATTAATATTAATTTTAATTGATAAAATACATCAATTATTATTGACTTATACAACTTAAAATGTTAAAAAAGAATTGAGATTATACTAGAAAATAATTTTTTGAAAGTAGTAGAAAATCGAAAACATTTGTTAAAAAATAATTAAAAACTGTTTAATATGATTTTTTATTTACCATAATGCAACTAAATATTCTAATAAAAAGATTCTATGAACTAAGTATTTTGAGTTTATAAATATATGGTTAATCATTCACAATTTTCAAAAATTAACAGCACAAATAAGGTGTAAAAGCTTATCGTTTAGAAACAAAGTAACAGGAGATGAATAATATAAATAACTTAACTACCCTCATAAGTGTCATCTTTCGAAGGTTCAAGCAAAAATAAGGCAACTTAACTTGTTATACGACATTTTAAATTAGTAAGTTTTGACAAAATATAAACGAGGAAAATAAAAACTATTTATGGATTTTGATCAACATATCTGTTGATGTATAGCGTGTTATTTTAAATATTTATAAATATTTAAGCTTTTAAGTTTACCTTGTGGAAGAAACTTTTATAATGAATAGTTTTATGAAATAAATTTCAGCATGTTATAGTATTTCAGAAAAACAATAAAACTTTTCTTTAATTTATACATTATTTCATTTATAAGGTTCTTTTACACAAAATAATATCATAATAATTTTTTTTTCATTTAAAGTTAATATCGTTTCCTTAAATATTTAAAATCAATTTATATGTTTAAAATTATTGGTAATTTTAAAAACGATCAGATTAATAATATATAAATCTTCAAATTAAAAATTCACAGTGATTTTATTATAAAGATAAAAATGTGAAATATTCTACAATCAAAATATATAATTATTTATCAACACTATAAATATTGTAAAATTGATGGCGATTATTTTATTTTTACTCTGATTGTATAATTAAAGATAAAAATTTTTTTGCCAATTCAGTTTTACCCTAAATATTACTTATCTATTTTAGTTATGTTCAATCTATCTTGTTTACTCAACTTATAAAAATTTCAATAAATTTATTCATTGTAAATTATTTATCGCATAAATAATTATTTGACAACAATTACACCCTCTTAAACAGAAATATAAATTTTTTAATTTTTCTGATTTGACATAAATATTCAAAAAAGCAGATAAAAATAAAAAAAGATAAGATAAGATTTATTTTTCATCTTTGTCGAATCAAAAGAATTTATGATATTCTTAAGTATTTTTATTAACAACTTCTACTTTTTCAAATAATTTGATAAAATTCTCATATATTTGGTCATTACATCTTAGATTAAAATGTATATCAACTTAAAATTATTTGCGTAACAGACATTCAAAGATAAATACTAAAAATTAGTCATTGTGATAAAATTTTGAAATAATTTCATTGTTTGAATTATATTCAAAGATAAAACCTTAAAATAATCAACTTACCTTATCCTAGATCAGTTTAAAATAAGAAGAAATTATAAGATGGATTTTATAGAATATCTTAAGATAATATGTTTGATATAAGTAATAAATGGGCTATAAATAAATTAAATTTTTTACGATTAAAAAGAATATAAGGTTATTTTTAAAATATACATTAATAAAATAGAAACGAGAAATATCTTCGATATTTTAAGAGTTGTAGTTGGTTGAAATGTAAATAAAGCACAAAATGTAACAGCTCAAAAACAGTCGTATACAACAAAAAAATGTTGTTAATATAGAAAATTCTAAAATGAAATTTTGAATTATTTTTTATCGTTAAAACCCATTAATAATTTAAATTAATCACAATGTTGATTCATTTGATTTAAACAACATTTCTCTGAATTTTATACCATAAAAATGTCGAGACTATTCTTATTTTTTTTTCATACATAACTTCAAAATTTTTTTTGAAATTTATTTATATCTCGTTTAAAAATTAAGATGCATTTATAATCCAATTATTATTTTGAAATGATGTAACTTTAAAATTTTCCAAATATTTTGATTTTTAACGACTTATCTCTTTTACTAAATAAAAGAGATAATTTGAAAGAAAATCAAAATTAATCTCTTGATCACAGATAAAGAAGAAAAAAATTATGCTCTGTATAAATCTTCAAATATCATTCGCTCATGGTTAGCTTTCCACCCTTGTTCTATGTGTTAATATGAAACAAAAATCACTAATTCAATCAAGCCCTAAAAAATTGGTGATTTGAAATTTACATGATGCAAAATTCTCTGCAATTATCTTGTCTTTTCTAATGACTCATTGAATGAGATGTCGATATCGTCATGAGGAAAGGACCTTAAAGTGATATGTATATAGGAAAAGAATTTAACATTCATGTCTACCTGACGTAGAATAAAATAATAGATGGCCATTTATTTCCTATGATAAACAAACAGATTTATGAAAATTTCAGAAAAAAATCAAAATTTCCAGTAGTTATAGTTACATACAGGGATTTCCATTCATTTTCGTCAAAAAAATTTTTTTAATAATTAAAATTTATATTGACAAAACAAAGGTTTTATGAGCAAATAGTCTGATAATATAGTCATAGAAATCAATTTTATTCATCATTTATTACTTCGCGATTCAATGATTTTCGTATATATCACATCATGTTTCGGCAGTATCCTGATCAATCGTCAGCTGATATTGAATCCCAGCATTATGTTATCAAATTCATTAAAACGCTTTCATTTTGTGGTGCTGTATATTTAACAAAATCCTTCCATTTCTCAAAAAATTTCCAAATTGGGTTGAGAAAAGGTGAATAAGGAGGAAGTTACAAAAGAATATGTTCATTATTGGCGATTATTTGTTGAATAGAGGCACACTTATGAAATGGGACATTGTCCATTATCAAAACGACTGTATTCATATTTTTTGCTGCCAATTCAACCATAAATTTCTCCATATATTAGCCATAACACAATGTATTATACGCAGTTAGAAGTGTTTCAAATTTATCAACACCGATCTTTCTAATTGCGGCACATAGAGAAACATTACGCGATCTTAATACAGGCGAGGAGACAATTGCCGGTTCTCCTTTTTAAGAGTATCCTCTACAAGCTCGCATTATTGCACATAATCCCGCTTCGTCAATGAATAAAATTAGGCGATCATCTACTTCTTCGAGTAATGTCATAAGAGCCACAGCATATTCATATCTTAACTCAATTGTTCTAGCATCATTGCAACGTTCAGGTATTAAACTTGTTCGCTTTAGAGTATAATGGAAATTTTTAAATGTTCGATAAATTGTGGATTTCGAAACCGAAATATTAATTGTGGCTAGATTGTTTTGAATGCCTTTTAAGGTAACACAGGCATTTTCATCAACCATGTTTTTTATTGATAAATACGTCTCTTCGTTTAACTTTATGTTTCTTGGTCCACTGCGGGGATTCGCCAATATCCTTCCAGTTTTCCGATATAACGATATTACACTTGATATTGTTGTTCTTTTAAAATTAAACCATTCTGCTATCTCGGATGCCGTTTTTCCTTCGTTGTATTTTACAATTATTTGATTCCGTTATTCTGCTCTTAACTTTTTTATTCATAAAATAAATAGGTATTAAAATTATGAATAAAAAAATTGATGAAAATGAATTCAAATCCCTGTATTATAGAATTCTATGAGGAATGAGAGATTGTAAAAAATTTGATTAACTAAATGAAAACAGATTCGCCGTTTTTTGAGTTTTTGTTCATCTTGATCACCTAACTAAATTTTCTTTGATGATAAACTATATAATAAAAATCTACAGACATACACCATGAGCAATCGTAGCCAGAATCCTCAAAACCTACGCTGAATCATTGTAACTACATTTAAATTTTTGGAATGACTTTCCGTAAATACTTTCTTGGCTTTTTAGTCACCAAAATCTTTGAAATAAAAAATATCAAGGAAATTTGAAATTAGAAGTATCTGGACATATGATATCTTGCATGGGATTATTTCTTGGGTTTTTGACACCCTTCATCTTCTGGTAGTGTCTTATAATTGTCCGACACGTTAAAAATTTTAACATATTGAGAGCCACTTTTAATATTTAAGCAAATGTTATGTTTTTAAAACCACAATGATTACATGTTATCCAATAACAGAATATTTTTTCACTGTTTAGCATGAGAATTTAAGATTTCGCGTGTTCAATTATTTCTGTGATTTTAAATCAGTGCACTTCTCATGTCTTTTCACACATTCGTTTTAAAGGGTTTTTACCAAGACATTGGGCTGCGATTAAGATTTATATATTTAAATTGATATAATTAAAACAAGATATATTATTTAAATCCGTGTTGCATAAATGTATAAATCTGTTTAATATTTATAAAAAAGCTGTATATCTCTCATATATAAGATTTATAAACCTTCGATTTCGTAAGAACCAAAAACATAAAGTTTTATTGGACGTGCGTTTTATCATACTAGCTAGAAAATACTTTATCAAAGCTCATTGAAGTTATGTGTTATGTTAGCATTTAATCAATCTAATAACACAGGAGGCAGGTCAGTATTGCATGATAAGAGTATGTTGAGGATAATTTGAAAGATTACAGCATTTATAATTTTTTGCATTTTTTATGATAAATCTACTTTAAATAAATTTAACATTCAGTCAGTAAATCATGAAAAGGATTAAATAATTGATTATCATGATGAAATATTTTAATCATCCCATAATTTATATAAACTTGGTTGAATATAATATTTTCATTTCATTTAAGTATCTTGAATTTCAGAAAATAATAATGAACAAATATTCAAATCTAATTTGAAAAAATATAAAGTAGCTCTTAGCTTTTATTCTTTCAGAAAAAATTTTCGAATCTTCCTTGACAATAGCAGTCGTGTAGTTATAAATTTAATATAAATAATAACCAGTTTATCATTTTATTTATTATACGATCCTTCCATGATTATTTGTATATATTTTAAGATCTGAATATTTAAAACTGCTGAACCACATTTATAATTTATCTTTACACTTTCTAGAAATACTTAACATCATGACTGCGATAAAATCTAAAAATATCATATTTCCTTCATTAAAATCAAAACTTACGACTTAATTAAGTCAAATCTCCACAGAAAAGCAAAACAGTTTGAAATGTTTTAAAAAATTATTGAAATCCCATCCATTAAATTGTAAAGTTGATTTAGGTTTAATAATACATATTCCCTAAAATATGAAAATTTTTAATCTGTCTGGTAAACAGTATCTCAATGTCTAAGTTTAGTTTATGTGGTTAAAACTATTATTTAAAAATATACTGAATTTGGAAAGCAAGAAATTAGCTTTAGCATATATATTTGATCAAGAATAAAGATTATTTTAACTCTTCTTAACGTATAAATATTTAAAATAAGAATCCTTGAATTTTATTTTATACATATCCGTTAATCCTCTTAAAAGATTCAAATAATTAAATCTGAAAAGGAAATGCCAAATGTTCTCAAACTTTAAAGAAATAATCATAAAAGGATTTTAACAAAAAGGCATAATAAAGTGGGATTTTGTAAATTTTAATTAATGTAGTATCTGAACTATGTGGATTCTCTGTCTGATTTCTTCTACAACTTAAGTTAAAAGAATATAAAATGGTAATTTTAGTAAACAAACAGATGACATAACTCTTAAATTAAATTAATTTAAAAATTATATTTTAAATTAAATCAAACTATCTTATTTACTTATTTAACGTGAAAATATTCATATTTAAACTTCAATTTATGAATTATAGGATAGACACTCTTGAAACCCTCAATGACAAGGATATTTCATGTTTATAGTTCAACATATAAGCTAAAATTTCCCAATTTATGGTGTGTATCTGTGATTGTGACAAAATAAATCTCACTAAAAATAAAATTAAAAAATTTTAAAAATATACTATCAATGTTATACATTTAAAATTATTGTTAATTCCATTTCATGAGGATAAGAAATATATAAAATAAACAAATACTCTTTGATATTTGTGATAGATATATTTATAGGGTTATTTTATAAAATTTAAAATGAAACTATTCTACAGTCAGAAGCTAATACAGCCATCTACATAACAATTTTTTTTTGAATTTTGGCTCAATCAAACTGCACATCAAATGAAATACACAAATCCTCATCACTAATTTTTTGCACTTATGATGCATTCACTTTAGAGGAAAATATAAAACCAAAGATAAGTGAGGTGTAGCATGAAAATATAAAATGATTTTAAAAAATTCTGAAATTTTTGATTAATACTACAAAAGATTTATTGAAATTATGATTGATATAAAACTGTTCAACCTGTCCATTATTATTCATCTTTCAACCATGATATTTCTCAAACTTTATGAATATTTTGGCAATTATAACAAATCCTGAGATATTCACAGGATAATAGCCTAAATTGAAAAATATAGATCTTCAGGTTCTTAAACACAATACAACAAAGAATCGATATTATGATGAAAAGATCATCATATATTTGTTTGTAGATGAAGCTAAATTAAAACTTTTAGATATTATTATGGGTATTTACTTTAAAATTTAACTCGAAAGAGAGCAAGAATTTGAAGCACACAGTTGGATAGATCTGTTTACCAAGATAAATGTGAAAATGCCTGAAACTTTTCGTCATTCTATTTAATAGTTATCTTTAATCTTTGCTCACAACTTAATATAAAAATCACTTAATAATCCGTCTCAAACTTACCAAAACCTTAAAATAAATTATTATTCATCATCAATACATCAAAGCTGTAAGAAAAATAAAACCATTATTTTATCAAAGCTAGTATAAAAAATTTTAATTTCCAAATTAACTTTTATCATTAAACATTCGAAGAAGATACTAATATAGTATATTTGTAATTCTGAATGTACAAATATTTATCACACGCTATTAAATCGTTGAAAATTCATCGCGATACAAGGATACCCTCAAAATGACATTGATTTAAAATAGATACATAATTATAGTTTATGTAATTTAACTTTTTTAAACAGATATCCACGATTATCTGAATAAATTATTGTTCCATATTCAAGTTAGGTTGTTTAGTTATTGAGACTCATGTATTATACTTAATTTAAGTAGAATATGTTTAAAATAAATGCCTAAATATTTATTTAAATTGAGTTGGAATAAAAATACTAAAACTTTTTCAAAGTGATCAAAAATCTGATATTTAAAATTAATTATTAAATTTTAAAGAAGCTATTTTTAATTCGACATAATTTATATTTTTCTTATCCCTAAAAATTTTTCACAAAATGATACAAAATTAAAATCTACTCTTAAGAAAGCAAAAAGTCGAATATATCTTTGAAGCCTTTCAACTCCTTACCTTATAGTTAAATTAATTTTTAAATTTAGATTGTATATCTGATTTAAATTTTTATTTGACAATCGTTTTAAAATGGATTGGATACACAAATTTACGCATATAGAAAATTCAAAGAATGAAAAATTTATGAAAATAAACAAATCAAAACACGTCAATTTCTCAAAATGTATTCAACCATAATTTAACACAATGATTTTTTAGATTAAATTCAATTACCCCCTGAATGACTTTTCAAAGTTGCATTTTTATGTAGAAAAAACGAAAATACAAATTTAGGAATTAAAATAATATTTAAACTTAAAATGTTAACTTATCATACTAAAATAGCGAGAAAAATTTTAAGAAGCCATTTTTGAAAAAATATAATTTTATGTTTAAATTTAGAATAAAAATTTCAAATCAAAACTTTAGTTTTTATTTTGTTTGAATTTCATAAAAATAGTGAATTTTTAAGAATATATTAACTCGCCATTATCATATAATAATTAAAAATTATATTAAGATAAATTATGCAAATTTAATAATTCTTAAAAATAAAATTTTTGAAGTTGTTTTTAAGGAATTATATTTGCCTTTCAAATAATATTCTTATCTTTGAATATCATCAAAATAAATGCATCAGGTTTGAAAATATTATTTAGTGCATAAATGTATGTTTGAAAAGGGAAATTTAACATCTTTGTTGAATAGCTGTAAAATTTTCTATATTTAAGGAACTTGACTATTATAAGTAAATAATACCCTTATAAAATTTTTCAATAATATGTTAAAAATAATATGAAAATCACAGACAACAAAGGATTAAAAAAATCATATATAATAAAGTTAAAATATAAGAACTTCGATAAAATTATTTTCATATATATTTAGGAATTTAATGAAGATAAAATTTTGAATCTATCTTGTTTCTAAGAAAAATAATCAAAATTAAAATCTTCTTTTTTAAAAAATATGAATGTAATTAAAATTGATATCTTTCATAGCTTGAATTATTTATCAGCTTAAATATTTTACTTTTATGTCCTAATCCTCTATTACATACAAATCATTATTTTCAGAAAAAATAATTGAGATTTTTTCTATTGAAAAGTATTTTATTTTCAAAAATCTCATTTTGATGTTTCATATATGGTTCATCAAAATCACCTTAAATAAATATATTTTGTAAAAAAAATTTGTAGATTTTATTTTTAAAAAAGCATCTGACAAGTTAATAAGATCGTTTTCCAAGTAATTCTACACCATTCTATGTGATGTAATGAATTTCTGTCAACTAGATTCAGTAATTCAGCGCTTTAACCCACCCCTTTTGGAATCCTTTCACAGTGAAAAAACTGCTAGTTGTAATGTGTATGATTCCCATCCACGAATATTCAAACTCCTCTGCTTATTTGAGTGACTATACCCCAACAAATTAGGTTCACTTTAAAACATGTGTATTTTTTTAATTCTTAAAAATATAGAAATAATGATTGAAAAATTTAATAATAATTAAGATGTATATGGGGTTTTGATCAATCAGATTATTGTTTCAGTCGTTTAATTTAAGTTAAAGTAAAAAAAAGAAAATTGAAATAAATCTCATTTAATTCCAAAATTATTTCTCTAATTGATGATCGATACAGATAGACTGACATTCTTCTTAAGAATCCTTCAAATTGATCTGGTGTGATTTATTCAAATTTTCAAGAAATTAAAAAACTCAAATCAGTATAATTCTTAGACTCACCATGAATTTATGATTTCATCAAAACTAAAAATATACTTTAAATCTGATTTAAAAATTGTGATGATGCATCTTGGTATTTGGTTCGATATCTTGCGATTTCTTCATTTTCAGCCAGTCCCAGATTACGATGAATTCATGATCACAATCGGCTATGTACGCCCTTATAATGCAAAACTCCAAATTTCATTGATAGATACCTTGAAATCTTCACTATTTACAACGCGTTCTTGGATCTTTTAGAACAGAATTCCATGCTTATTCATTGCAGAAATCACAGAAATATTTATGCTTCTTGCTGTTGGGGTAGAAACGTAGGTAGATGACCAAGATTCACTCCTGTCTTTAATTGTTCTTGTAACCACAAAGAATCAGCCTTCACTAGGAGACATAAAGTTTCAATCGTCATTCTTTGTTTCGAAAATTAGGTAAAAGTTAGCATAATCACTCTGTCATCGAGAATTCTTTAACAAATTCTCAGAGCTGCAACCACTTTTACATTTTTTGTGTTTTAAAAACTACGAATGATCTATCCACTATACTTGTTAAAATCTTGATGGAGAAGGTTTATGATATCCAGGAAGCAAGATCTTTAAGTGTTTCCAAGCAATTTTTTTATCCAGGTAAACATGTAGACTTTCCTTTTCTTCCCAATGTAATTTTGAAAGCCTTTCAAATTCACGCGTACTCGGAAATTTTGCCTAGTTTTTAGTTACTGTCGTACAATTGTATTTAATTTTGAAGATTTATTTTTTAAATATCGAAGGTAATTCTGAAAACAAATACTCCTCTAATGATTTCAACATCATTGCCGCTGATCATCGTAAGTGAAAGGTGATCTCCTTTGTTTTAACAATTATTTTCTTCTCTTTTTTAAACGTTTTGGTTTTCAATTAGGTTTGACATATCTTGTGTGTTTAAGTCTTCTCCACTTCCATCTTCTTCACATGTAGCCATTTCGGAAATTCTAATCTCATTTGAAAATTTTTGGTTGGTGTTTGACATAAAAATAATTATTAACCTTTTGTCTATTCTATGTGTTTTGAATAAAACCTTGAACAAATATTTTTATTTTCCGAATTTTCGATAAATTTTAAAAGAGAATTACTATATTTATTCAAACGAATACGTAATTGATCTATAACCCTATAAACTAAATAACAAATTATAAGTCCTCATATTTTAAGTCCTAAAATCGTGATGTAGATTTGAATTATTGTAAAAATTTTACACAAGCTATTTTTATGACTTTCCCAAATTCTGAAATTTCCATCTTAAAATGAATAGAATTTTTTTTACTCATCATTTTTAGAAAATTTATATATTATCCAGTATATTTAAATTAATAACGAATCACATTTTCAGGTAAATATTAAAAATTAATATCGTTCTAGAACTCATTAATTTGACCCCTTTATATGAGTTAGATCAACAATATATCAAATAATATCAGCCGACAAGTATCAAACATGTAATATCTATTTTTAATCTAATTCATGACCAAAAATGTCAATGTTATTTTTTTATAATTTTGAATTATACTTCATGTATGTTCCCAAAATAATTAAGCATTCGTGAGAAAGTCAAAGTATTCATAAATAGGAAGTATACACATATATTGTAAATTTATTTTTATAATTCTAATCGTATAAACATTTCGAAGTTTAGCGATTTCCAATGATATATTTAAATATTTAACAATATTCATCAAAGTACAAAAATTTATGTCCTATAATTGAGAATTTAGATGGAAAACATTAATTAATTTAATTACATTGAATTTTGAGTTTAAACTCAAATTAATGACATCGATAATTATTTTTAGTGTTTTTTAATTTTTATTATATTACGAAATAAATTTATAAAACATCTTTGAATTCAGGAATGATGGTAAAATGTTTATAAATTTCAAAAATACAGCATGATATCATTCAAGTGTATCCACATTGATAAATATTGAAGCATATCGATTGAGACGATACTTACAGGATATTATAATTTAATAAGAATTTTAAAAAATGCTCTTGATTACAAAATAACATACAAATAAAAATCAATAATAACATTTATTGAATAATTTTTATAAATTAATGTAATCTACACAAATTATATTTAAATTATTAGCTGATAAAATTTCATCAGACAAACTTTCAAAATGATCTGTTATTATTAATAAAATCAAAAATTCTATTTATAAAATATTTAATCGATTTTATATTTGCTCAGACAATCTTTTATGTTCGAGAATAAGTATGAGATAGATTTTCGAGAGATTAAAGAAAAGTATAGGATTAGAAAACCTCTTAAACATTTTTAAAATTTTTGAGATATTTAAAAATAATTAAATATGAAAATTATGATTTAGCTGCAACTTCGAGAACATCTGAAAATAGGCATAAAAATCTGGTTTACCAGATAAAAATTTATTTGATGTGAATCAAAAAGAATAATTGTAATAGGTTTAACAATACAGTTAACAGGTTAGTCTAAATACCATTAGATATTTTACAAAACAATTTGTAATCTCAAATTTTAAAATGAGCCATTGGTAATATCAAATTTAACCTTTTGAACAAAAAAATAACCAAAATTTTATAAAGGTATTTATCCACCTCAGTATGTCTATTATTGTTAAATTGTGTTACCATGGTATTGATAAATTGAATAAGCAACGAGGTATACAGCTGATGTTGTTTTTCAAATCTAAAATTCTATTGATTATAGTATTTTTAACTTTTAATATATCTCTATTTATTCCACCATTACCAATGATGATAAGCATTCAATAAGGATATTATAGATTTGTATATCGCGAAATTTTATGAAAATTTTGAATTCAGATGGAGGATATGATTTTCTTCAATATTTATCAAGAGCAATGCTAGTTGTACGTCGGGTATATTTTTCATCAATGAAATAATTGTAATTAGTTTATGCATTGTCGTGATGTTTAATCGAAGGTTTAATATTATTAGCAGAATATTTTTCCATTTAATTGTTAAAAAATAATTCTTATATTTGTCTCTATCTTTGTTCTTCACTCTTTAACAACTTTAAACAAAATATTTCTTAATTAATTCTTTTCAAAATTGATCAAATTGGTTTTCGAGGATAGTATTAATCATCGATATTTCTTTGTTAATAGAAAATATCTATTAAAATTTAAAATACTGATCAGATAAATTTATAATCAGACTTCAAAAATGGAAAAATTACTGAGGGTGAATATATCAAAGGCCGGACGCTTAGAATAATTAAGGATTTAATAGTTGTATAAAAAATCATTTGTTTTTTGTTATTCCTTGAAAATTATTAGATTATTGCACATTGTATCATATAAATTTTTGATGATAATTTGTCGACTGTTTCTATTATTCCTATAAGAGTGGATATTTATGCTCTTTTTAAAACTAATCCTAGGAAGACTCAACAACGTTCAAAAATATCAACATCATTTCAATGATAATTAATGTTTAAAACATGAATTCATTTATTATCGGCATACATACTGCCTTATAGTATCCTTTAACCTGGTTTAACTTAAAAAATATTATAAATCTAGAAATATTGAAATAATTCACAGAATCTAAAAAAGAACACACGTGTTATTCATAAATTTAAAGTCAGGTTTTACATTTCAGATCCAATTATTTTTGCTCTGATACATTGATTTCATTCGTTCTTAATTGATAAAATGTGTTATACTTTAATTATCTTTCAAGGTTTCTGATCTGATAGTGAGATAGGGTCGAATAAACTCAGATTGAAAATAAATTAGAGCATTGAATAATCCCACACATTCACACACCCCGAGTAAATTCAATGTCAACTTAATATTTTGGATTCTTAAAAATAACAAGTTGATCAGCCAATGTCACATTGTTATTTTGTAGAGACACGAGTTGTGTTTTTCATATGAAATTAACCGTTAAAATGGTAAAGATAGACATTTCGTGCTCAAAAAATTTTAGAATAAAATTCATGAGATATTACAGAGAAAGTTTCTGAAAAGAATCAAGCCTAGACCTTGAAAAAGATACCGTGCAAAAATTTTGTTATTTCATTCTCAACAAATTAGCTCCCATGGCAAAATCTGGGGCGTTGCAATTTATATTTAATTATAAATCAGAAAATATCGGAATAACTTTGAGAGTTATACTTCATTATTATGTCATATTTACTGTTTTACATCTATGCATGAGAAACTGCTTGATCATCCTCTTAAAGTTGAGATAGTATAAGGCTAAAACAGAAACATTCGGAATGAATCAACTTAAATTATATCTTTAACCTATAAATAATAAAAGGTTAGAATTATAGGTGGAGTCCGCTAGCTCTCAATAATTTTTATCTATACTTTGTTTTTATATAAGATATACTCCTTAAATTGAATTTATTATGAATACCCCAGGTAAAAATCTGATTGATTAATTTCATACAAGATTAATATAATCTTTAAAACAGTCTCGAATAGTTTTTAATTGTTAGTTGAAATATTTTGAGAAAATTTTCACGACATTTTTAGAAAACCAGACGATTCTTCGTTTAATTAAGAGTCTAAAAGTCTACTCTGAAAGTATTTTGCAAACTAAGAGGTGAAAATGACAAATTATATTACTCTTAGTATATATTAGTTAATTCATCAGATTTATCGTCTATTTCTTTCTTATAAATAGTTTAAGCGTGATAATTGAAAAATAATAAAATCTAAAAAGATACTAAAATTTATTATCCACCGAGAATGATGGATATTCATAATTTTGTGATGAATACTTTTGAATTTCTGACATCTTTCCAAAAATGGTAACGATATCTTTTAATTCACGAGTATAATAGAAGAAAGGTTAAGACAATCGAAAATGATTATCAAATTGTATTTTGCCTCTTCTCCAGTTTTGATAAGAAATAGATCTGAGTTTTTAATTGTTTTTAAATTCCAAAATAAATATTTTGAATTATATTTGGTATTGTGGATTCTTTAAAGCTTGTAATGATTAGCATATGATATTTTAGAACTTACTGAGTATCATTGTCATAAAAAATATTTGTATAAACTCAATTTAATATCTGATATTTTTAGATTGCTTTGAAAAATTAACTTTTGAAATTATTCTATTAAATTCAATGATTATAAAATGGAACAAATTTTATTACGTACCCTTTAGTTTTCAAACATGTATGGGACAAAATTTGAATTTATCGTGAGAGATAAACTGTAATTTTGCTCACAAATAAGTTAAGCTGTGTCAAAAAGATGTATGATTAATCGTAGTGGCGTTAATCTGAGGTCAAGAACTCCCAAAGAATTGCAAAATGTAAGCGTTATTAAATAATATTCTTATTAACTACTTTTCTGATAACTTGAAAGATGAACCTAAGTAGTTCAACTTCACCACTGGATCATTAAAAAATTTTCGTTTATGAGTCTTTGTAAATTGTTTTTATCGTATCTGCTACACGATAGAAGTGTTTTGATAATAACAGATCCAACATATTAGTCTGGTTTTTTATTCTTCTTTTGAAAAATATTTTGATGGTTTCATAGAAATAACCCTGTCAAGCTATTTATCATTTTACTATTATAATTGTAAATCTGAACAGAAATGAAACATTTAAAAAGAGCTGGTTACAACCATCAGAATAAACTAAGCTTATAAACATACGTAGATATTTCAAATTCTTTAACATCGGGAGGAAAAAGAGATATGTAAGTATAGTCTTGTTAAAATTCGTGAAGCCATTGAAATTATAAAAATAATCATAAAATGCGGACAGTAAGGATATGAAACAGGTTAACAGACATATGATGAATTGTATTTACTTTCATAAAAGGGAAGGTCTTGTGGGGTCAAAAAATATTTTTGAATGAATTGAGTTTGGTTTCTCTGTTGTCTTAAAGTATTAGAAAATCTTCAACATTTTCTTTAAAATTGCTGGTAAGAATCATCCAAAGAAAGACTTCTGAAAATGATCTTTCAGAATAGCTAGAATTTTTTATATTTTTTCTTTTCTTGATCCTAGAAGTATAAATATCCTTTTCTATGGTTCTGTTTTATAACTTATGTTAGTTTTTCAAGAAGAAGATCTGTCGTTGTGGTCAAAATATTTTTATAAGTATAAATTTTGTTAACCTAGATCCAGAAATATCTTACAATATTTGTCAAGAAATATATATTCAAATAAAATTTCTTTTTTAACAGTAGAATAAACTTTTTGTTATTTTTTATATAACAATTAAAAATGCCTCCAAAATTTAAGATGAAAAACTTTTTTAAAATTTTAATTAATCAAGATAGTATCAAATGATATTTAAAGTTTTATCACAAAATATTTTTAATTTAGATATTCTTTTCAGTTTCATTCTTTGAGGTTTTTAAATCTATGGTATGGAGTGTTAATATGCTTTTTTGGGATATTTTATTAAACGACCTTAATATTAAATTTAAATTTTCGTGAATTTTTAAATTAAAAGGATTTGATAATCTTAATAAAATTGTTAATTTGAATTATCATTTATTTTGTCATTAATTTTATTTTATACCTTGTCATTTATTTAAAATTTAAATTAGAAACAAATATTGTAAAATTTAAGGAAGAGAAAACAATAAATTGTGGCTTTATATTATATTCTCAATGGTTATGTTCATATTTTTTACTTTTAAAATACATATATATTTTATTATATACATCAGTACGAACAAGGAAATTTAATATCTTTGAACAGCAAACATAGTAAAAATTGAAAGCCTCTTGTTTTTTAATGTATAATTCGTTCATGTAACCTAAAATACTTTCAGAAATTAGACAAATTTATTTCGTAAAAAATCAATTCAAATTCTCACCGTTTATTCTTTTTACGAGTTTAAATACAAATAATAATAGTTTTTATGTTCAAAATTAAATACAGATGTAACATGTAAATATACTTTAAATAAAAATAGTATTTTCGTTTATTTAGAGAATCATAAATGAATTATTATTTTTCGAAATAAAGCTCAGTTAATATGTAAATAGCATAAAAACGACTAAGATTTATTCCATGGTTAAGGTTTAACAAACATAGACCAAACATATATTTTGAATTCCTATACTTTAATTAGAAAGTAAATAAAAGTTATATTTCCATAAAAATAATCTAAATTTATCATCAATAAAATTTAAAAAAACTTAATCTACGGAGTTTGCAGGTAGACTCAATAAGAAAATCAAAAAGAGAAATTCATTCATATAAATAAATTTATGTTAAATATTTTCATGTCATGTTAGAAAAATATAACAATTAATTTTGAATATTTTTAAAATATGTAGTTTATTCAAAAAAAAAATATATTTGTTGAGCTAAATGATAAATTACATGATTTAGAACTTACATTTTCTCTTGTTATGTATATTCCCAAAAATAAAAATTAATTCATAATCATAAAAACAAACTCAAGTATAATATGATATATCTCTTAAAATATGAATGTTTAATACTTCTTTTATTACTTGAATCATAAATCTTCTAAAAATTTAGAAAAATATAAATTCGTAACAAAAAATCTACACTTTATTTACGAAGATCTTTTATATCTCTGTAGATTTTTAAATGGATAACATCACAAATTATGTGAATATAGTCTAAAATTTTAGAGCTTGAGGAGTTGAAATAGTTAAGATATCTATCAAAGTAAGTTTACGTGATTTGTAGTTCTCAAACGACCCCTTTCTAATTACTTTGAATACGATCACTGCATACTTTGTTTTAGATACTCTTGGGGTAATTTTTCATGTATATTTTTTTTGAAGTTGCATTAAAAAAATAGTTCACTCGATATTTTGTAAATTACAACAATATTTACACCTCATACTTCAACCCAATTTAAAGTAACTTTGTCTATAACCTTTATGATGACAAAAAATTGAATTCTGTATTTTCTTCCAAAAGGTTTAAATTTAATTTACATGGGTTATTCTTTGGTCAATTACTAGTATCTGCCGTGGAATATAGTTAAATTTTCCACTATTTTATTTGATAAAAAAAATTTCTCGCGATATGCCTCATTCTAAACCTTATAGAACCGACCTCACTCTAACTTCACAGATATGAATGCACGTTTCAGATTGAGGATAAAATTTTCCATCAAGATCTATAAGTTCAACTATAGACGGCCTTCTTGATAATATAAAGTTCTTTGTCTCAATTTACTTCCACTTCTATGATAGCTATTACACGATTAGAAATGACTGAATTATATAAATCATCGATATAAATAGTTTACGTCATGACAAAACAAGTTTAAAATATTTGTATATATTATTTATTTTCAAATATAAATAATCGTTGAATGATTATTAATTAAATTTTGATTTACTGTGAATATTTTCATATTTTAGATTAATCTACTGTATGATTTGAAATGTCAAATTTAAAAATTTATTTTTAGAATTTAATCTGATGAATACATCTGCTTTGATGAATATTTTATTACATTTTTTACATCCATGAAATATGTAAAATTAAGACAATATGTGTATTTTTCATATTTTTATGTTGTAATTCACTGTACTTCGTTGCTATATTAGATATAGAATATAAATATTAAATTGATAACAAAATATCAGCCTATTGTGATATAAGCAATTTGAATTTTGTAATACGACAAAACATATTAAAATCTAAATAATAAAGGAATTATGATAAAACTACATAAATACAAATAATAATTTATAACAATGCGAATTCGGATAAAAATTTTTGTATTTCAAATTATTTCATTGTCTTATTTCATAAAATAAACATATTATAATACATTACTGAAGATCTTTATTGTATTTTTATCGAAAAAATATATTTTTAAAAGACTATGATATTTTTTAACTGTTTTACTTTTTAATTTCCTGAATCAAATAAGTTTTTTAATATTTAAAATTCACGAAATTAAAACCGATTATGAGATAATTTTAATATTTTGTATTATCGATACCTTATGAATCTTTTTGTCATCTATATTCTTATTTGTAAATCTATTAATGCTGATTCAGTGGAATATTTACACGTATGGTTTAAAAATTAACCTATTTTTTTCATATTTCAAAATAGACAATATTTATAATCGATATTTGAATTTCATTTTTTTGGAAAGTTATTCACGATTATTATACCTTTAAAAAATTTCATCACTTTGAAAAATTCATAATTTTACTTTTTAACATTCATTTAGATTTAATATTAAATGATTTGAAGAACTGAATTCTAAAATAATTTTGCATAGTTTTTAATTTAAGATGTTTTAAAGTAATTTTACAAAAATATTATAAGAATAATTTCTCATCATTTGATCATTGATAATAGAAAATACTTCATTTGAATATACTCAACCTTTCAAATATTACCTGTGAAAAATTTAATCACACTCATAGAAAGGCATTGTCTGAGCTATCAGTGGACCTGACTGACGTGGAAACAAAAACTATAGAAATTAATGAAGATCAATTAAAACAATATCCACCTCAGAAAACATATCACTACTCATATATGGGAAGGTTTTTCAAACAAGTATGTTTTCAAATTAATTAGCGACATTAATTAAAAAATTATTAAAAATATAAATTTAGTGAAATTTTGATAAAAGTAAATTATTTATGAACTAAATTTAATTTAATATGAGAGATTTATGATAAGATTTTCAAACATTAAAAATCTTCAATATTTGATAATTTAACCATATTTTCGAGGCTTTTAAAAATTCAAGTTATTTTCCTGATTTAAATTAAATAAAAGTTATCTCAATCAAAAACAAAACTTATTTTGAAAAGAAATTTAATTTATCGAAATTAATTTTTTGTGAAAATATTCAAACACGCTTTGATTTACTTAATTATAAACTTTAAAATCTTTTAAGTTTATTAATGAAGATAAATACATGAAAATCTATGATTTACTTCAAACATTTTTCAACAAAATACGCATCTCATCTTAAACCTTAAAAACACTTTCTTTTAAATTACACTGAAATACATGAAGTAAAATTTACAACATATTATAATTTTTTAAATATTTAACAGTGTGATACATTTAAGGAAAAATAAAAAATCAATAAGATTTAATAACCTAATGAGTAACCCTTACTAATATAATATTTTTCAATGACTGATAATATTAATATAATAGTTTGGAATTTTTCGAAATGTTATGTTTGATATGAAATAAGTAGTTAATTTGATACCAATGATAAATCGAATTTTAAAAAAATTACACGAAATAAAATAAAAAATTTTATCAATAATGAAATATATTGAGAATATCTAACAACCAAAAATTTTTCTTTGTTAAGATGAAAAAATAAATTTTCTTTTATATAACTTTTTTCTTCGATCAAAAAAAGTTTAATTTATTCTTTTTGAAGAATCTTCTATTTATATTAATCATATACACAATGGATGATTTACAAATATTTATAAGTTGACATTTTTTATTAAATAAAATAATCTTTGACAAAAGATATTTTATTTATGTATTTAGAATTCTTTCCATTTACAATATATCTATCGTGAAAATGATAGGTACATTACTACTTTTGACGTTCTTCAAATCATAAATGTACTTGAAACTAATGTAAATGACATAATATGTGTTGATATTCCAACAAATTATGTCAAAATATGTGTAAGGATAAAGTAATTTGTTTTGAATGATTAGATTTACTGAAACATACAATCCTAAAATGACTTTTATGACTTCAAAAGTATCGATTGTTAAAATTAATCATGGAATACACATGAAAGAAATGTTTTTTTACATTTTTTGTTTAGTTTATTTTGTGACAGAGTATCAAATCTAAGCGTTCACCATTTTACAAAACAGGTTCAATATTCTATTGTAGGTCAAAATGCAAACTTTTTATATTCTTTAACTCTAGACATAAATGTATTTTTTGATATTATGAATAGCAAAAATACGATGTCAGGGAAATTTCAGTTAAATTTCATACTCAGCGAGATTGTGATAAAATGTTGGTTGAAAAAAACTATTTAAAATTATTACTACCAACTCCAGAAGATGAAAATGAGTTAAATAACTGGGGATTTGAATTCAATAGCATTGAAATAAATATTGGTTTAAGGTTTGAATTTCACCAATATGTAGAAAACATGGGAGGAATATTTTCGATTTATATAGTAATTACGAAGATGAAAAAGGTACATCTTGATTTGAATTTTCTTTATATTTTTTCATTTCTTCAACGTATAAGATAGTGAAAAATCAAAAAATATCTGCTCTAAAAGAATATGTCAAAATAATGGATCGTGTTTAAAAGATGAAAAAAATTCTGTATCATCTTTTTAATTTTAGAAATATAAAATTTGCAGATGCGAAAAGCCTTACGTTGGAAAATATTGTCAATATGTGATAAAAGGTCACAGGTGTCATGATTATAAATTTATAAATAATCAATGCACACAATGTATAACTGGGTGGACTGGTCAAAGCTGTGACCAACCAACATGTGATATTAATATATGTTTGAATCAAGGTATTTGTTTTTTATGAACAGGAACTTGTGTGATTTATAACAATGAAAGAATATGTCTATGTACTCCACAATATTCTGGAAAATACTGCGAACGATATCTTAAAACTGAAAAAACACCGAAAAAAACATCATTTGTATTTCAAATGATTTCACCTATTTTTGATGAATCTAAAACAGAATTGCATGGGATCCTTTTGAAAGATAATTTTTCAAAAGTTACTAATATGTCGATAATTGACATTTTATTTGTTAAAAACAGATATGACATAGCTCGTGTATAAAATTAATTTTGGTAATTATAGAAATTTTGGTCAGAAGAAAGAATTCTACTCTGGAAAATACCTTTGACATTAATAATCTTTAGTGTGATCACAAGGTTTATATTTTGGATGAAGCAAAAATTATTAAGATTTAAATTACAGAAGCAAAAATGATCAAGAAAAAATACTACAAATGAATAAAGATTTTAATATTACTTGATATGATATAATTAAATTTTTAACGTTCAAAATCAAAATACGGGGTTTTTTTAATATTAACAAATCTTTGATATACTTTATTATCTTTTTCAATTTCTTTATCAAAGTTGTTAAATGATTTTTAAAAATGATTTTTTAAGAAATGAAAAATTGATAGATGTCCTATGATATAACCCACATGATCAAAATTTTGATCAAATACTGTTTAACTTAGTCATTTTCAAATTTTTGCAATAATAAGAGTTCATAACTTCAATAAAAACTTACCATGTTTTTTTTCATAAATCTTAAATTTCTCAAAATATATGTAAAATTTTGCAATTAATTTTATAATAAATGATATAATATCATTGATTAAGAAAATTAGTCAAACATAATATCAAAAACATGCTAATAAGTTATCAAAATTGAATGGAGTTAGGAAAACTTATGAAAATATATTATTTTTACTAAAAATTTTAACATATAAAATTCAGATAAAAATATTCTAAAATGTATCGTCTTTAGTTTTTTTAATTATATTTGAAATATATTAATATATTATTCATGTTATTAATACTGTGCTCAGTAAAATATCATTGGTTAATTTCAACTTATGATTCATAAAACTTGTTATTTTATAACATCAATAATATCCATTATCTTTTCAATTTCAAAAGGACAAACATTTTTGTGAATGGTAAAAAAAATTTCTGAATGCAAACTTTTTAAATCAATGGTTTACAGGTTGAAAAATTCACACATCCTCAATAATATTCAATAAATTACATTTTATTGAAATAATTTGAATGATATATAATTGAGTTAATAGTTTTTGAAAATTTTTGTGTTCCAGGATGATCTATATCCTGGGAAATAATATTGGACATAAAAATTCTTTTATGTGTAAATTAATGTGATGTACATATTTTGTTCTTAATTTATGTTTGTTCTTGTAATTATTTGAATTAAAAATATTTTAATTGAATAAATAAACAAAATTCAATTTTCACAAATTAACTTATTACGATACCATATATGAAGATTTTTTCACATTAAAATTAACATAAATTAAAAAACAACTATATGTATATCCGTTGCCCAAATTTATGACAAAATCTTTTCACTTTTTCATACATTAAAAAAAACAAATTTATTTTATATATTCAAACAATGATAAAATTTTAATCTAAAGCACTTTCAAAATATTTCTCACCACAGTTTTTTAAATCACAATTATTTGCAATTGAAAATCTATCAAAAATAAACCTATATTTTGTGATTGATCTTCATATTTTCGTATTTATATGAATGTAAATTAACAGTCAAAATATCTACCAAGGCTTGAAACATATTATTCAAAAATAAAGTTTTTTGCAAAATATATTAAAATACAAATATGAAGTGATATTTTAAAAATTTAATTAAAAATAAGATTTGTTATGTACATATTTTGAAATCAGGTTTATACATCAAAAATGTAAGAAATATTTCGAAAAAAGTATTATTCTATATCATTTTCGCTATCTATTGTATTTAATAATTTTTAAGGTACATTTTTCCACCTAGTAGCATGTAAGTTGATTCAAAAAAAGCTTAGCTGAAAATCAATCGAATTTTATACTGCTAAAGTATAAACAAAAAATGAATTTTGATTAAAAAATTCGTAGGATGTTTATATTATTCTCTGATTTAAAGAATTTTCATTTATCTCTTCATATTGAAAATAATTCAAAATATAAAATTTCCCATTTAGTCATCATCATTAAAAAATACAATTTTTGATATTTTACAATTAAAAAGATAAGAAAAATTTTTTTCGCAGAATAAATTTTATCTGAATGAATAAATAGAAAGAAAATTATTTTGTATTAAAGTTCAGTTTTTTATGTCAGTTTTATCCTTTTCGTGATTTACAAAAATAAAACATGAATACCTCCCTAACATTATGCACCAGTCAATAAATGAACTTTTGCCGTTAAAACAATTTTTGTTTTTATAAAAAAAAAATGTCTTTATGAATCCCTAATGTGGAGAATCATAGCTTCATTTGCTGTGTCAATTGTCAATAATTTTTTTAATTTTTTAATTTTGACTTTCTAAGTGTAAGCTTCTCAAGCTCTTTTGCGAGATATTGAATTTTATTCATTCAAATTCTTTTAATCCAACACCGAGGAGAATCATCTTTTAATTTTAATTTTCATTTTTATCTTTTTTCTATTTAATAGAAATATTTACAAGAATGTAAATAGTATATTAAAATTTATATATTTATTTGAATAATTTAAATAAATTTAAAAAGAAATTATATTCTTAATTTAACTGTGATATGCTAATCTAGATAACATAAATCATTTTATTTCAATTTTCAACATATTTTATACTTTTAAAATTAATTTGTAGATTTTTTGAAAAATTAAAATCATCAAATATTCCCAGATAAATGGTTAAAATGCGTGTTTTATTCTATTAGTATAATATATATGAGATGCTTTTATGCGAAATCTTGTATTTATTTTGTTTGAAAAACTATATACATTTTTATTTGTATAATTATTAATGTGAATAAAAAATTTCGAGATTTTAAAAAAATAATTAAATTATTTCATTTGTTCTAAAATTCACAGAATTTAAAATTTTAAGTGAATATTATTTAAAATACAGATTTTTGAAAATGAATTTTGAGATTTATGAAATTATTAAATATTTTATAGAGAATGAGAGTATGATAGTTTTTTGGAAACTTATGATCTTCTAAAATTTACATATATAACTACCATACCCTTGTGCTTAAAAGGGAAATCTCAAAAAGATTATACCTCGGATGTAATTAATTCATCTATTCAAAATAAATCATTAATCTTGTTGATAAAATTATGATTCATATGTTCGAAAGAGATTTAGGTTTAAATATCTCCAAAATTAAGGAAGATTTCTAACTTTTTAAAATTTTAAAATAGTTGGTAAAATCAAATTTTTAACCTCATACGTTGAATAATCAGTATCTCTAATGATTATATCCTTGTATTATCGGAATACTTTTAACAATATAATAAGAATAATTTTTTAAGAAAATGAAAAAATTAGATAGGGATTCAAAATAATGAGTGATAACTGTCAATCTTAAGACGAAGAGTGATTGAATCATGGAAAGTAAATCAAACAAACTAAATTTGATTTTGAGAGCATTATTTTTCACAATTAGAAGATTAAGAAGAATTAGTTGATCTTAAAGGGTTTTCAACATATTTTATACTTTCGATCTTTGATGTTTAAAAATCACCAATTATCTCAGTTTTGTTAAATAATTTAGAATACTTCCATCATCTATTTTTGATACTTGAATAAAAATTTTTTTACTTTCGATATTTTGACTTTGTGAATTATATTTTAACTATCAATCAAATTATGTTAAAAAACATTTTTTATGAAAATAAATTTTACAAATCACAAAAAGGTATCTTCATATACTTGTCAAATTTATATATAGAATTGCAATAAACAAAAAATGTTCTGTTAATAACTCTGAGTGTTTCAAAAATACTCGAGATAAGGTTGATTATTTTGTTCAAATCTTTAAAATGGAAAATGAAAGAAAAAACAGTCAAAATTCCATTGGTTAGATTTTATTATTTACAAACAAATTTTAACAAAATGATTATGCTTTGATCTGTTTTTTGTCATCATTTATTTGGTAAAGTACATTATTTTTACCTTAATAAGATTCACAATTGATATTAAACCGTTAGTTTGTCTCTTGTACTTTCCTACCAAAAATGCAAGATGATATTTTATTAAGATTGATTAAAGATTTATATTATAAATAATGTAATAAAATTTGTTTTTGTGCAATCTTTAACAAAAATCTATTTATTTTGAAATATATTCTTGAATCAACGACATGTACTTGCGCCACCATATGATAGATCTTACAACATTCAAACAATCGGTCATTAATTTTTTGAACACACGTGCTTCTAACTCTTTAATTGCATCATGACAAATAATAATTTTTTGAAAGATATAATCTTAAATTATCCGACCTAAATATTAATTATTTTACATGAAACTGACAATAAGAGTGCATATTTACCATTTTAATTTGAACACATTTGTAAAAAATATGTCAAGGTAAATCAATCACATTACATCTTAAATTTTAGTTTTTCTTTTGCATTGTGAGGCTGTCTTTACCATTATTCAAGATATATACTACATAAAGTAGAAATACTCAGATATATTCGTGGTATTTTTTTACGTTGATCTATTTCTTAAAATTATTAAAAGTTGTCATTATTCATAAAATCAAACGTTAAATTTCTTAGAAAAAATTATTTAAAATATTCCGTATGTAGCTAGAATATTAGAAGGTTAATATAATAACAAAAACATCTGCAGATTTTGCAAATCATAAAATATTGATTTTAAATCAGTTTTTTCGAACTTTTATCTTAATTATATTGATAGTTAAGATAAATACAATTTAAAATACCCACAAATGTAAAATTCATATCGTTTGGCAAATTTTGCTTTTTAAATATATACTTGATAAAAACGTCTATATTTCTAGATTGAAGAGTAAAATTTTTAAAACTGGTTAATTATTCAAATTTTTAACATATACCTTGATAAAATAAAAAAATTGTCATGATATAATTTAACCATCATAATGTAATCTTAAATGTTATGTTTTTATAAATATTTGTATGATATCATTCCATTTATTTTTAACTTGATGATTATCTAGGAAATTTATCACATTAAAATTTATATTTATATGCAAGTTTTTATGACTATTCGATACAAATATTTTGACGAAAAATCTAATTTTTAACTTATTAAGAGTGTTGGATTAGCTCAATGTTACTTTGTCACGGAATCATCAAATCTAACATTAAAATATAATATATATTAAAAAACTGAAAAAATAAAATATCTTCTGGATAATAAATAAGGTTTAAATGTTATTTTTAAAATTCGAAATTTTCTTCTGAATTAATATCAAATGAAAAAATTAAATAAAGACAAAATAACATTTGTTACATATAACCAAATGAAGATTTGAGTCAACACGTGAAATTCTTATAAAATAATGAAAGTAAATGATTCAAACCAAAATATTTGATTCTTCTTTTGGATTATTTTATAACAATATTATCAAATATCAAAAACATCTTAAATAATGTTAAACTAAAATTCACGGAAACGTCGACAACAATAAAATTACATAGGCTATAATTTTTTAAATACCAAAAATAAACGTAATTGATTGTATTATAAGTTTATTTATGAAATTATTTTCAAGTATAATATTGTGCTAATTTTATCAACAGACATTCAACTTAATTTCATAATTCATTATAAACACATATTCCAGTTACAAATAATCAGAATATTAATGTCACTCTTTCACTATAATGACTAAAAATAAAAATTTAGCATAAATAATTCAATAAACTAACAAAATATTTTAATTTAATATGATAATTCAATGTAATCTTTCATCAAAGAATTTAACATTCTGAATAGGTGTATGATGAAACTCTAATTATTTAAAAGAAGTTATGTTAAATCTTGATTGATCATTGCAGATCAATATTTATTCAGAATAAGAATTATCAAAAATTTAATTGAGAAAATTTTCGTTTTTATAATTCAAGGTTTCTAAGAAGAAAAATAATTTTATTCTGTTTAGACAAAATGGACTTCTTTCTTGAGGATAACAAAAATTAAATATAATGAAACATTATTTTTATTTTATCAAAGTATTTTCAAAATATTCCTAAAATTAATTATGATTATATTTACGATTTCAAGTTTATTCTTACATATATATTTGTATACAAATTAGAAATGAAAAAAATATAATTTAAATTTTAATATAAATTATAAAACATAAAAATAAAAAATGTTTCATTTTATGAAAGGAGAACAAGGAAATATCTTTAAATTAATTTTAAAAATATTTAATTATTATTTTTAACATGTTAATAAAATATGGCATCTTTTAAAACATATAATGAAATAAAATATTGATATTATTCTGAAATTCACATCAACTTATGAATCGAATAAAAATCAAATTTAAAAATTCTCTTTTTGATTTCATAATTAAAGAATTAATGTATAAATATCCAATACTTTGATTAAAAAATAGATTATGGATACTTAAATCTATATTAATATATATTTTTTACCTTTTTAAAATTCCTATCAAAAAATTATCATATTTTTCATATGTATAAATGATAATAGATTGATATCATTATCTTGAACTGTTAACGTGTAAATTAAAAATGGGTTTTATTTAAGAATAAATAATAAAAAATTAATACTTCGAAAATTTGAATTTAAAATATTATTTATTTTGGGTTTGAGATTTTAAATTTATAAATGAAAAAATCAAGAATTTTATCACATATATTTGTCGCTAACAACAACTATTTTTCGTTGTCATTTAAAAATAATTATTTTATATTTTCCGAATGGTTAAGGAAATATTTCAAACCATAAACCGAGGCTAATTTCAAAACATCACAAATTTTAATTTCAACAGTTCTTTAAACTATTAGAAATTATTGCAGAACATCAATAAATGAAAAATATTTTTTGAATTGTTTGATCTCATATGATGAAAATATCTTTTATAAAATAATTAAAATAGAGAGAAACACAATGATATATTTGGAAAAATTTTATTCAACATAATAAATAAAATGCAATTATACTTTTAAATGTAATTTCTTTTATTTTATGTAAAAATAAATTTAATTACGTTTTAACATGTTTAAAAATGATCGATAAGTTCCATTTATGAGTCTCAGACTTCTTTTTAGTTACTTTAAGAAAGATATTTAAAATATTCATTACACGTTCAAATCTAAAACAAATTCATTTTAAAATTGTTATTTTTAATCAAATATCTTTTGATTTTTGGAAATATCGTCTTATATTTTTTCAATGATATCTCAATAAAAACTTTAAAGAACAAAATAATTATCAAATTTTATTATATTTCCAAAAATAAATTATTTTATTTAAGTGATTTAAAAAGAATTTAATTAAGGCCGCACATTTTTACATTATTTTTATTCAATAAGTCAGATTTACTCTGAAAAACTATTAATTTGTTTAAAGTAAAATAATTTATTTCTTGAAATGACAAAATTAGTTTAAAGTTATATTAATCATTTAAGTCGAAAAAAAATTATTTATTTTGAATGTTTCATTTGAAGTGATATATTTTATATTTTACCAACATAATACATAAATCTAATATTCACAGTTTTAAAAATGTCGTAGCTAAATTTAGCATATCTTATTTATAAAGACTTTTAATATAAATATTCTTCAGATGATTGATACATACAACATTAGAAATCAGTGTATCACTTTATATAACACACAGTTAATTTATTCTTGCAGATTTATTTCATTTCTATTTTAAATCATTTGTGATTTTATGAAAGGAATAAAAATTTTAATTTCTTTTAATGTAACTATTATTATCATAATTTTTTGTTTATTTCCATATTATTGTAAATTATTCATCTATAATTAAATTTTAGAGTTATGATAAAAGGATTTAAAATAAATTTCTGAATTTTTAAACTGGCTATAAAAATAGAAAATATTTTTACTTTTTTAAAGGAAAGCAATATTTTTCTTGAGGTTTTTAATGATCAATAGGTACAATTATGTGAACCATGTAAAATTATTCTTATGAATAGTGAAGAAAATATAGTAAACAATAATGAAGTCAAGTATTTTTTAAGTTTCTTTGAAACATTGAGAAATAAAGTTATCCCTATATTAAAATTATAAATATTTTAACTTTTGGATTTTTTAAAAACTGCAATACACTCATTATAAAATATTTCATTCAGGTTTTTTCCAAAATATAAACAGATATTCTGTAATCTAAACGAAGAAAAAAAAGTTATAAATATAATATATAAATTTTGATTTGTATAATTCTAAGTGTTTTTTTGTATTAAAATTATTTATACACAAAAAATAGTGTGAAAGAAAAATAAGACAATATAAGTAAATATTTAAAGTCAAGTATTACCAACTTATCATTGTGGAAAAAGGAAATACGCTTTGACAAAATTTTTTCAACGATACTGGAATATAAAAATTACTTTAAATTACATTTGTTTGATTTAAAAACTGACTAGTTCAAAAAAATATAGAATTATATAAATCTATTTAATATACTCTTTAATTAATCTTCAAAATGATTAAAATATAAGTTTTAAAATTTATAATCTCCACAGAATGTACCGTTTGTTGTTTATCTTTAAATAGTGAATTTATCAACTCGACGTGAAATTTTTGTGATATTATTTGATTTTAAACAATTTTTTCAATCATTTTATGTCAAAATTCAGTCGATAAATTTAACCTGAAATGTTGAATACTTAATCATAAATAATATAAGATTTATAAATGTTATTAAGTTTATTTTATTTGAATAAAATTAAAAAATTTTTATGATTTTAAACTAAATCACTAGTTTATTTAAATTCATTAATATAGAGAAAGTAAGGATATTTATGACACCACTATGGTTGAGACCCAAATGACAGTATCAACGGATAAATTATCACGCGAGAGTTGTTCTTTATTTATCATAACATATTTTATTTACGATAAAATAGAAAATTTTATGAAATTTATATTTAATGTTAGTTATTTTTAATATATTAAACGCTCCTGGTTTGTCAACGAATTTAAGCTTCGTTTAAAATTTATTCGTTTATATTTAATTAATTATAGATATTAATTTTTATTTAAGCTATATATGACATGAGTTTATTAAATACATTACACTTCTGGAGATATAATGAACATAAAATATACATTAATTTTATGCTTCTTAAAAATTTATTTTAATCACACACTTTCATTTTGACATTTTTATTTCGATTTGAAGCATAGTTTTTTATTTATCAGAATAAGATTATCATGGAAAATAACTTTTTAATTTTTGGTAAATTCCTTTCGTGTGTAAACTTAGTAAAATAATGTAATTTATAATAAACTTTTTTTTAGATTTCCTAAAAGAATTTATTCATTATATCTCTTAAATATTCTCATTTACATTTTAAGGGTATAAATTGATCAACCATGTTTGCAATATATTTATTAATCATTTTATAAATATAAAGATCATATTTTGTTTGAAGATCTTTTATTGAGTCAAATTTTAATTATTCTTAGAGTTTTAAGAGAGTTAAAAATAAATACATGTATTCCTCAAACTTAAATTATTATAGATCTTATGAAAGAAAAATTTCGAAGAAATCTACATTTTTGAAGATATAAATTTAAAATAGTAAATTTTCATATTTATTTTTATTATATTACTTGTGATTTAATTTTCTCAGAAAAATACCAAAAACTTTTTTTTTAATATTAACTTATTTTTCATTTGGGATCAATCTACTTGAAAAGAATTATAAAATTTACGAATCTTAACGAAAATTGAGATGAAACTTATTTTTACTCTTTTTATATTTTTAAATCAAAATAGCATTTTAAATAAATTCAATAAATCATTGATGAATTTCCATTATTTTATGTTTTATAGATAATTTTGAACATTTAAGCTTCATTTTAAATCAGCATTTTAATAATTTCCAAAAAAAATTAATTATTAAAGATTATGAATAGATGACACTTTTTATTTGTGATATTAGAGATTAATTCATGGATTATAATTATTTAAATTTACTTATTATTTATCTTTCTTGATAATATTGTTAATTTCAAATATCTAAATATAATCAAACAGTTACAAAGATTATTACATGAGGATCGTTAAAAATATTAGTGTGAAGGCAAATAAAATCATATTTAACCTCAGAAGGTTAATAAAAATAAATCAGAGTTAACTCAATAAAGTAATTTGTGAATTTTATATTTACATGAAGAAACATTTTATTGATATTTATCACAATAATTTTTTTATATTAATATAATTAAAATAGATAAAAGTATACAATTTTTAATGAGTAAATATACATTAATTTTTATTTATAAATTGTAAAAATTAATATATTCTCAACAATATTATACATCTGTTTTTTAATCAATTTGATATCCAAATACAGCAATTTATGTAGAATATGTTTTAATTGATGATATTTTCTTTAATTGCAGTTTAATAATAATTTTATCAATATTTAGATTTTTAACATATACTTTACAAAAATTAAATGTGTGATTATTTCATGTGAAATACTCAAATAAATGTATCAAAGCACTTCGAAAATAATTATACGAAATTTTCAAATAATTTTTTCATGAAAATTTGTATTTACAATGAAATGAGAACTTAATTTCACGTTTTCATTGGAAACTACATTTAAAAATAAATAAACTAAATAAATAAAATTAAATATGCCCCGAATATTTTAAAATAATTTTTCTAACAATAAAATATAGAAATTATATAAATAAATTATAAAAGAAAAATTTCATTTTATGGTATGATATTTGAGAACGAATAGGATATCGTTTTCCATAATTTATGAACCATATTTCATCATTGGGTACTCAAACATTAATTAAATGATTTTTTAAAATACCCAGTCTAAATGCAAAATAAAAAAAACCAACAAACGCAATGATTTAATTTTTATTCAAATATATTAAATGGTCTTAATAAGCCCAAATAATAAAGCTGAAGACAAAAACATTTATATAAGTTCTTCTTTTAGCCCCAAATATGAATTAATGCATTTTTAATAGAATTGCCAAAATTTTTAAATTTATAGAAATGTTTAAATGAAGTATACATGACATAAAGTCTTAAAACGAAATAAGATACAGTTGTTACACTTAAAACTTATCATTCGGATGTTTAAAATAAATTTTTCAGTTTTTATTAAAAAAATCAAAGATAGATGATAAATATCCTCGTCTCAAAGGATTAAGATAATTATAATTGTGATAATAAAGTAGTAAAATATAGGTGCAAAGAATTTATTCATTCAAAAATAAACTTTGAAATTTTTTGATTTAATTTATGCATAAAAATACAAAATATCCAGATATACTTTTTGTCGAATATTTCGTAAAATGTAGATAAGTTTGAAGCTAAACTTTATTGTTTTAAAGGTTCAAACGATAAAATTGCTTTGATAAATAGAATGTAACTTAAAAGAGAATATGGCTCTTTTAACATTGAATAATTTTATAGTTAGAATTTTTTGAGAAAAATAATAAGTGGCTTTTTTACCTTTATCAATGTATCTTATTCAAGGTATATTTTCAACATATGATTTAAAAACCCATCAAAACAGTATTTCGTTGATTAAAGCTGATTACACTAACATAACAACTTAAAACATAATAAAAATATTTTTTCAATATTGGATTGAATATTAAACTAATTTTTTTCCATTCTAGTAGATTTTGTTTAATTAATTTTTGATTAAGAATATTTGCATCAAGATAACATTTGTCAAACATAAAATTAGGTTTCTAAAACATCCATTTAAATTATCAATCCACTTATTCGTGCAATTGAGGTAATCATAACCGAGATATCATTTATATTGGCTATTACTAAATTAATTAGAAGAAAATTTCATGGTATTTAAGTTTATTTCAACTCTTAACTTAATACCTTTAAAAATATAATATTTGCATCGATGTAAAAACAAAGTTGTCACCATTAGTGACCATATATCAAGTTTATTTTGTTTTTAAAAGATCAGTATTAATACAGGACAAAACTAAAATAATAATTTTTGTTTTAATTGAATGAGAAAAGATATATTTAAGGAATTTTTTCAGCTTTCAATTTTTCAAAAAGAAGAAAAGGGGTTTTCTTCTGGTTTTGATATCAAAAAAATTGATAAAATTAAAAGGCGGTCGTTTTATAGTAAAACTTGGGAATGATGTCTGTTAAAATTATTAAAATAACAGAAATGTAAATTCTGTAAGTTTACATGATTTGTATTTTTATCAGAATTATCCTACTATAACCTGTAAAGTATCTTTTATAAAATATATGGTCTATTTCTTGATTATTTAATAAAAAATATTAGGTTTAATTTGAAGAAACTTTTTAATGATATCATTTTATTGCTTCTTTGTGAAAATATATTTCTTCGAAATTTATGTTTTGTATTTGGTTTAAAACGAGTATCTAGAAATTATTCAACAAAATAAATTGCAGAAACACAAATACCTTTATTTACAATAAAATAATCCATTTTAAAGTTTTTATAATGTATTTATATGAATTAAATGTGTTTATTTAATTAATTTACAAATATAAAATGATATTTTTTGGATATCAATTTTAAATGATAAAAATTAAAAACGATGTTTAAAAAATTAAATCATTTTTTGATAGCTATTTTTAAATAAAAAATAAAAACTATAAAATAAATACAAACATAAATATAATTTTTAAATTTAAGAATTCTTGAATTAAAAATAACATAAAAAATTAATATATCTGCCCAAAAATTGATTATTGTAATCTGATAAAACATTCAGCAATTATAAAACAAACTAATAAAAAATTATCTTAGATAATGTTAAAAAATCCTAAAATGTATACCTATTATTGATTTATAAGAAATTATTAATCTTGTAATAAACAAAAAAAATTGTCATTTATAATATGTTGAACGCTTAAGTCAAAATCATAAAAGGTTAACACGTAACAAAAGTTTATTATAGATATTTAATGTTGAGTTTTTTAAATCGAATTTATTTAATCATAATAAAAATATATTTACACGAACCGTAATCGAGATTAAATTATAATTATAGTTATTATTTACGTCATTAATATTGCATGAATCAAAATTAAATATAAAAATATAAATTGTTAATGTTTTGTTGAGATAGAAATATCGTCAAAAATATATTTAATCTGATAATATAATTTCAAAAAGATACAAAATTCCGTTAATTACATCTAAAACTCAACTTTCTAAAATTAAATTGAGTATTTATTGAAAAATTATCAATATTTTCTCAGAAATTCTCTTTATTTTCTTATTCTTAAATTTAATTTAAATAGTATTAAATCTAATCTTTTCTTCTAATTTGTGAATACAGAAAATGGTATATTTTTATTTTTTATGTTCAAACTACAAACATATTTTTAAATATAAACTTATGTATGATAAATGCCAGTTTAATATTTCTGAAAATATTTTTCAATGGCTCTAAAATTATTTAGAATGATCAATTTATTGTTTAATTTTTTCGATTTAAATATTTTCATCACTCATTCATGTTAAATATATTGTCATAGACAAAAAAAATCAATTTTTTTCATTTTTGACAGAAGATACAAATATTTTCATGAACGCCGATTTTTTTGAGGATCATCAAAAATAAGAAACAACAAATATCAATGAAAATATTAAAAACGAGAAACTGGTCTTGTGTAAAGTAGAATTTATATAAATCTCTCATGATGATTTATTTTTACACATGATGTGACAAAGTTAGAAAAAGATGTAATAAATAGTTTAATTCAATTAAAAAGTTATTGTGCAATTGCTTATTGTGAAAGCATTATTTATCAATAATAAATAAAAAAA
Organism: Neodontobutis hainanensis; assembly: GCA_024349245.1. Taxonomy (NCBI): domain Eukaryota; kingdom Metazoa; phylum Chordata; class Actinopteri; order Gobiiformes; family Odontobutidae; genus Neodontobutis; species Neodontobutis hainanensis. The sequence continues at coordinate 76,831 of JALDNG010000485.1, read as the reverse complement.
ATATTTTATTTTGACTTAAAGTATTACAACGAATGTAAATACACATATATGATGTTGATATTTTTGAATATTGTTTACCCATAGGCGGATAATAAAATTAATTTATATTTAATATAAACATTATTAATTCAAAAAAATATTGTATAGTTTAGATTTTTAGAAAATAAGATTTCAAAAATGCACTGGGAATATGTAGAGAGAACCTGCGGTTTTGGAATTTTTCTACTTTTTTCAATGTATCGTTGTTAGAAATGATTCATTGATTCCATTTGGTAATCTTTTCAAAATTTTAAACTCTATTTGTTTGAAGATATGAAATTTATGACATATATTATTAAAAAATAAACAATAAAATGTAGGCCTGGAATCGAGTGATTATTATTACTACGAAATTATAATCTTCCTCTTTACAGGATGAAATTTGTTCAATTAATTATTTTGGCTTATGGAACATTTAAAATATATTCTGTGGAATATTTACAAGTATGAATTTAAATATATTTTGATTGTTAAATACCTTTATTTTAAAATTTTTAAGGGAATTTTTTGGATATGATCATCATAAATATATATTTAAATGTGTTTATATAGTAGAAATATATAAACGAAACAAGTTTATTTCAAGAATAATTTAAATTGGGATGTTATGTTCGAATATTTTTCAATAAATTATTTTTAATTTGAAATTTATGGAAAAGGTTTAATGATTTACAAAGGCCTATTTTATTGAACATCACATATAAACCTGATTAAGCTTTAAATTTATTTATTTACTTGAAAGACAATTTATTTTATTCTTAAAATTATGTTAGATGAACTGTTCGATTTTATTAATTTTAGAAAATATTCCATTTGACTATTCTCAATCTTACAGAAATTCAATGTGACAAAAATCCGAATAAACAAACTATTCCAATCATTGATCTCGATCTTGAGATTGAATATCTTCAAACTATTACAAGAAGAATCGACCCAACTTCTGTGAACAACCAAAAAAGGCCAATATACCATTTTTCATATTATGGATTGTTTTATAAATATGTGAGTATATTGCCATTAAATTAATTGTTTGAATTTGGTATAGGTCATATAAATACTGAAATTTATAAAATTACGTTCACATATTCTATAAAAGATTTAAATTTACCGGCAAAATTTCAGTGAACTTGGACGTTGTATTTTTATTCTTTATAAAATGAATTAAAGGTCTGTGATACAAACTATTTGAGCAAAAATATGTCATTGTTAAACAATCCTTGCTATTAAATCAAAACATAATTAACTGATATAATCATTCAATTTGAAGTGTTCTATTTGTTATCGTCGAAATCGAGAAAAACAAAAAGTACTGAAAATAACTATCGATCTTAAAATTTATTTTATCTTTATGAAGAAATTTGTGTTAGACTTGTACTTTTTCCTAGAATGACTATTTTTCAAAGGCTTTATGATCCATTTCTATATGATTTAATAACTTGAATAATTGGCATATTTTTAAATTTTATGTTTTAGGTATGTATTGACATAAGTTGTTGTCTTAATTATCAATTATTAAAATTTTCAAATGAAAGTATTGATGTATTATTACTAAAAATCAATAAAAAAACAGTTGAAGATAAGACATATCTGTCAGAAGTCCAACAATAAAAAAATGTTAAACAATAGCTTTTTTGTAAATATATTTTCACAAATTGTAAAAAAATTACATTTGTGTAAATTTAATCATGTTTAAAAAACTGATCGTATTTAATTATAGTTATCTTTTGCTTTGATGCATTTTATTTCTTTATATGAAATTAATAAACATTTTAATTTGCTAAAAATGTATTTAAGTAATCATCTCCTTTTAGTAATTTTTTATAAAAATTAAAAATTTTAATTATTTTATATTTTGAAAATTAAGCCTATTTTTTAATATTTTCTTTGAAGAAAATATTAACTATAAACCGAAACTAAATGTGAACAGAAGTTTAAAAATGTTTGAGAGGAAATAATGAAAATCTTAATTTTTTTAAATTTTCCCATCGACTTAAAATAACGATAAATTTATTTTCTTATAAATTTAGAATGAAATTAGCTTACATTATAGACAGCATATTCTGGAAACTGAACAAAAGATAAGCAGAATTTTTAAAATACCTGAAGTTTTAGAAATGAATTTTAACGATGTTATCTGTTTGAGTATCCCAATATTTTATTGGAATCTTTGCGTTAGAATAACGTAATTGTTTCATATATTGTAGGTTTAAAGATTCGGAAAGAATAAGAGATGTTTTTATAACATCTTATTTAACCATATCACAACCTGGTTATACTCTTTATATGGATAAAATGTATATTAACTTTCATAAATCAGTGGGTATAAATATTCTGAGGATGACAGTATCTCAAGTTATTTTTTGTCCCCAACTCGGCCTCAATATTCCAATAATACTCATGAAGCGAGATTTTTGTCCTCTTTAGTTCTCGGAAATCACGTATAATGTTTTCTTTTGACTTAAGCAAAAACGCGTGTTTAATATTTCTGTTACTTTTGAAATGAGAGATTTTTGTAGTGAAAAGACTTCAAAAACTGAGGTTTACAAGTTAATCCTCCCTGTAAAACTTCATGAAGTTGAGTTTAACGAAAATACATTTAAACATAACAACACCGAACTGATATTAGGCCTCAGGTATCATAATAATTTCTATAAAGAGCACACGGAAAGAATATTTTTCATTTATCCAGTAATTATGAAGATGAAAAAAGTATTTATTCCCTCCTATCGAACTATATTCTTAAATTTCATTTAACTAATTTCAAGCTCAATCATCAAAGAATATTTATTGCTCTAAGACTACGTGTCAAAACAATGGTCAATGTACAAAAACCACACCTATATTTGTATGAATCATTTTTTTCATCTTGGCTCCCCATGTTATATGCAACTGCAGTGATCCTTTCTTTGGAAAATATTGTCAACATATCAGAAGAGGTCACAGATGTCATGAAAATAAATACATAAATCGAGCATGCACTCGATGTAATGTCGGATGGGCTGGGTCACAATGTAAAACACCAACGTGTGCTATTAATTTATGTATGAATAAAGGTATTTATTAAAATAGTATAGGTACTTGTGTGATCAATAAAAACAACAGAAAATGTCAATGTAGTGCAAATTATACTGGAAAATATTGTCAATATATTTATATACCTACGGTTACACCAAAACCTCCAGTTATACCAAAAACTCCATCTAAACCAATAACTCCAAGTAATAAAAATCACACATATTAGATATAACTGTTATATCTTCAAATATATCGACAGAGGCACCAAAAGATAATATTTCAATTACTGTACCTGTGACGACAACTAGTATATCCCCTGTTATAAATGTCACGACAGTGAAGATAGTTGAAGTAATATTTTAACTCAAAATTTTAAGTTTCATGAAGAAAGGTTACTCTGGTTGATACCAGTCACATCGTTTGTACTTTTAATAGCTACTTTGTTAGTAATTTGGCTAACTATCAAATATAATTTATCTCAAATGGGAAAATCAGATAAACAACAAAGATTAGAAGAAATAAATGGTTTAAAGACCGACATTTAACTTTCAAGAAAAGACATGCTTTATAATCATACGCTAGATTATGCTTTATTTAAGACAATTTAAATTTCATAAATAAAAATTTCGCATATTTAAATATTTTTACGTTTGAAACTTGTCATAAAAAATATTAGATTTCTTAACTATTTTAAACAGGTAAAAAATATTTCAATTTTTAGAAAATGTACGTTTTTGACTTATGTTGTTATTTTTTAAGAAAAGTAAATTTTAAACGATTTGTATTTATTTAAAATATCTTTGCAAACTTCACCATTGCTTCAAACTTACACCTCTTTCTTTTATAAGGGAAAATATGCCTGTCATAAATAAATGCTTAAAATATTCAAAAATTAAAATTTTTATGTTTTAAGAAATAAGTTTTGCAATTTTTAATTATTATTCAAGCAATTTTGAAATTTGAAATTATTTATTTGATTGTCTTCTTTCAATTTAATATTTAGAGAAATAACTCCATTAAAATTCATAAAAAGTAATTATACATTTGAATCTGCTGTTAGATTTTCTATTTAACCTCTCAAAATATCTGAAATATCCTGCCAAATACAATGGGCAATTATCGCTTAATCTGATGAAATAAATTATATGATATTGCCATTTTAACTTGTATTAAGACATGCTATTGAATATTTTTGATAACTAAGTGCATATTCTAAAGATTAAGCAATTTTTATTAGAAAGAGAAAATGGTAAATGTAAGAAAAAATTAAATTTTTATTCTTTTGAAATAAATAAATTTTTTCATGTGGCATTTAAATAAACTGGAAACGCTTAAAATATGCTTTATTAATTACTCTTTAAGGGCTTACCTCTGATAAATATTTGAACAAAATGCATGGAATTTTCTTGATTTTGTACAAACGCAAAAATTTGGTGAATTTAATTTGTATTTTAAAAACATTATTTCCCTTCAATGTTATTTTGAGTTTAATTATTTTTCTCTTGTTTGTTTTAAATCTAGCTCACAAATTTTAAAAATAATATTGAATTCAAAAATCATCAATAAATGTGATAAGACAATACTATGTTTTCAAATCATCACTGAAGCATAAAATACACCAATTTCTGATGTGGTTTGTTTTTACTCTTTCAATTTCCGACATCATAGTTTCAAAGGAATCATAATTTTACATTTACTCTAAGAGAAGATTGTTATCGAAATTTATGATATTTTCTAACTTTATGTTTTGAATACTTTTAAATTGACAAGATTAAATCTATTTTAAAAATGAATTTTTTCATTTTTTCAATATTTTCATATTTTTCTGAGATTTTCAGAATTCGTATCTTTCTATCATTAACTATTAATGATAATTTTTACTGCGAAGTGTAACTTATTTCAGATTACTTTATCAATCTTCATTTTTCACTTATGTCTATCAAGGTCTGGCTTTTAATTTTAATATATTTAGGATTTAAATATTCGTCATCTCTCAATAGGGGCAAATTTTGAATTCAAAAATTTCTTTCGAATTTCAAAAGCATCCAGATAAGTTTTGATAATTGAGCATTACTTATTCATCCGTTGGCGCAATGTTCTTTCACTTCTTATTGAATTAAACATATTAAAAAAATTAACTTGAACTTTTTTAATCAATAATAAAAGTTTGATGGTTTTTGAATTGACAAAATAAAAATTAATAAAAGCTATAATTCTTCAAAAAAAATTTTTGTGATATAACGTGTTGAATTAATATAAATATTGATAACAATAATTAAAAAGCTAAATCTTATCTCTTCTGATAAATTTTGCGCACATATTATTCTTTCGAGAACTGGTTTTAAAAAAATGTCTGTTATCTTTAAAATATAAAATTTATGTCTCATGAAAAATCATTTTATTTCAAAGAAAACAACAATATTGTGAATATTATTATTTATATATCACTTAAATTACTTTAAAATTGTTAATTTTTATCAGTGAATAAATTTCTCAGCATTAAAAATTAAAAAAAGGGGGAAACAAAATATCCTTAGTTCAATTGAAATAATATTTTTGAAAAAATAATGAGGAAAATAATGTTTAATTTCGTTATATTTTTAGCAACACAAAATATTGTGAATCTATTTTATTTTTTAATATTTAAGTGTAATTCGAAAATTCATAACTCATCTTTTCCAATTTAACTCGTTTTTCTGCAATAAACATTTTATGTTGCAAAATAATAATATTTTACCAGTTTAATGCTGAAAAAATTACTAAATACAGATTTTTTACGTTTTAAGTATTGGCGCTTTTTATTAACATCTTATAATGTTTGAATATCGGAAAATGATAACTTTTTAAATAATTTAAATGAATATTAATGAAACAAAACATGTAAAATTCTATTTTTTTCTAAATCTTTGTAATTATAAAATAAAATTTCGATGTTATAGAATATTAACAAGTATTCATAATCTATTTTCTTCATTTCTTTTTTTGAAATTTGTAAAGCTTAGATTTTAATGTTAAAGTGGATCATACTTCAAAATTAAATCCAATATTTTCGGCTATAAAATCTCTATATATTTAAACTCTACTTTTTTTAAACATGTTTAAGTTTTTAAAATCCACAGAGATTTAAATTTACTGTAAATTGTTTTCTATAATATGTAAAAATCCTAATTAGTAATTAGCAGTAACCCTAATATTATCGGTATCATTTTACGAATATCGTAAAACTTGCATCATTCAATATATTTTAATGTTTATTTAATTGATAAATTTTAAACGGCGATCTCATCCTTCATAAATAAAAATTCTGCCGTTTTATAAAATGTTTTCAAAAAATATGTTCTGCTTTTTATTTTACTATTATGGATGCCGTAAAAGTGAAAAATATTACAGTTTAAATTGACTAATACTGTGTTTTCTAACTATATTTGAAAGAGGTTGACCACGAACCACATTTATTTCATACATGAAAGCAAGTTTTTTAGTCCTTCATTATTTTTTATGTTGATATTAATACATATCATGCAAATGGTTTATTTAACTTATTTAACATGAAGATAATTCTTAAATTACAATTAAAATATCTATCAAAATTAATTTATCTTGAAAAATTTTAAATCAGAAAAGTAAAAATCTGAAGAAAGGAGATGAGACGACTTGACAAAACTTGAAAAAAGTGTGAAATTAAAAACAAATTTAAGAGAAAAAATTAAAAATACTAAATTCCTAGGAATCAATAAAATCGAAGCATTTGTTTAACACAATGATTGAAAACCAAGGTTCCACACCATACATCACTTCGGCTGAGGCGACGAAAAAATTAACAACTGATGAAAAGTGAGATATATTCCAGTATGTTCTCTCTAATTAATCAATATTAACCAAAGGGCTCCTGTTATTTTCAAGAGCACGGTATAAAAAATTAGTTGCCAACACAAAGGCAGTGTCAATAAAAGAGATCTTCTTCTTGCACTCCAAAAAGAGCCTAACGGTATCCTACACTCCAGTGGGCAGAGACAAATCTCTCCAATATCTCCTCGATATGCATAGTGAAATCAATTAAAATACTCTCATTGACTGGACCGACCACTTCCGTGAGCTTTTGAAGATGCCTTCATGCTCACACTCAACAGGCCTAGCCTTCCTTAGGGTTGTTATCGACACCCCACTCTGGAAACACATCCAAACTCGCCACACGTTGGATAATATATTAGAGGCGCTGTTTTCAGCCGCGTTTCCTTTTTCTCGCCGTGATATCTATGAGAAAAAACCTCGGAAAATCAAATAAGAATTATAGTGGCTAATTCAAAACTACGTCGAAGCGCTTAACAATTTCATTCTTGAGTGGCAGTTCGAAACTGTTGCTTTTGAAAATTTGGCCGAAAGGAAAAGAGAAGATCTATTCTTTGATGGACTGAGTCAGATCACGATGTTAGAAAGACAAAAACTTTGTCTTAAAGACGAAGAATCGATCGTGGAACAAATCAGATTGCTAGAGGATCTTTTTCTCCTTCGTCCTGCGTAAACTACATCAGTCTGTACTCTCTGGAAAACATTAGAGACTCCCAAATCTATTTTAAAATCCAAAAATAAATGGTGCTCTTTCCATAGATAATCATTCCACGATAAATCATAATTCCGCCGAAGACTAAAAGGACATAAAACCTAAGTATGGAAAAGAAAGTAAAAGGTCAGGAATAAGACATGAGGGGCTCACATAATTCACTTACCAAAATCCCACTTCAAGGAAATCTCTCTTGAAAGAGATCTTAATAGAAATAACATCAAGGAATTACTCGACACTGGGGCCAGAAACAGTTATATAATCCAACAAAAACGACGACAACTTGACTCGAAGTACTTTCGACCCTTTTAAAATTGTCAAGTATAACTCTCTGATGGAACAATGAATCAACTTAAGGAGTAACGAATTGAAAACTCAAGCTCCCAGAATTTCCTACAAACATATTTTACGAAGAATTTGTTTTCTATACAGAATCCTTACCGATATACTACTCGGAAGCCCGTTCTTTAACAGAAATGGTGCCATAATTGACTTTAGAACAAAAAAACTGATTTTAGATCATGCATTTCTTCTCGACAAACCGATCAAACAAATTTAGATTGAAAATTCGAACGCAATGCTAAGCCATAAGGTCATGACCATTGCAGCTTGTTCCTCCAAAATAAAAACATTTGAATGTATTTAGCTAGTAAAGCGACAAAGCAACAAGCTCCAACCGATTAAAGGAATTTAAATAAGTTTACAGAAGAATAGGACAGTATATAAAAAGTCTTACGCTTTTCCCCTCAAGCTCTAAGGCGCGCTGAAGAATGAAATTTAAAGACTTCTTAGCGAAGGGATAATTAGGCACCCACAATGCCTCGACTTTGCATCACCGGCAAATTCAATTGTTACAAAAATGGAGACATCAGACTTGTGGACAACCATCTAGAGGTGAATGCAATCACTGGACGATATGCTTCGCCATTTTCAAACGTGTATTTTCTGATCTGCAAACTATCACAAGATAAAAACTATTTAACCAACTTGCTCTCAAACAGGGCTACCATCAGATAGAAGTCAAAGAGGATTCGAGAAAATTTACAGCCTTTGTTATTCTCGAAAGTTATTTTGAGAATACGAGAACTCAAATCTGGTATACAAATGTCCCAACGTTGTTCGAATGAACAATTCAAGGACTGTTAGGATACCTTTCGTTTATAAAAATATATCTTTTCGAAATTCTTGTCTTCTCGAAGTCAGAGATGAACATTCGAACAAACTTACTCAGGTTTTAGACATTCTGGTTCTTAATAATTTGACAATAAACTTTGTATATGAGACTTTTTCAAAGATTCAGAAGAATTGCGTCGGTTTCCTAATGTCTGAAGTTGGAATTAAGTAGGATATCATATTAAATAAATTATCTGCAATACCTTCATGAGCCAAAGATTAAAATCATGTTCAGAAGCAAATTGGAGTAATTAATATTTTTCGAAAATTCATTCGTAACCTCATCTCCGAACTCGTTCTTATGACAATAAAAACGTCAAAAAGATTTAACATTCAATCAGACAAAAAAGGATAAATCCATAGTCGATGATATTTTCAGCGAAGTCAAACGCCAAAGGCTATTAAATATTCCAGATGTTACTGAACCGTTCTTTTTGAAATAAATGCGTTGATAGAAGCTATCGGTGACGTCATGTATCAAAGCCATGGAATAATTGGTTTCTTTAACAAGCGGCTTACCAAAGCTGAAACTAACTTCACAAACACTGAACGGGAATCGCTAGCAATCGTGAAATAGTTAGAGTACTTCCAATCTATTGTATTTTGAACCGAGATTATTATCAGGCTCGTCATAAAAATTTCTTCACTCTTCTGAAGTAAATAACTCATTACCCCAACGGTTTAAACTACTCATCGAAGAATTTGGTCAAATTTTATAATATCAAAGTGGTGTGAACAACTGTCGAGCAGACATGCTGTCAAGGTTCTGCGAAGTAAATGATCAAGAAAAATCAATTCGGAGCACACAGGATATATTAAAGTACCTTATACTGCCATAAAACATGACGTGAAAGGTCGCCATATAGTTAATCATCATAGTTTCGAACCGATTGTGCAACGCATATCCGATACCTAGAACATACAGGTCAGAAAACACTTTGTACTGCAGTTTGAAGATTTTTACACATTTCAACCCCATCGAAACGTGCTCATAAAATTCGTTCAGATTATCTATCGTGCCATCGATTGCAGATAAGGAGGAAAATTTACGTTATTTTGAAAAGGAGACTTCAAACACACAAACCATTCATTGACATCTCAACCGAAATTGTTGGATTAATTCCCACAAGTGGATTCCCTGTTTAGCACAATCATAAAAAATTCTGTGCATTTAAATTTATAGACTGAGATACTCACTGGGTAAAAGTTTTTATAAAATATGATATGCGTCTGATACAGTAATTCGATTTCTAGAGTAATGGTGCGATGCTAAGGAACCCGAAGAACATTCTTAAGTGACAGAGGAAAGACCTACAAATCTAGGGAAATCTGTAAGGAACTGGAGGAACGAGGAGCAAAACAGATTGTAATATCCCCGTGCATTCAAACAAGCAACGGGATATCAGAAGGCATAATTTTATCTTTCCACACTTTGGTCATTAAGGTTTTGAACAAAACTTCAAACTTGAGGAATGTAGGCTATGAAGATGCCGTCACAGTGACTTAGTATGAAATGCTTATGAAATGGTAAATGGGTTTCATCACTTCAACATTTGGCAAATCGAAAATATACCACACAATTGCAGAAGCAACAGTTCAAAACATCAAGGTGACAGACAGAAATCGTCAACAAGAAAACGAACGCAGAAACGTTAACTGGGATCAGTCAGTCGGAGGATCCGTTTTCGAAATTTCAAATGATGCATGACAACTAGCTTCAAATGGATGGTCCATACACTATATTTAAAGTCTTCCCTAACAAGTCAACTGTCATTATGACGAATAAATCTCGAACTATTCAAACCAATATATGGCACATTCAACCATTCGAAGGAATTTGAGAATGTGGTGCCGCGCCATTCGCCGCTTCGGCTGTGGCTACGGATAATTAAAAATGAACTAAAGGGAGATATATTATACAGTATTTTCTCTCTTATTAATCAATACATTGCAAAAGGGCTCTTCTCCATTCGAGAACACGACAAATACATAAAATAAAAATAAAATTAGAATTCAAATTTTAATACAATTACTTATGAAAAGAGAAAATATTGTCAAAATTTTAAAAATCATAATATGCATTATTTTGAAAGAAAATTTGAAATTTCTTTCAAAGTATTTTCTAAAGAGCAAACTAGACTATAAATCACAAAAATTGAACAAGGTACTCCAATAAGTAAATTCACAAAGCGAATTCATTGTTTTTATTTTATCGATCATCTATGTTTTAAAAAACTTATAATTCGGCCATTGTTCCTAATAATCGCTTATTTTTTGACGCTATATTTCAAACAAACAATCATACCTATTTCTGAAAAACGTATTTTCAGCATTTTTATCGAAAGTTGATCAGTATATACCGATCTTCAATTTCAAATTACCTACCATTTATTCATAAAACACCCAATAATTAACGTTAAATAAATTTCAACAGTGTTTTAATGATTGGATATCTTATTTGAATTCTGATTTGAAAAAATTAAAGTCTAGCCAAACTATATTTTGCCATGTTAATTTTCTATATTAATTCTTTGAGAAGAAAAGGAATTTAAATTATTTTTCTACACATTCGGAACATTTTTCAAATTCGCTATTGTGACGATCCCCAACTATGATTCAATAGTTTATGTGTTCATGGAAGTTTTAAGAAAAACAAAAATTTAAGATAGGATAAACAGTTTCATGAGAGTTTTCACAAATTTTGATTCGACATCTTGAAGGGATATTTATAAATTTTTATGATTGCTCCAGGTTTACAAACTTATTGCACAATTTGAATTTATAACATGTGTAAGATTCAGTGTAAATATACTGTCAATATTTGCAGGAGTAAAAGATATATTCGCTAAATTCAAAACACAAAATTCATTTTAATTTGCTCCCTTTCGGTTATTCTGGTTTATGTTTTGATAAAAATTACCGAAATGCAAACATATACATTTCGCCATATATTTGGAGAATTTTCCTCAATGTATTTAGAACGGTGTATTCTTAACATATCAATTTTTTAACTAAGAATTTGATTATTATCTGCAATTTGATCAGTTATATTCTTCCACGGATGATGCTGAAACCATGTGTAAAAAAATATTGATCACTTCAGACAATGGCAGATTCAGATTTCAGAAATAGTTTCTGTTGGTATTAAAACATAAATTTCAAGCTGATTCAATATTTGTAAGTCATATGTATGATTTGTCGTGCTTTGATAGAGAATTTTTTTCATTTTCATCAAATAATCTCATTATCCATTTGACTTTTGAGCATCTAGGATACGATTTATAATATTCAAAATTGAATTCAAATTCAACAAAAGCAATATTTTTGTTTCATAATAATTACCGCCATAGAACTTAATCATTATTTTCATAGAAATTTTTTTTTCATTTTTGTAACAATTGTATTTTGAAGTGTTATTTTTAATAGTTTTTAAAAGACAATTTTATGTTTCTTTTTAATAATGTTATCATTTCTCTTTTCTTGTTTTTTGAAATACTTTTTGTGACTTTAAGTTGTAATTTCCTAAATATACAATCTAATTCATTTTCTATAAATGTAAAAAGAATATTTTCTAAAGTTCTAATTAAGAAATATTATATTTTTAAATTTTGTTTTCATTTGATTTTTTTTCTCATTTGTTTTTTGAAAAGTAAAATTGCATTCTCACTCAACAATACAAAAAATTTTTTCTTTGATAAGTAAATTATAAATCAAAGTTAATATCTGTTTTATTTTAAAATAAAACTCGAATTTATAAGAAAATTATATTTTAGAAAAATATTGTTAATATTGGCAAGTTGACTGAATCAAAATTTTATTTTCATAAGTGAATAATTCAAAACATTTTAAAATTTCAGATATGACACATTCTGCAAATATATTTTTAAAATTGAAATACTAAATCTTTCAATATTTTCAAAATAGTATTATTAATGAGATGATATATTCATCAAGATAATTTTTAAAACTGATCACTCAAGTAAGTGGATGGTAAAATTTGATTATTTATGATTGAAAACTCACATGAACGTTGATCTCTTTGTTGGAATTAAATGTCAAAAATTTAAATGTATAAAAATATAAATTTTTTTGTTTGAAATTATGAACAAAGCTATTGATATTGATTTTTTTATTTATACTTTTGAAGGTTATATCAAAATTTGAATGATTTTTAAAGCAAAGAATTCGTTTTTAAATAAATTTCATTTTTTCAGATTTCCTAGATTTTTTATTCAAAAATTACTTGTCGTCGCAAAGAAACTATTTGTCTTTCAATTAATCAATGAATTTTAAAAAGAGTTTTAACCTGCTTTTGACTTACATTTTTGATATATTTCTTCACATGTTACAAGTAAAGAAAAAAATTTTTATCATTTTAAAGAAATTTTCCTTTTAGAGCTTTTTGAATTCATAAAATTATATAAATGATTTAATAATTTTGAAACTGATAATTTTATACTAATCAGAAGCAATTAAATGTTAAAAGTGCATTTATATTCAGTACATGGATTTTATTACCATCTGTCATGCACGATAAACTCAGTGAAAATAAAGTTGTTAAAATTAATGTATATTAACAATTGATTTTTAAAAATCCGTGTTATACAGTAAAATATTACATTCAATCGAACAAGTTAGCTTTGAAGTAAATTTTTACTAAAATCTAAATTTCAAAATATTTTTTTTTAATTCAAATTATTAAATTAATCGTTTGATTATCAGTAATTTAATGTTACAAATAAACAGATGAGTTTCGATCTCAATATTCCAGCAATAATTATGGTCATTTTAATAGTTTCATATGATTAATATTCAAAAAATGATTTTTAATTTAATACATTATATTAACAAAGAAAGTACATCTTCAGACTTTGACACTTGAACGATAAAACTGTGCTAAAACTACCTTTCAAAATGGCTAAATTCGTCCAAATAAATATTGTTCGAAAGTTTTATAATTATCTCGATAACTTTCAAAAATATTGTAAAAATTCAAAAATATTTTGCCATATTATATTTATTTGATACTTTGTTTACTTAATAAAGAATTTTTCTACATCAAACAATTCACTTATTTTTTGTTTTTAATGAAACTTAAAAACTTTTTGAAACAGTTTTTTTACAAATTTTCAAAAAGTGTAGTTTTTTCCTTTGTTATAACAAAATAATTTTATATTTTGATTTCTTGATTTCTTGATTGAATATTACCTATTTACAAAGTATTCCGAACGGTATGTTTTTCAAAACATTTTTTTGAAGAAAAAATTTGAAACGATTAATTTCTTGTTAGGTAAAAAACGCATATCTCATTGTTATACTCTTCAATTATTTAATTATTGTTGTCGGCTTTGTACTTTTATTTAAAATCTAATTATAAAATTTTATTTTAATGAAAATATAGAGTAAATTCCATTCAATTGTAATCATTTATAAATTTTTGATTTAATTATTCTTTTAAAAACTATCACATTTCAAGCCAAATTTGTTCTCTGCTTATCGTTTATTGTCAAGCAAAATTAAAATTCTCAATTTTAATTCAATAATAAATGAGCACTTTTCAATCCCATAAAAATAATTAAATTAAAATCAAAGAAACACCTTAACTGTCAGTAACTGTTTTGAATGAAAATGAATGGCAAAAATCTATAATAACATTCAATCTTTTAAAATGAATTATTATGAAAATTTTAAGAGTCACAAACAAATATTTGTCTTTTTAATTGTTTAAAAATATGATATAGATGAATAATTTTTAACATCTAACAATCAAATAACCATTTTCTAACATTTTTATCAACAAAACAATTTAATAGACTAATGAATGATAATATATCATTCATAGTAAAATTTAATTTAATATCATATTCAATTAGCTATAATTCAAAAAGAAAACATTTGAAGATTTATTTTAAGAAATTATTGATAATTTAGAAATTTTGTGGGTTTTTATTTGTCTGATAAATCAGTTTACAATCCCTATCCTGAACATATGTTGTCATTTTTTCATATTTTTTAAAAACACTTCAATTCCTTTCTTGAGCAAATTATTTTCAATTTTGAAATTTTCTTGTCAATGACTATTGAAATAAACGATATTATTTTCATGTCAAAATTTAATAGTTTATTCAATTCATGATATACTTTGTTTTATACATTTGGAAATAGCATGACAATTATTTGAAAAGATGATTGATAACATTTTCTTTCTTCAATCTATTTTTTACAACAGATAATAAATTTATAAAAATGAATAACATCGATTTCATTAAATATCAAGAAAGATGATTCAATTAACAAAGAATATTTTAAACAGTTAATTGAGAAATAAAAATTTTAATTAGACAAATAAATTAAGTATATTTTCTTCAAAAATATATACATTGTAAAACAAATAGTTTTGAACCCACATGCGAAAATATATCAATCATTCCTCTTTTATATTCGTGGTATATGAAATAAAAAAAGCGATAATCAATGGTTTATTTTATATTTGATTTCACTTTTATGAATTCAAACTTTTTTAATCATGGAACCACAATAGACCCAAGTTTAGTTTTAAGCATTCTGTGTGATGAAAGTTTGAATTTCAAATCAATACAAATAATTATATATGTAGATAAAATTATCTCATTTGGATTTTCATTATTTAATTGTTTTTTAGAAAACCACCTTGGTTTAACAAAATCTTTGATTTAATGATAATCTGATAAAAAATCAAAATATTTTCATCACTTTTCTCAATTATTTTTTGTGAGTAAACAATTTAAAAAGCTGTGTTAAAAATACAAAGGATAAATTTATAAAGATATCATAAATGATGTTTATAATTTTAATCTGTATTCAATAATTAAACTGTTCTGTTTAAAAAAAGCATTTTAATTATATTTTTTGTTTGACGGTATAAAATATCAGTATGATTTTTATTTTTTCCTTCGAAAATAAAACAATTCAATTTACTGAGAGAGGAATAATTACAGAAATGAATATGTTTACAAAAAAATAAAATTTGATGAAAAATTTCAAAATATTTTAATTATGTCAAATTTTGAAGATGTTAATAATCCAAAACAGATAGAAAACATAAATTTCAATATATGCAGAAAACAAAAGATTATTGTCAATATTTTGCCAAAAATTTTCAAAAGTCGCCAAAATCGATCCTCATTCACTTTAAAGGTGTTAAACATTTCGGATATTTTTAAGTGTTCAACGATTAAATTATTTTCATTTAACGCATTTCTTTTAAAATCTTTTGATGAAATGAATAACTCTTTATGAAAGGATCATATCCCGAATTTTTCAAGTAAACTGTTATAGTATGTTTAAATATGTTCAAAATGTTTAAAACGGGTGTTGTATAAAGAACGTAAAAAGTCTCAATATATATTTTTTGAATAAAAAATATTTTGATTTGAAATCCGAAGAAGGAATTTTTTGTTTATAGTTCATAGTTTAATTTTTTAAGATCATAGTAAACAAGTTCTAATTTTACATACAAATTTTAACCTTATAAAACTCTAATAGAGTTAAGATTACATTATATTTTTCAACATTTTGGTGTGAATACCTGATTATTTTTCAACTTTGATCAGATATACACAGTAAATAACTCCTTAAAAGTGTATAAATTGGGAATTATTCAAATAAAATATGAAAATTTTTGCCGAGGTAGCTACATTTGAAAAATAATGTTAACAACAACTTTTAAATTCAGAAAATCATACTTTTGCAGTTTGGCTTTTAACCTTTTCTTGCGATATTATTTTTCTAGCTTTTTCAATATATTTTGAGGTTATTCTGACATTTAACATGAAAATGGTGATAAAATTAAAATTATATTTTAAGAAATCATATAATCAAGGCTTAGAGATGAAATTAAGATAATAATTAAAAATTTGTTATATAACATAATATTTAGTGAAAGTAGTTTGAAAAGTTGTTCAATAGTAAAACCTTTTTTTTGCATTGATTTTATTATTGATATATATTTAGATTGAAAATTCAATAAAATAGCATCACAAAATATTATCGAATTAAAAATCGTTTGATAATGACATATTTTGTTTCTAATTGAACATATAATATTTTTATGCTTTACATATTCTCACACAACTTAGAATCAAAATCATGTAAATTAGAAACCAATCAAGATACATAAAAATTAGTATTTTATTATCCAATTATTTATGAATTTTTAACAGGATGAAGATCACATATCAGATATTTCTCTGCCAGTATTGGTATTTCATTCAATCAAATGAATATTTGCATGTATGTATGATCAAATATTTTTATTATAATTTTTTGTCAAATTTTATTGGACGTTTATTGAGTTAATAACAAAAATATATCGTGATTTGAGAATAAGGGAAATTTTCTTATATTTTAATTCTTAATTAACTTATATCGTATAAACATGAAAAATGTCGCATGACTATATTTTTCGTAGATAAATTTTTTAAATATTTTTATTCAAATACTTTAACAGAAAATAAATTTAGTTAATTTTGTTGCATTCACGTTATGCTTTTAAAATTTTTATTCATGTATTGAAATTTAAAATGCAGAATAACAATCACTTATTTGAATTCATTTATGTTTCATAATTCATAGAAATTATTTCACTTGCAGGTTTTAAACGTATCGTATTTACATTGTTCATTTGATCCTGTAAAACAGATAATTCCTTATACTTATCATATTTCAACAATGTATGATAAGATTAGAAGAAATTTTATATATCGTAGACACGTACCTGTTCTCAAAAATGACAGAACTCAAATATTCCATCATTCATACATGAAAAAGATTTCAAAACAGTAATTCTTCAAATATATTAAATAATTTATATTTCAAACTTCAACAAATTTACTTTTTTTTGCATTTTCCAATAAATAATGAATTTAATCATTTGATTTCCTCAAATAAAAAGCAATTTTTAAAACCTGGCATCTTAAGTTTTTTATCTTTGAATCGAAACATATTGATTGAAACAAAACTATTTTTACTAGAACATCGTATATTTTATTTCTTAAATTTAAGCTATCATCTTATTTTAATATCAATAAATTTTTATTCAAATAAATATATATTTTGTTTAAAAACATTTTTAATGATATGACAAAGAAGTTCATTCTATAAAACTTTTCAGATTATTTTTTCATACCATATTTAGCAGTTTAAAATGAGATAATTTTTTATTTTACGTATTTAGGAACTTATGTCTCGTTTTTTTTTTAAATATTGTAAACAAGTTATTATTTCTCACAAATATTAGTGGTTTTGTTCAAGAACTTATATTTGAGCTGTTCTCTTACATTGTGAGAATTTTTGATCGTCTTCACGAGATTATTTTAAAAGATTTTGAAATAATCGATCATATAATATCATTTTTCGAAATTTCATAAAATATTTAGAAATTTAAAGAATTTTACAATTTAGTCAATAAAGGAAAACACTTTTGTTTCTTTCTGAGTGTTAATATACTTTTGTGTATTTTCATGTTAAAGTTAAAGACAAAAATATTCACTAGTTCTTAAAGGTGCATATGTGAAACGACGTCAGCTATTATCTTCTTTGTTGAGATAAATTTTATCATTTAATTTATGCTTAAAATATATAATTTAAACTTGATTTTTAGGATACCTTACAATTGATCCATGGTTATAGTGGAAAATATACTGAGACTAAATATTTTGAAATTCTAAAAATATCAGATATGTTATCAGTGGATCTTAACAATTTATATTTTTTTGATATTCCTGAAAAATTACTAAAAGTATTAGTAAGAATAAGGTGAAAATTTATCTAAATGTAGATTATTGCCGACAAACAATGTTAAAAATGTTTTTAGAACTTTATCTACGATGATATTCAAAGATGGTACCGTTCTTTATCCTTTAAATATGTTTTTATTTTAATTTGTTAAGTAAATTATTGTATTCTTTGAACGATATTATCAACACAAAAGATATTGTGTCTAGCGTTGGTTATTCAACAAATAAATATCGAGCAGCAATTCTTTTAACTTCTATATTTCCAACTTTTGAAGTTAAGATTGGCTTAAATAAAACAGAAAAAGCGTGTTTCAGCGGTATCTTTACAGCTTAGAAACCTTGATATTTGCAAGAATATTGAACAAGAACCTGATTATCTCATGTTAGATATACCTCAAGACAAGTTTGAAACAGAATTTACTAATTATGTATTTATTTATAATAAAACAAAAATTTTTTTGAATTTTAGGTATTTGGCTTATTTTGTATTAGAACGCATGGAAAAAATATTTTTTACATGACAAGCAATTATAATAGAGATTCAGTCGCTATGGTAGGATCGAGAAGTAACTTTTGTTTTAATAAAATATTTAGGGAAATTTTCTCACAAAAATATTGGTTGTGAGGAAAATATTTGTAAAAATAGAGGGAAGTGTCATAATTTTGATAAAATTGTTAATTACATTTTCATAATTTTAGAATTCATCTGTAAAAATTTGTTCGTGTTTCAATTCATATTTTGGAAGATATTGTCAGTATAAAAGAAGCGGACACAGATGTACTCGTGGAGCATATATTCATGGTCAATGCCAAAAATGTATTGAAGGATGGACTGGCTCAAAATGTGACAAGCCTAAATGCGCAGATCCTTTAACACGTTTTAAAAGTAAATATTTATGTGATGCTTTTGAAGCATGCGATTTTGTGGATACGAGGTCAAAATATAATTGCCCATATCCTTATCTGGAAAAATATTGTGATGTGTTTATCACGTCATTAATCGAGTTAGAGAATAAAAGTTTAACATTTTATCAATTGTAGCGAGTAAGAAAATTTCATTTACCATTATTAAATGTAGCCAATTCTAACACGTAAGTGTTTTGCTTATATTAGTCTCACACATGATAAATATGACAAAAAATTCAATGAAGAGAGTATTGATAAAAATGTTTTTTATTTCTTCATTTTAGATCACTAAATTGAATGAAAGAAAAGCTCGAATTGCTATTATATTCTTTATCATCTTCGCGATGACTATTTTATTGGTGATAATATGGAAGAAATCAAATAATTATGTTTGTATATCATCAAACCTAAAATTAGCACCAAAAAATGAGCGAAATATTTTTGTTCGGTTTTCGATCCTCTTATGTTAATTATGATATTTAAACTGAAATTTAATTAAACAGAGTTAAAAATGATATAATACATAATCTATTCAAGTATATTTCAAACTGATAAATGTTTTGAATTTTATGTTTATTTTAACAAATAGGACAACAATTTTAAAGAAACGCAGCTAAAATTAAAAAATTTACATGGTAGTAATAAATAGTAACATTCTAAAAGCTTTTTGTGAAAATTTTGCTTGTCCTCGAAATGTATGGTGATATTGACAAAATTTAAGATGTGTTTATTCAAAAAAACTTTATTCTGATTTAGTTTTATGATAAAAAACCATTTTAAAATCTACATCAATTGTTTGAGCATCGAAACGAATTTAAATATATTTTACCATCTGTATTATAAAACAAGAAATTTTAGAAAGAAATAGGGGTAAATTATTTGAGATAAAAATGTCATGAACAAAACTTGTTGTTCACATAAAAATAACAGAAGATTTTAAAAGGGTTGAATGGAAATTAAAATTTTTAAACGAAGGTTTAATCAAAACACAGATCAAACGGTAAATAGGATCAAAATGGAAATCAAATATTTTAAATAATTCGGGTCGTCTGAGTCTTCCTTCACTATTGTGGTTAAATAGGACGATTCTCTGTCTATGAACAGCTTTTTCAATACCAATTATTTCCGAAAGTGTTGAAATATTTTTAGTTTAAACGCCTTCAGAGTATTTATTATTTATCAATTTCGAATAGCAAAATTTTAACATTGATATTGACTGATTTTTCCTTCATATATTTGTTTAAAGCGTGCGCATGTGTAAAATTTTGATTTAAATCAATCATTCACATTCACTTCTGTCGCAAAATAATTTTTACTTGATGGTAAAAAATATCATAAAATTTTTCTCATATTTTACTTTTTTTGGTTGAGTTATTGATCGATAATAATTAACATCAGTAAATATATTTTGTGCGAATTTGTTTCACTTGAATGAATAAATAAATTAGCATATCGATTTATCAGCATATTGTTATTTTCGAATATTTATGATGATGAATTAATTGAAATATTTCCTTGAATTTTATGTGTAAATTTAAAAAATATCAAAAAATTATTTTAAAGTGGATGACTATCAAGAAGTTAGCATTCAGGTTTTTAACACCTGTATCAAGATAAAATCCTGTTTTTGAGTAGAAGAGAAACACATTTTAAATGATTTCGGGAGAAAATAAAAATTTGATTTATGTTTAAAATATGCTGCATAGAAGATTAAATTGGCTTAATGTCCATCAAATTGGACAAAAAATTTTCCTTTTCGATATTGTAGGGTGTAAATTTTTATATTTTCTTTGTTTAAATTTTAATTAACCATAATTGTATAAATAACGTGGAAATAAAAATTTTAAAATTACTTTTATTAAAAAATTAAAGTCATTTTTATGAAATTTATAATATTTAAACCCATAACGTGATTAAAATTTCTGCAGATATTTATAAATTTTTGTTTTTGCAAATTTTATAAGCTGAAATGTGATTAATTTTTATCAGTTATTATATATTTTTTCCTTTTTCTTCTAATGTAATAATGACATTTAAATTGTCTTACAAAGGATAATATAAATATAATAGGTTATAATTTAATTATTTCGAATCTGTTTTTTGAATTATATTTATTTAAATTTGATAATTTTAATTTATAAAATAAGTAAATAATTTCAAATTATCATAATTCTGTGAGGAGTTGATGAGGCATAGAAACAAAAAATTTGTCGGCTATTAAATATTATTATTTTTTAAAATAATTTTAAAATTCTCAAATAATAAATAAATTTTAGAAACCTTATTTTATTATATTGTTAAAAATTAAGTTTTTTATGGTAATTTTCAGGAGACACGCTCAATTAAAGTAGAATGCTTCTTTAAATAATCAATTGTTAGTTTAGAGAATATACGTCATAATCTTGGTTAAAAGTGGACTTTTATGAAAATTTGTATTTCATAGATATGTTTTCATCTTCTGGAATGGTCTCAAACAAATAAAAGTATAACTTGGTATGTTTTGAAATTTCGAAAAATTGATCCCCATTGTTAGTCGAATGATATAACAAAAGTCTAAAATATTGCTGCTGTATACTTATGTCGAAAATGCGTGCGGCGATCCGATAGTCATAAAATTCTAGAATGTTCGACTACAAATCAGAGTAAAATTAGCACATACGTAAAAATGTATTAAATTAAATTATTCAAATCGTTACACCTTTGATGAGACAAAATAAAAAGATAAATTGACGAATATCTTATTTTTACAAAACTGATGAAACTATAACATACAAAAGTTAAAATTCAAATGAATATCACAACATATCGAAGATATGGGATTTCGTTATTTTAAGTTGTATAAAATTTAGTTGGGAATAATTTTGAAGTGATTTTCTTAAGACTACAAATTACTAAATAAAATTAAGAATATAATTGCCACAATACAAACAAAACAATTTTTGATGAATAATAATTGGATGATGCTTTACTCAACTTTCATTTTATGATAATAACCTCAAACGGTGAGTAAAAAGAACGAATAAAAATCTCGTTTTACTCATCAAAAAATTATTTAAAAAATCAGCATTCCGTGATATTTTTACATTCAAATTTCATAATTCATGTTAATATGAATTCTCATAAAGATAATGGTAATATACCCCAGGCTCTAAATCGGTAAAATATTTAAAAAAAGTTTACGATCCTTTAAGTTTTAATTAAGTAAAAATATTTTGATAACAATCTTAAATTCACGAATTCCGTATCATGTGGACAAAATTACCATTTTAAAAGTAAAGTGGAAATTTTTTTTCCTTTCATTCTTTTTTTTAAGCTAAACCTTTCAAATAAATTAAATTTTTAAAATTCATATTTTGGGTGATATGCAAGTTTTGGCGATTATTTAAATTAGAAATGTCTTTAAAAATTAAAATATACTCAGAATTGAAACAAAATTTCCAGAAATATAACTTGAAATTATGTAAAATATCATGAAAGAAAATTTATGGCAACCTAGTAACAATAAAACTCAATTTTAATTTCGTGTTTTTTTAAGTATTATCATAAAACATTATTGTTTAGAAACTCTCAAGTTTTGTTTTTGAAAACACAAATTGTGATTTTGATAGTTTCTAAATTGAGTCAAAGTAAAATTATGGCAACACTTTGTAAACCTCAACAGTCGTTTAAGCTAAAATTATTTTTTGAAAAAGAAATTGACTTTTTAAGAAAAAAACTATGAAATTTGGTTGTTAATAGGAATTCGAAAAATTTTTGAGGGGCATTTAGATATTTTTTGTAAATGAAAACGAAAAAAACTCAAAGTGACATTTGCAAGAGAGTTATATCAAAAACTACTTTCCAGGTGAGCTGCTTACCATTAGCACTCTTATCAAAATTGTTCCAGTTTTTTAGTTTGAGATACACACTCACTAAAACATAAAATATGTACTCTACCCTTCTGGGTTGAGTTAGATCAGAGGCATTGACTCCTTGAGACGTAGTTATCTCGTGATCTTCACTTAAAATTTCAAAATAAATTTGATAATATATTATTTAACTTTTTAGGTGACACTCAGGGCATTTCCTCAACTTTAATAAAAAATTTTTAATAAACATAAATCTTGACTCAAAATATTTTCTAAATGAAGAATTATAGTTATCATTTCTGAAATATGTCGTTCCATTTCGATTCTACTCTTAAGATTAAAAAATATTTTTAAAAGCCATGTGTTCACTTTTTAGACAAAGGATGAGTAAAAACCCTACCAACGTACCTTAAATTGGTTTACGATTGTTAATGGTCTTTGATTCGACTCTTCTTCCATGGCTATGGAGGTTTAACACTTCAACCTTGTTAGGCCCGCTCGTTCAGACAATATACTCTTTAGAGACGTTCGGAACTCGCATCCACTTAATACTTCTGCCTCTTCTCATTCGGATCTGGCAAACTTACCTCAGAGGCAATAGTTGCTAAGATGTTACCGAATATCATTTTTATTTATAACTACAGAGTAAAGTCCTTAATTTTGTTTTCCAATACGCTAAAAACTCCCTTTTACGTCCTTGACTCTCAAAGTTGTTCACGCATCTCTAACATTAAAGAGTAGTTTTTCTACGATAAATTACGGATTAATTTATGCTCCTTATCTTCTTACATACATGCATATTCATTTATTTTTTTCATTTTTACACTTTTAACTTATCTTGAATAACCTAATTAAACAAATTTATCACGAATCTAAGTTTATCTGATAAACTTTAAGGGTTTTATTGAGTTTTTAAATTTGTAATTTTGGCATGAAAAATGGTTTAGAGTTCATTTGAAATATTTAAAAATTGTTTTTTTCTAACATTTAACCTTGTATTTTTGATGAATAAAGATAGTTCACAAAGAATTTTCAGATTGTTATTATCGTCATTCATGTTCAAGAATCATCATAAATATCAAATATGCTATTCAGGGAAATTTTTATAACTAGGATAAGTTAAACATATCAGAACTTCTTTCTTCATAATTTTGAGTTATTCGGTAATGCTCTGCTTTCTATGTTCAGCCGTTCAGCGTTTGACCTCCTTTCAACACTGTTGTTCAAGTGTAAACACAGGGTGGTTGCAAATGTGAAATTCTCGCCTACTAAAAAGCTCACAATCTCCTCGGCCCACAAAGACAGCAGTACCTCTGTCTGGATGGTTCTCTGTGATACTCAGAGAAAATTATTCCAAATAATCTTTTCTTGATCATAATAAACTAAAACTGAAGAATGTAACGATTTAAATATTTCTCACTTTTTTTATCCATGAAAAATTTGAACACTTTTATTATAAATCTTTAAATGATCCACTATGTGATACTTTGACATTTATAACACGCTAAAGTTGGTGTTTTGGGTGGAGAATAAAAATTTTAAAATTATGTTATTATTTAGAATTTAAGAATATTTCGATGACCACATATTATTATGTTTGAAAGGAGAACTTCATATTTTGAATGGCGGTTGTCTCAAATGAATAAATTATAACGGTAATTTTGAATGGGCACATTTTAAGAGTTTTCCGTGAAATTAGTAATTAATAAATTTCAATAAAACGTAAAAAGTATTCAGATATTGATCATTTTCAGACCTAAGTATGTTGCTCAAAGTGAAAATATAAACCCATCAAATTCTTTAATGGATCATTTATCGTCTGCTTTACAAGACAATTTCTAAATTCTTTGTTGTTTGATTTTTTATTCAGTATAGCAGTTTTTCCACACTAAAGACAAGTTTTTTAAGATATTAAAGGTAGCTCATAAGCTGAAAGATACTATGGACAAAATATTTTATCATTTAAATGTCAGTGAATCTAGACTATGAATGAATTTTTCCATGGTTCATTGTATAACATTGAATTATTTTAATTTCATCATTTTTTAACAAAATATAGTGGGAAGTAATTTTTCAACTTATTGAACACATTAAATTATTCAATAATTCACACTAATCTATAAGTAAAATAAATAACAGTAATATTTCTGATAATTGTAAATCTCGTTAACTCAGATGGGGATTTTCCAAATTTTTGTATTTCACGTTTAGGGTTTGAAAATTAAGAATTAAACATCAACAAGAAATATTATGATTTTGTATCTAAAACGTGGTTCCATGAGTTTTCAAAACTTGCCTTTTCATCGTGTAACACGATTACGTTTTAGGTGATGGTGCAAAATATTTGGGTGTATTTTGAAATCAACGTATAAGTTTATTGGTTCTCTTTGATAAAAATTAAAAAGAAATTGGTCATTACTTTCATTTTTTATCTCAATAAGGTTCAAATTAATTGTTTAATTTACCCATTTATTCATCGTATTCAATTTTGAGGATGAGCTTTGTTGACCCCTCTAACGTACAAGAATTAATTAAGCCAGATTTTTCCATTTTTATGATACTGTTCATTCTTGCTTTTTCTTTTATCATACTTTTGGAAATTGCCGAATTAGATATTTCTGTCCATATAAATTGGAATAATCTGTGTTGAGTATGAATAGTAAGAGCTGTGAAAATGTATCTGTGTTCTTAAATTAAAACTCTTGAAGTTATATCTTTTATTTTTTGTACTGTTTTATATCTTTTATGAATTATACATTTCCTCATTTTCATACGAGGAAAATTTAATCATTTACATGTTACTAGGCGGGAAAACTATTTTGGTATTTCAAAGAATACCTTTTTTGAACATATTTTTAATTTAGTGCTAAAATAATAATTATGAGATGGCTTTCTTCAATAATATGGAAATGTAAAATAGTGCCTTAAATGACACGCTGCTGACCCGCCACATAAACATAAGCATAATTGATCGATTGAAATAATTTATAACTTTCAAAATATTAAATAAAAAAGATAACTCACGATGACATATAAACATCGTAATTAGTCGTGGATAATCGTTAGATATTAGTATATCACAATTGAGACGAGGTTGAATGAGAATTTACAGCCAACTTCAAGAAATATAGAATCATCTGCATGGCTCTTAAGTTTCGAGCTATTTGCTGGATCAGAGGATCGGTCGCCAGAGAAGCAAAGATAAATCCTGACTATTTTTTTGACGAGGATGTGTTGAAGGAATATCCGCTGTATGAAATCGCTTCCACCCACATTCGATAAGAAACTCTCTCTTATCAAGTATGAGATGGGAAACATTGGGAGAGCTGAATATCCATTCTGATAAGACTTCAATATATTTGACTCGATGGTATTAACTCTTGGGCAAGATATTTGTGAGTACAAGTCTAAACATGAAAATTTCTTGAGGGCTGCTAGGTCTGGGCTTTCTTACGCTGATCTCAAATTCTTCATATCTAGCAAGGACTTGGCTTCTCGCTCATGTAGTTTCTGTCCAGCTGTGGGCCATGGAAATTTATGGCATCGCCAAAGTATGTAAAACAGACGATATTTTGTTGACTCCAACTCCTAGATCACGATCAATATCGACTAATATTTATACAGAGAACTCAAGATCGAATCAGGAAACACTACTCAGCGAGATATCAGTACAAATATCAGCTGTCAAAGAAATGATCGTGGAGCCTCAACACAGGAAGGATATGTAGAAGACTGTTCGCAAAATTCCGAAAGAGCTTGATAGCATAAAAATCAGACACTTGAGCCACGAACATAAATCCTAAATTCGAGAAGCATACTACAGGTGTGGATCTCATCGTCGTTCTTCTGTATAGTGTCTTAAAAAATCGTCAGCTTTCTCTAAAAACGTGGACACTCGAGTAGAGTATGTAGATAAAACAAAAATAATTCTACCAAATACTAATTATTCTATGCTTTGGATAATAGAAGAGATAACCCATATCTTGTCCCCTTTAAACCGTTTAATAACGGTAAATCAGGCAATGGCATACTCATTACTGGTACGTCAATTTCAACGATGCACTCTCAATTTTTAGAACGTATGGATGCTACGCCATTAAATATTAACTTGATTGATGTAACTGGAGTTTTATCAGAAATCTTGAGAAAATCAATCTGTTTATCAAATTCAATATTTATAAGTTGTAATTTAATTTTGTAGTTTCTTATCTCATCAACACAGTGATCTTATTGTTGGCAGCGACTTATAATTGATAATCCTCATATCATAAATACGCACCAGGAGCACAAAGCTAACAACAAAATATTATGTAAGGACATTCAGGATATGAAGTTTAAAATCAATATCGAGTTACTAAACACCTTCAAATTCTGGTATAAGGATTATTAAACTCAAATCTGATTTCATTTTTGACCGAAGATGAGTGACAAAGAATTAACTTACTCTTCTCCATGATAAATCAATACAGACAAGAGAAAGCCTGTAGCAACTAAACACTATCGAGTTCCAGTACATTTGAAACTAAAAGTTGAAAGCAAGCTGGTACATACGCTCAAATACGGAACAATTTCTGAGTGTACCAGTTCGTGGTGTTCACTGATAGTTATGGTAAGAAAAAAGGATAACTGTTGGAGACTGGGAATCCAATATTGTAAGTTAGGCATCGTCATGATAAAGGATCAATATTCTCCTCCAAATATTGAAGAAATTTAACATTCTCCTTCAGGCTATTCATACTATTTTCCTTAGATCTACAGTCTGGTTACTGGTAGTGTTAAATCAGCGAAAACCATAAATCAAAACCGTGTTTTGTCTCAGAGTCAGTAGTGGGGTATAAGAGTTCAATGTTGTTCCCTTCAGCCTATGCAATGTGCCTGCTAACTTTCAGCTACTTATGGATAACGTGGTAAAAGGGTTATCATGTTGTAAAGTTTATATGGACGACATTCTAATATTTTTAAATTCCTTCAAAGATATGTAACTAGTTATCGAAAAATTTTTCACCGCTGGGATAACATTGAAACCTGAAAAGTGTCAATTATGTCTTTCAACGGTGACGTTTCTTTGGGGCAAACACTCAAACAAAGGTGTTACGGCAAATAATTCTCACATTGAGTCAATACTTAATTGGAGAGCGCCATTAAATAGTACTTAGTTAAAATCTTTTTTAAGACTCTCGAGTTTTTATCAAAGATTCATTCAAAACTTTGCACAAGTTGCATCCAGCCTTTATAATTTGCTCAAAAAATGTCCCTTTGTTGTGGAATATAAGTTCAGAAGAATCATTCAACGAAATCAAAAAAGATCTCGATAATTCCTACTCTAGATCAACCTGATTCGTCCAAGCAAATTATTGTCAACCGGGACGCTTCGTACTATTCAGTCGGTACAGTTATTTCTCATTATCAGGATGCGGTTTCGTACACCAGTCGCATTTGCAAATAGAAATTTGAATTCAACTAAGAGAAAGTATTCGACCATCGATTTAGAATGTCTCGCGCCAGAATTTGCATTTTGAAAATTTTTTAAACTATTTATATGAAGCTCGTTTTGTGAAAAGAACCGACCCTAACCCTATGAAGCAGTTAAAAAGGGTGAAAGACTTGAGAGGAAAGCGAACTCGTTTGATTGAAGAAATAGAAGAATTTGATAAAGTATCGAGTACATAAAAGGGGATCAAAATATTGTGGCAGATGCGCTTTCAATAACGGCTTCAGCTATTCAAATTTGATTCGGGATTTAAACTGCTGCAGAAAAAAGAAAGTCTGAAGTCATCCAGTCAGTTATCGGGATACTTCGAGGTGACAAGAATATACATGTCATTCAAAAAATGTCAAATCGATAAGTGAAAGGTCGATTCATCTGGAAATAACAGAAGGTGTTTTAAATCACACTGACAGTAGAGGTTAAAAGATCTTATTGCTTGAGAAATGCGAAATCCCCATCATTCTAACTACGCACCAGAAGTATATGGGACATCTTTGAATCAGCAAGACAGTTTCATCTCTATGAGATCGATTTTTGGCACGGTGTGGGACTGCCTGTTAAGTAGCAAAGAGCATATTACCATCTGTGCAGTACCAAAAAGGTAAAAAACTACACATCTCGTGCTGGATTGACTCCTATCATAAATAAGAACAGTTTAGAATTGTGAGAGCTAGATTTTACTGTCAAGCTACAAACAACCGAAAAAGGTAATAAATACATCATGGTGTGTTTTGACAATTTTTCAAAATTGATTGAACCTGCAGTGGACCCTAATTTGTCAGCTAAACATAGTTTCCTAAATTTTGTTTTCAGATGTCATTTACAGATTCTGTTTTCCAAGAAATATATAAAAGGACCTAGGAAGAGCTTTCGAGTCCGATCTCTTCACACGATTAAAATATATAGGCATCAAAAAGATGCGATCTACTCCATATCACCCTTCAACTAATGGTTTGGTTGAGTGAGCAAATTAGATAATAAAGAAATTATGAAGGACACCGGTTGAATAAAATACATCTGAGTGGGACAAATGTCTCGACGAGGCGGGCTTAGCAATGCACGTTGCGAAAAATAGCTAAACCCAGTTCTCGCCGGCATTCCTTCTCTATGTACAGGAGATCAAAGTTCAAATCGCTCTTTCATTATCAGACCCAACGACATATCTGTCGAACGTAATTATCATATATTTATATAAAATTAAGCAGAAACGTTGAAATCCTCGTTCAGATATGTGGAGTATAACTTAAAGAAATCAGCAGACAGGATGAAAAGATACTACAATAACAAAATAGTCCGTTGGAGATTTTGTGCTCGTAAAATCGCTCATTCCATTTAAGTTATAACCATGTTTTGAGGGCCAATCTATGTTTTTAATCCTGAAAATTCTTTATATGATATAAAAGAGATACACTTTCCAAACAGGATAAAACGAATCAATCATGATCTTCTCCTTCTCTGCCCAACTCAAAATCACAACTCTCTAGGTGAAGCTAAACACGTCTTCACTGCGAAATGAGCAAAGAAACCTCCAGAATTCGATAAAGAATGTGGGATCCTTCCGCTCAAGGGGAGTATTGTAATATATCAACTGCGTAGTTTGGCTTAGATCGTTAGATATCAGTGTATCGCACTCCCACAACCTATATAAGTTAAAAACTAGAATGGTGAAAAGAGATAATGTTTTTGAGTCAAAAAAAAGTTCAACTAATTTTTTGATCTTTCAAATATCTTATCAACGATGAATGACTTTAATTCTCAAAATTACAGGGAAATTGGCGGAAAGCTCAGGTAATTTAGGATAAAATAGGGTTGCTAGAAAAGTACCAGTAGTCTTTATGATAGGTAGGAAGGGCTCCAGTATAAATTTACTCTGGCCTCATCCTATTCTACTCAAGTTTTAGATAAACTTTCTACTCAATCAAAAGAACGTGTCGAATGTTTAAACGAGTGTTGTACGTTTTTTACAATGTTAACTTCAATAAACGTAATAATGTGGAAATTTTAAAAGATTGCCACATCCAAATAGTCATTAGTGATGTCGCGTTAATAATCTTAGCATAATACTCAACTTATTAACTTTACATTTTTTGGGATGACTTCAAAATTATAGTCTGGTTTCGTAGTTGAATAAACACTAATAGCATGTGGTTTCTGAACTAGATTTGACACTGTTGGGCGTTTTTGATACCCATATTATCGATTTTTATGATTTATTTTGGAAAATTTAATTTAACAATGGTCGAGGATTTAGTAAATACTTTGAAGAAAAAAGAATAAGTTAAATTCAGGTAAATCAACATTATACAATTAGAAGTCATATTTTGTCTAAATTTTCTATTCTTAACGAAGTTTATGACAATAAAACCTCTGAATAGTTTTCTAATGGATTGAGACATTCGTTAATCTTTTAACCCTTGAAAAGGTCCAGAAATTGCAATAAAAGGGTTAATAACATTCGTATCGTTCATAACTGATAGTCAACCAAAATAATCAAAAAATTAAACGAAAATTGCATTAAATTTTAAAAGGAATAGTTTCAAAAATACTGGAGTTACGTCTTTAATGGAATAATTTGTGTTTGATTCTTTAAAAGGCTCGTGGTGCCTTTATTTAAAAGTCCACAAGGCACAATATGTTTGTACCATGATAAATCAACGTTGCAGTTCAATGCAACTCCATGGGTTGTGATACGCCTATTTCGAATGTGTACGCCTAAATGAATCAAAATTATCAAACCTAATGCTCCAATTTTATTATCCCCAACCCAAACACCAACATCTTCAGCTCGGCTTGAATTCACCCGAAAGGCCTTGCATGTCTCAATCATCCAATCCTCGAGAAGAAATACATATTGACGAGGCGTAAGATTGAAATCATTAAGATCTATAACTGGATAGCACACTATTTGACCAGGTCCATGAAATGTTATCAATCCACCTCGGTCAGCTAAAACATAATCTGCTCCTAAACTTCGTAGATAAGATTCTTGATCGTTTGGAATACATTTTGAATCTCTCATACCAACAGTATAAGTAGGAGTATGCTCTGTTACAATCAAAGTATTCAGAATATTTTTGTTTTTAAATAACATATCAGAAGATAGATGGAGTTCTTCAGCCCTCTTCATAATATCAAAAGCAAATTTATACGATACCCTGCCAAGATTGAGTATTTTTACTGGTGTGACGGCCATAGTGAGTTGAAATGTGCTGCTAAATTGTAAATAACCCTTTCAACAAATTCTTCAAATGCGCACACGCAATAAATTGTGTGTTAATAGCAAGACAATTAATTTATATTTTTATCATAAGATATGAAGAAAAGTTCAATCGGTTTAATAATGCATCGGAGAGATGGGTAAGTTAATAAAAAATTCTATGCAACATGATTTACGGATAAAGTGAAGTGAAATGGTTTTTAAAATCTCTCTCAAATAATCTTTACCCTCGAAGTTATGATGAATAACGGCCATTCTGGAAACTATTTATATGCACATGCGCGTTTATTTATTTTAATAACTATCCCATCTAGTCCATTATGTTACAAATGTACTGGCGATAAGAGAATTTTTAAAGATATCATTGATTCAAAGTTGTTAAAAAGTCAATTTTATGAAATAGAAAATATTCTAACAAATATCCATTTGGTATCAAATGGTTCCATTGCATCTTTAAACCAATTTCCGTATGGTATGATTTCCAAAAAAATGAAAGTTTACACATTTGAGCATCTCAAAAATGAGGTGTTATTTCACCAAGTTTCCTTTGGCTGATAGAAAGCGAGAATGGTTTTTGTTATTATTCAACTTTTTCATTTTCGCCCAGTGTGTCCTGACATATTCTTAAATATTTCAAAAAATTCAATCATGTCCTCATACCTCAAATCTGTAATTTACAAGTTATTAAAATATGCGATATTCCGATCATACCCGACATGCTACTTTAATTTAATTAAACAACTATACCTTAAAAATATTTCAGTTTTTACGAAAAAATAAATCTTATATTACACGATAAATTGAAGATAGAAATTTATTCTTTAATTTTGAAATTAGAATAGAAAATTACTTTAACACGGTTCAAAATTATAGGATATAACCTAGTCATGAAACTTCTGATTTGAGTGCTCTAAATATTAAGTAAACAAAGTTTTAAATTGGCTTAATTGGTCTTAACTCGATAATAGAACACGTGTTACTTTTTAGGTAATATTCATGCCAAATTATGAAAATGGCCAAACTAACTGGTCATGTTTCTTTTTTTCTAGCTTTATCAAAATGAAAAAAAAACTTATTTATGAAACCATTTGAAAAAATCCATGTTGAAATTATCTGCGGATAAATCTCCAATAGTGTTTTACAGTTTGAGTTTCTTTCAGATCTAAAAAATTTTCATAAATCAATAATTTAAGCTTTTTTATTATCATAACGATAGATGCATAATAGCCGTGATGTATAGTTTGAAATGGGTCATAATATTTATATAAAATATATCAAAAGGCTAATTTATGAAATAACAAATATTAAATATTTAAGTATTTTCAACTAAGTGAGTGATTTACACTAGTTTAATGAACAATTAAATTAAATTATTCTCATTATGCATTCAACGATGGCTATTTCGTGTAACCTTTCACCTAAGTTATTAAAATAAGAACTTTATTATTTGATTAAATAATGTATGGAATCAGGTTTTTTCTTATGTGTTCATTTATTAGTGTAGCCTGGCTATAATTATTTTCTACTTAGTCAATATAATTTTTTCAATTAGACCATTAAAAATATGAAAAAACTGGGGTTTTCGAATCAATGTAAAATTTGAAAATATTATTTGAATATGCATTCTGGTAGGAGTATAACTTTTTTCCTAAATAAATACATTAAATGAAGTTCAAATGTTTCAAAGTTAATAACATTTAATCTGTATTTAAAAATCGCACGCGCCGATTGATTCTTTATCAATGTCGGTTTTGTGAAATTCATTTTTATCCAGTAGTTCTGTCATATTCATGATTAGCTACGGTTTATTTTTAATTATGTTAAGAATGAATTTACCTCATAGGTACTTTTGCTTTGATATTGTTCTTGTATTTTTTACAATTTTTGAGTTCTCAGAGAAAACAAAATGTAATTTACTAAGCAAAGAGCAGAATGTCTTAACATCATGCGAGTTGGTTCAATATTACTGTAGACATTCTGTATCGTTAAAAATTGCTAATATGTCCCAACTTTTTGTTTTTAAAGATAGAGATATGGTCCAAAATTCAGGTTGTTTTGAACGTATGATAAAAATAATTTTACTAACTATTTTCGTTTAGATGGGATTTTATGACTGAAGTCAGGCGATCTGAGAATAATATGTCACTACATACCCTAGTCGCGTCATTGATATGTATTGTATAATTGATTTCAGATCCCCAATACTTTTCAAATATTGTTTTAATTTTAACAATAATAGGTCAATTCCTTCTTGTTCACAGTATTTGATTTCAAGTCATAAATTTTGAAGTTTAATGGTTAGAATATACCAAAAAGGATAGTATTTTAAAAACGCATGCTCGCACAACGGCGGTTATGGATAAAACGGTGTGGTTTGTGCGCAACTTAATGCTTTAAAACCTAAACACGGATCATAATTCAAACAGAAGAGTAAATTTTTTTGGTTTTGACGACAATAAACCTCATTCATTCCTATTCGAAAAACAATCAAACAGATTTAAGATCTATTTTATGACTAAAAACACCTAAACCCCGTGGGCTTTAGTTTGTGTAAGCAAAAGGATTACATTTTTCCTGCGTGCTCGATGCTTAAATAGACTTAATCATTCCCTAAGCTTTTTTCAAAAAATTTTCACAGATGCATTTTTTTGAAAATTGGGAATTTCAATAAATTTAGTAATTTCCGATATTTGACGAATTAGCAAATTAACAGTCGGATTAATTAATGAGCATTCTATTGGCTCATTTTGTTAGTATTGAAAATCAAAAGTGCATAATTCTCGAACCCGATCATTGTTTAGAATCAGCCATTTTAAAAAACGGTTCAATATCTCTGATCAGTAATAAAATTTTAATATGCAGGCAAAAACGATTTAGAACTTTACTGTGGTATTTTATTCAGCTCAGAGCGTTTTTATGGCTGCATTGGTACCATGCCCACTTCGCACGATCACAAGAATTATTTCCATGTTTTTATAAAAAATGCACAAAACGTTGGGAATTTCAATGGATTAGAAATATTTAAAATTATTGAACTGTCATTTGTTTTGAATGTAATTTTTGTCTATATAAAGTGTGATCATAGTCAAATATTTACGTGTTCTGATAAGTCTAACACGTTTAAAGAAACATTAAGGTTTTTTGCAGAAATCGGTCGAGTTCTAACCAATGGCTTATTTTACTTCGCCGTTGATACCCAAAAGTCGAAGTTTCATGATCTGTCGGTTTCATTTGATAGAACGCGACTTAATACAATGGGTCGCGATTTTTACCAATGGTAGAAGTCTTTTATGTTTCTAGGAACAAAGGAATGTTAGTACCGTGGCTACAGTTAACAGAGAACTACACATATTGGGTCTCTCCTATTATCAATGGTTCTCTGAAATCCAAACTCTCAATCTCGAAGCTGGTCACGTTATTGATCCAGAACTCAGCGCAAAAGGTTTATATGATCGCTTGATCGCTTTAAAGGAAGATAACTCGTTAACGGACAAAACAGTTATAAACGAAGAAATATGTCTCAAAGTTCTACTTATTTCTCGGTTGAGCTGGGCTAGGGCGGGCACGAGGTTCTTATCTCGTGGTCTAAATGACGATGGGTTTGTTGCTAATTTTGTTGAAACAGAGCAAGTGTTATACTTTTTAACTTCAGGTTATTTCGTGTAAGAATGTTCTTTCATGTTTTACACAGATTCGGGGATCTGTGCCATTGTTTTGGTCTCAGAGTGGACCGTCTGTAGGTTCGCATAGATTCGAATTTATTCGTTCCTCAGCTCTTCAAATTCGAGCTTTCAAAAAGTAATTTTAAATATACCCAGACATTTCGAACACCTTATGAAGGATTATTTTAATATTGCCAACTTGAGTTTGTTAGGAAGTCGCAGAGATGAATTTAATTTAAATATGAAATTTAAAGTTCATCGATTGCTAATATATAGAAAGCCTGTTTGAAGTCTGGCCTAAATATTCCTTTTTATCATTTCGATTTTCACGCCAATTTTAACCCTTTAAACATCGAGTCTAGTTGGACATTTATACCAGATATTAAGGACTTACTGATTAAGAATTTGTTTCATATTTCAGTGTAATATCAAATATTGTGAATAGTGTTGACAATCAAAGTGAATTGACGGTATCTACCCAAAAAGGCGTCATTCGAACCAATTGTGTCGACTGCCTCGATAGGACCAATAGCTTTCAAGCAGTAATGGCCCTTACAGTACTTTATGCTTGTTATAGATTCTTCAAACTCAGATATCCTTGATGGGAATCGTAAAAATTGATCATTTTTCAATGAAAACCTTAATAGAACTGGTAAAGACTCTTTGGGCCTTGAACGGAAACAACTGTAGCAGAAATTATGCTGGAACAAATGCTTTAGAAAAGTCCAAGAACTCTGTTCACTCCTTTCTGAGGGATACCCATACAAATATAAAGAGAGCTCTGATGAGTTTTTCAGACAGTAAGCGCCACTTTGCCATTGGCGCACTTTGCGATTTGAATCAACCTATTTATCGTTTTACAAATCCTTACCTCATGGCTGGTCTGGCGTGTTTACCATATCGTGTAAAAGCCCACTCCTGTAATTTTGTTTCTTAAATCAGTACTTCCGAGAGAAATTTTTTGAGTTAATTAAAAATATAGATACTTATACTGAAATTCAGCAGTTAAAAATCCACGTAGGAACGTGGAATGTGGCTGGTGGATGTGAGCGCATAAGTCAAGAAACAGCGTTCACATCTGAAATTCAGGATTGGTTACTCGACTCGCCCTCTTTATTTCCTCAGTACCATTTGCTGCCGGACCTAAATTGCCAAGATTTGACTGATTTCGATTTGATTATCGTGGGGTTACAAGAAATGGTGGATTTAACAGCTTCAAACATTTTATCCAATGACGAAACCCAGATGAATATCTGGGTCAAGAACTTGAAAAATCTAATATCAAGAAATGAAAAATATGTTCTGGTGTCCTCAATTCAGTTGGTGGGTGTTTGCTTGTTCATTTTCTCAAAAAATGAGCATGTTGAATACATTCAAGAAATTTCAACTTCGTATGTTAAGACGGGATTAGGTGGAACCGCGGGAAACAAAGGAGGAGTAGCGGTGAGTATGAAAATATACTCTTCATCGTTATGTTTTGTGAATTCCCATTTTACAGCCGGAAACACGCCAGCCAATATTCAACAGCGTGTTCGAGATTTCATAGACATTCGGGATCGTCTAATATTTCACCGAAATAAAAATATCTTTGATCACGACTATGTTTTTTGGCTGGGCGATTTAAACTACCGACTGAACGGAAGCACAGATAGTGTAAGATTTCATGCTAATAACAACGAAATACCAAAATTGGTCGAGATTGACCAGCTTTCGGTGTCAATGCAATCAAATTTTGTGTTTGAAAATTTCATGGAAGGTCGAATTAAATTTTTACCCACTTATAAATATGACTATTTTTCTAACGATTACGATACCAGCGAAAAGTCCCGAACTCCATCATATACAGATAGGATTTTATGTTGGAAGAGTGGTCATCCTATTTTAAAATTTTGTATGTTTTGAATCTTCACACAAAGTTAATCAAATAAAGCAGGTATATTATGGGAGAACTGAAAATTCTGTCTCGGATCATCGGTAGTCAAGTTTTATTACAAAGGCCTGTCTCTTCACTGTTCCATGTTTCCATAAGAGTCACTAATTTTGATAAATTTAATAAACTTTACTTGGATTCGATTGATAAATCGCAGTTCGGCCAAATTACCGTGGAATATACGATAAATGTTTATCAAGACACATCAACCACTTTATCTGGCTTGATAAGTGAATTAAAAACACTTTTACCGAAATTCGATCTTTTTGGGT
This sequence comes from Neodontobutis hainanensis, assembly GCA_024349245.1. Taxonomy (NCBI): domain Eukaryota; kingdom Metazoa; phylum Chordata; class Actinopteri; order Gobiiformes; family Odontobutidae; genus Neodontobutis; species Neodontobutis hainanensis. The sequence goes on along the minus strand of JALDNG010000485.1, from coordinate 38,944 downwards.
AATTTGATGAAAAAATTCAGATTTCACCGTAACAATGTTTTTTTTACATTTCCTTGCGTTCTGGACTATTTTTCAATTCCACGACAATTTTATATCAGCGTTTTTCGTTTTTCCTAATTTAGGGGTTTTTATTGGAAGCGAAAATTAAACCAACCATCCATTTCCGAAAATTAGAAGAACCCATTATTGAATACTTCCAGAAAGAACTCAAAAACCCCAAAAAATCTCCGAAAAAGATCTTACATCGAAGACAGTTCATTATTTTGAATTTTGTTAGATCATCTGATTTAATCAACTTTAAACCTGTCGAAAATAAGGACGAGGAAGATCCCTTCAAAATCACCACGATGTAAATTGTTTGTTAACCCACAGACAAACCGAAGAATTGAACATGTTTGACGATGATTTAATGGAAAAGTTATCCACGTCCTCTTTAAATTTAAACAATCAACATTTAAATTTACCAGGGTTTTACATCACAAAATTATCTAAGTTCTGAAAAATTGTGTCAATCAAGCGAAAATATCAGCCTCTCTTTTAATCCTAATGAGGACGAGGGTAAGATAAAGGCGTCTCCTTCTAACTACCTGGGGTAATTTTTTTCACAAATGATTTGCGATTTCGATTTAGGCTTATTCGATCCATATTATAATCCAGAAAGACGTTATTAGAGCTCTTCCCGTCTTTGAATTTTAACTATATACCAAAAACATGATAGATGGAAATTTTAGAGATCCGGTGTATCATAGTTAAAAGTATATTTTAAATTACAAATTTTTTATTTGTGTTTTCCCTAAAAATATGTGCGACCTTTTCATTTTATGACAAATTTATGTTAAAAACTTTACATCTGAGGGTTTACGCACAGCTTCGGTCTACCTCTTTATTTTATTCTTTCTACCCATCTTTTGATCGCTTTGTATTTTTAAAACTATCATCAAAAAAATTTATTTCATCAATTTCGCATACATATTAAATTTAAACTAAATTTTAAAACGTGTATTTTCTTAGTAGTCGCGTTCTGTGCTGATAAATAATTATTTCGTACTATCTCGGGTTTTTTCACATTTTTTTCTTCCTTGAATAAAAATGGTATTAGGGCATTTGTGGCATGCCATATTTTGTTTCTTACTATTTTAATGCTTGTATATAACCAAAATCCGTTGTGTCGACTGAAAATTTAACTTTCGTTTGGTATGTTTGGTGAGGTCAGCGAATATCTTACTATGTACAGACACATGATGGCGTTCATGAAACAGAACGATAAAGTGAGGAAGCTAGTCTCCGCTGTCTTACTAAATTTTAAACGATCCGGTTTCATTTCCAAAAAACCATCCTCTTAAAGGTAAGGATGTCTAATTGTGGTAAGGAGTGAAAATTTTATTTAGTGCGAGACTTTCAGTACCAAATCTAGACTAGTCTAGAAAACGGCACCTAATCGTGTAAAACTCAAAATAGCTATGAAGATTTATAAAAGTAGTTCTGTTGAATTGTTTTAAGCTTGAGATAATTCTCTTTCATGCTTTCTTTTTAATTATGGCTCATTTCAATCAACTTTAGAAATTTGCGCTTAAATTTAGAAAGCTCAAACCTTATGTTATTCAAGGAATTTTTAATGAACATAGGAAAATTGATCCTATTTTCGCAATTAATGAATCCTTTCCACGTTCAAAATGATACTTTTCATAAATGTAACTTTAACCAGTATTAACTACGTTTGTTATCATTTAAATATTTTATCAAAATTAAGGAAATCATAGCATTTAACTTCTTTATAATTATAGAGACGAAATACATGATGATAAAAAAAACTAAGCTTTAATGTGAAACTTAACCTATATATCTCTCATACAAGCGTTGAAAGAGACAAATATGTTGTGATTTTCATTATAATTTATATTGGCGCACATCTTCGGCATATTACGTTGTGATACCAAGAGATACTGTCCTTTTTATCTAAGTACCCCAAACTACTGACATCATTCATAGGCAGGATCAGTCTTAACTAATCTTCCTTGTACATTTTGACATCCTGCTACATAAAATATAAGAGCAATTTTAAGGAAATTGGCGATAAATCTCGGAGAAGTTCGGGAAAATCTATTTAGCTTCTCTATGGTAGATTTTAATGTTGAGTGGAACTTTTTCCCATCATTTTATCGGGCGATCTCGCCATAGGTCAGATAAAAGGATCAAAAATCCGAAAAACACTGAAAACCCCAAAAAATTCAATTATACAATTTATTCAAACGTAAATATGATTTACTTGATCGCACTGAGGAGACCACCCAAAAGATCACTCCAATACTTGCGGCGCCACAAAAATTCCAGTAGAAAATCGTCTTCGTGATTTTCCACGACTTTCCCATCCTTGTCACATGAGTTTTTCTGTTTCTTGGTTTTATCTTCATTTTTAACACATTCCATGCCACCTCGATTGTGTTTGTATTTGTGCCACTGCTTGGATCGATTAAGTTTAAATAAGAATTCACTGTTTTGCGCTCATACGATTGCTTGAGGTTCGCGTAGCTTTTAAAGCAGTTTGTTCTTATTGTGGATCCAGATAGAACATAATTTAAAATAATATTTATCAGCGTCTCCGCTTTTCTATCTGAAACCTCAACTGGAAAAGCTTTTCTTTCTATGGGTCTCTGCTCCCCAAGAATTCAAGCCCCCAAAACAGGATGGGCTCTCTTGTATTTATTTTTTCCCGTTGTTGACTCATCGATTTCGACGGTATTACCAAGATCTCCTATTCGACAGCCCACAAGATCTAAGGTGGCCCAACCATCCCTCTAAAATAATTCATTTTTCGTGTCCTTGTTTTTGAACCTAAACGTGTTATTGTATAGTTGATTATTTTTTAAACTACTGCAAGCCAAAAATATGAAAGATTAAGTTGTTTCCGTGATTATTCAAAAACGAATCACCAAAAATGGACCATTACTTGTTACATTGTTTTTAAAGAGCACTATCGTCTGTTTCTTCTTATTCAACTATTACAATCAGAGAAATAAGCAAGTAAAACGATAAGTTCTTACAAAAAATTCAAAATAGTTGATTCTTCAGACGAAAAGACATTTAAAATATCTTTATGAGGATAAATTGTTTTAAGTGCGCATGTGCTTAAATGACAAGGTGGGGAAATTTAACAGAGATCCGATTTTAATCTCATATTTCTTTTAAACTATTTGGATTTGTAAAAGCTCGTGTTTATTTTTTTAATTTAAAGGTACACACTTTGGCCTGAATGGATATACCTCGGAAATTAGTAAATATCAACAATATCAGGATATTGTTCAAAATACAAATCATATTTCTGAATCAAACATAAGATCATGTATTCATTTCATCACAGACAGGGAGAAGTTACTCCATCCACTCGGTCAAATTGCACCAGTAGTTTGTTGCGTATCTCTCATTATTTAGATCATCCAACTTCATGAAAATTAACTGTTTTCAAAAATATTTTATGTTTCAGTTTGCAAATAAGTCGTCATAAAAACTTTTAAAATTTCACATATTTAAATAAGAAAAACAAATGATGCTCAATCTCCTCCCTTTATCATCTGGAGTAATTTCAGGCCATCAAAAACATCTCGCTATCTAGTTCAAACTCTTAATTTGAAGATTATTTTTAAACTTGAACTTTTGTCAAATTTGTGTTTTTACGAATCTTTCATAAGTCATCTTTTGATTGAATTAATCTAAGATACATAAAAGTTAATAGAATACATCCATATATCAATCGCCAAGATAAAAGAATATTAGGAATAAAGATATTTTGAAAGATCCCAAATAGCCAATATAATTTGAAGGCGGCAGTGAGGAATGGGAATGAAAATTATCTTCGTATTTTTTCGTTGAGAGTTCACTTTCAATTTATATTTTTTAATACTGAACTTTTAAACCTTTAAAAATATCTCAATTATAGAGTATATTAGCTCTTTTGTGTTTTGAACAGATTTAATTAATTCTTTAAATAAATTCATTTTTTATAGTCGTGCGCAAAAATACAAAAATTTGCCATATTTACTTGACCATTAATAAAATGTCCATTTTCATCAGTGAAACTGTTTTTATCTTTATTTTTTCTTGTGTTGAGGACTAGATTAATTATTAAACCTGTAAGTATGATTTTATGGGGTGTTTTATCAGTTTAGGATAACACTTAGCAACGGTAAAAATATTAACTTTTTAATTAAAATAAATAAATTTTATTTTTCAAAATATTTTAAAATTATTCATACGTTTTGTGATAGAATTTGTATTCGAACTAAATTCGTTTTCCAAAGTTTTTAGTTGAGAAATTTTTTTATTATTTTAAAAATATTATTTATTCAGGCTAATTTTAATTAGAGGTACAATTATTATATTTTATGGTTAAGGTCGATAAATCCGAATCAACTCTGAATCTCAAATATTATTAATGATGAAATCGATGTTTATTGGCAAAATCGCTGTATGTGAAAAGGATTAAAGGTAAATAAAAATTTTGGCAATTTTTTACCGCGATAATTATTAACCTTAGAAACATTTCATCATAATTTGTTTCAAGATCTGTGGCAGTCCATCTTAATAATAAACTCATAACTTCAGTGGCATAATCAGATTTTGACTCTCTGAGGTTTATAAAAGGATACTCTCTCAATCTCGTGAATTTACAATATTTTACTGAGACATTGAGACTAAAAATTCGAGAAATATTAACATTAAAAAGTAACAGACAACGATGAACAGTTTTAAAATGTTCCTTTTTTGTTCGGATATTAAAGAATTCATGATAGATTGAGATGTTTTAAAATACTGTAGCGGTATCTATTAATTGAATGGAAAATAATAACTATTAACTACGATATATAACGATATCTAGTTAATCTCCTGACAGCGCGCCTGTACCACTACAATATTATAAATTATTTCTTCCCTCCAGTTTAGCAACGCAAACATCATTTATCGAAACATTCATTGTTTCAAATTATAACACAGTGAAATAACTTTCATGTTATTTGATAAGCCTGGGACTGTTGAAAAATACAAGAAATTTATATTTCGATAACAATTTCTTTAATGCCCGTCCTAAAGGCTTTATTATTATTTCAAATGAATAGTTGTAGGTCATGTATTATTTTGAACCTCGTTTGTTTATAACGGTAATTTATTGATGGATAAGTTCAAATAAATGAGTTATTTGAGTAATTGTACCTCAAAATATTTGAAAATTTACTAAATTCACTTCAGTATACAAACGGATCGAGTAACCGAACAGTGTTCGTTGGTGGTCGATATAAATTAATTTTAAAACAAATTTTGTTTGAACGTTGAGGTATCAGGAAAACTTATAATATCCTTGCATATTTGAATTATAAAGGTAGTTTTATATATTTAGGAAGTTTCATGAGCTGAATATTATTTCGTATTAAATCAAATATAGAGAGGATTTTTTATTATAAAAGTATTTGATTCTATAAGAAAGTATATAAACCAATTTTTATTGCAAATTTCATTACGGAATTACATATTTTATATTTTCTTACATGGTAATAAATTTGTCAAATAAGGTAATGATTATATTTAAATGCTTTTGAAAGAGTATTTATCGATATATCCGAATCAGATAATTTCGCGCGTGCTCAATTATTCTCCGACTTTAATGCCGTTTCAATTACGGAACCGATGATATGGAGTTAAGTTTGTTTTATCACTACAGTTTGAAAAAAAGCTATAAATCTAATTCTTATTTCAAGGTTATGGTATTTTTTTCTCTTCTTACAAATTATGCCTTTTAAGATTCAGCTCCTCGTTGCATTCACCAAGGATCGACATATTATAAAAATATCAAAACTAAAATATTCAATATTTTTTGAAAATGACGAAATAATTCTTATGAAAATATCTAAATTTAAATAACGTCTTATCTATGCAAAAAATATGCTGGTTACAAATTATTTGTATTTGACATTTTGAATTTTTTTCAAATGTTCTAATTTTCGTAGAGTATGATTCTCAGTCAAAATATTGAAGGTTAATTAACATTATTGATTTTTATAATTCAATGATAATATTTATCTATTTGACTTTTGCCAAATATTTCATCAAACTATTACATATTATGATCGATTCATGAACCCCTGAATTTGCTAAATGTTATCACAGATTTAATTCATTCCACTCAAATATTGTATTTTTAACTTGACTCGAAAATTTTATTTCTTTTGGATTTAATGTCTTATAATTCCAAAAATATTAAAACATTATATATCCCCAAAAGGCATTGATTGCAACTGAATTTTAACTGAAAATAAAAATTGAGCGCAATTACATGGAATTACCTATTGTCCACACGTGTTTAAATGTTAAATTTCGAAATTCTATTGTTTAAAATATGAAAATTCAAAACATGATTTTTCGGAGTTATCATTTTTTCAAGTATAATAAAAATTAATCCAACTTTTTTGTGCTTTTAACTCTAGAATTTTACGGTTAACTCAACTTATTAGTAAATATGGGAAATTTTTGAGATTGAAAATTCAATATTTTTCTTGTTTGAAATATTTTGTGATCAAATCCCATTTTGGGCACGATAAATGGTCATAAATATTTGTAACACCTAAATTGAACTTTTGTTTTTCTAGATCATAAAAAGGTAGGTTCTCAAGTATTTTTTCACAACGTTTTTGATGATTTTGAATAATTTTCTAAACTGTACTTATTTATGTGGGCTAAACATTTAATCTTCATAATCTACTCATGGTCCTAATATTTTTCCTTTCCTTTAATATCTAACTCTAAGAAATAAGTTTAATCACTTATATTTTAGAATTAAAGATCATTTCTTATGAAAGACACTTTAAGACCAGACTTTTAACCTCAAATAAGGTGAAAAATTTATGTTAAAATTTTGCAATTCTTTGTATAATTTCACCCTCATAAGGCGAATATTACAATTTTTCATGCACTTAAGATAAAGTATGGGCCGTGACAAGAGATACTACCTTAACGCTCGCATGTTAAATAAACTAAATTTGAGAATATTTTACTTTTAATTACAATAAATTTAAGAATATTCTTCTTCTAGCTGTTAATTTTCATAACGAAGCGATATTATATATTATTATATTGTAAATTAAAAAACCAGAAATACAGTATAAAAAATATTTTAAGATTTTTAAGTGTTAAAAGTGTATTTTCAGACTCCACATTTTAACTTCAGCATAATAGGTAAAATTAATACTTTTGATCGATTATTATACGAGAATATTTTTCATTTTGAAAATAGTTTACACATGCTCTTTACTTAATATATTTCGCTCAAAAGATACTTTGTTCTCCAAGTTCTGCCGTGATCTACGTTTTTTATAAAAATGATCACGAAGAAGTATCAAAAGAATGTATATTTAGTTAAATACAGTATCATTTCTAGTATCGATAAATGTGTATTTTTCTACATCTTTAACATTAACAAAATATTTTTAGTATTGTTTTTTTGATAAACCTAAATTTCGGTTCTACTTTTGATAAAAATATCTTTATCTTATTGAAGTTCAAACGTAAAAATCTTAATATTTCAACAAGATGACACTTGTGCTTGATTACATGTTCTTGATATTCTGTAAAAGAATTAAATTTGTTGACTCAAAAAATATTTTCGAATTTTTATATCGTTGGTCTTGTTATTTTTAAAAATTAGATTCTTTGTATAAGAATAAAAAAATAAAGTTTAGATTATGTCGAAGGTTTGAGGTTTAAAATATTTTTTGCATAACTGATGTATATAAATTGAACTAAGCATCATATATGAATTTTACGAAATGCTAGTCAAAGAGAAATTTTTTATAAATGTTCTTTTTCACTATCTTGGCTTTAAAAAGGATTAATTATCAGAATAGTGACTCTTTTGAGATATATTCCTTTTCGCGGCTAGCACATTCTATATTACATAACGGACCAATGCTGCCAAGGTATGGACGCTATAATGTGCCTCGGAGAGTGTAAGGTTTCTCGTGATTATTAGCCCTACACTCCCCATTACTAGCGTTTACACAACAAAAGGGTGTCGAAAGACAAAGAAGGACAAATAGAGCTTTATAAAAGGAAGTAAATATACGTAAACTTAATTCGACGTAAGCCCTAATAGGCTTACCTCACCTTTGCTCTTGAAAAAATTTTAAGATTTTACGCGTTAAAACCTGCTCTCTTTATTTACCACAAACTTATTTTTATCAATTCTATCCCAAACGTATCTCTTAAGAGAACTTAAACCAAAACACGATTAAATCCGAAAATATAAATATTAACTGAGTAATAGTTTGTAAATTAAACAAACGTCAAAATATTAACTCGTGGTTATTTTAATATCAAGAATTTCTAACGGATACTGTTTTAATCAGGTTTAATCTTATAAATTTTTATCAGCGTGCAGGTTTAATTCTTTAATAATTAACTTTTCTGGGGCAAAAACCTTTGTTTGAAATATTAAAATACTCTTAATACTATTTATTTTCATCCTCTAAATTAAAAAATTTCGATGGTACGAATTATAAATGATTGGATTAAAAGAAGAATTTTCATTATCGCACGTAATCCGCGGAAATATCTTTAAAATTTTACCACTCTGATATTTCTTTTCTTTCAACCTTTAGCTCTTTATAGTATTAATTTTTATAACTGGTTTTTCAGTTAAATGAACCACTTACTTCATTCAATTTGATTAAACCGCATTCCTGTGAATTCGGATAAGCTAAGATAAATTTACCAAATTATGAACATGCGCATAAAATACATGTCGTTTACATCCTTATTTTTAACAAAGTTTTTATTCATACTTTTTAAGTCTTAATTAGCAAAAATTTTAATTAAGTTGAACCAGACACCAAAAATCCCATGATATTCAAATAAATCTTAAAGTTGTTTACGTTAAATATGCTTGTTAACATGAAAAAGAAAGAAACCTTTAATTTTCTAAAAATATGTTACTTTTTTAGAAAAATATATAAATTAATATTTTTGAAAATCAAATTGCCTGTTAATAAAGAAATAATTGGATTTTCTTATAAGCTTATGAGATTTTGTGTTTGAATCCTGCGTATTATCAACTTTTATGGATTATAGTTTTTAAGGACTAATAATTCAAATCACCTGAATTGAAAACATGTTATTTCAAGAATTGCTTTATTGAGCATTCAGAACTACTGTATTTACGAGGTTGAAAAGTTTCTGTGAGAAATTTATTTTTTGCATAATTACCAGAATAAAATATTAATAATGGTGTGATAATGAGTATTTTTAAATTTTAAAAGTTTAATTTTTACAAAACTCCAGTCGGCAGTTTTCGGCGAACATCAATAAAGTCTAAAATGAAATTTGATATATTGTGGGAATTATTTGTGATTTATCGGGAAATCTCGATGAGTTAAATCCAGTTGGATGTTTTAAAAAGGGAGTTGTCTTTATATGTCATTCATTAGAGCTCTTCACAAGGGCGTTCTTCTTACGGTAGTCCCCCTCTCCAGGGTTGTTTTAGTATAGAGTAGTGTGATTTCTGCGTTTATTTAAACTCTCCCACAGTTCTCTTCCCATTAGAGGAGCCTTTCAGTTTCTAAATCACCACGTGGAGAAGAGGGCTTCGTAGTTAAAAGTGCTTGATTTTCCACATGAACACTACGGCGGTAAATAAAAAGGATAAAATGTCGCTATTTTAGTTATAAAAATTAACTTAATGGCGTTTTGCATGGAATGCTTAATTTGATTAATTTTTTCAAAAAAATTAGAACCGATTTTCTTGTTACAAAAAACATCGTCCCTCAAGATGAACGTAAAAGAAAGATGGGACAATTTTACTGAATAATCATCACGAATTTAATGTAAAAAAATAAAATGGTTAAATGATTTTTTTTAATGTACGCAATCTCGTTTTAAATTAATTTATCCACAAAATTATTTCGTATTAAAACGAAGGAAAATATAAATAAAACCGAATACTATTCAGCACAAAGGATCTTTTTTCGACAAGTTCATTGTATCAATAAATGTTAAAAAGTATTTATTTCTACCATTTCAATAATTTATATAAATCTTATTTTAACGTAGTTTATAATATTTTTCACGTTTAAATATTGCGGGGTTGTCGTACGGCGGAGGAAAATGTTCCTATTTCCATAAAATTTTAATCTTTCTTCATATCGGCATAAGTATTATATTTTCATTTAATTTTAAAACTTACAATTTCATATTTAGTGAAATACTTAAAAACAAAAATTAACTTTAACCCAAAATTACTCTCGTTTATGATAACTAGAAAAATTTTTATTCTGAAAATTAATTTTATCATTTTTAGGTGTAATAGAAATATTTTTACTTTACACTTCTTTTAGTCACCCTTAATTTATAAAAATAGTTAGTTGAATGAAGGCCAGAGGAAAATGCGTGGTGTTTTTTTACATTTGTGCCAACTCCTTCTGAAAACAATTTATCAACTGAAGTTTATAACCGGTTCAAACGACCATTGAAAAATTTTATTCGATAACTGCTTTTAAACCATAACCAGATTTTGTCAAGATTCAGTCATTTTAGCCTGTTGCATGTTGATTTTTGATGAGATTTTATCTCATTTCAACTCTAGAATCACCCGATACAGCGTATTCCGATGAAAAGCGGCGCAGTGCATCTTAGAGAAATGACATAATCTATCCGGCGCAATGATGCCTCGTTAAAATGAAGTAAGAAGTAAAAAATAACAGAAATGAATTGTTTTAATTCTTTTGTCGTGAAATGATACCATAAAATAGGGTATAAGATCAAATACCCTTCTGTATAAACTTTACATTTCAACAAATAACGATGTTTTGATTCTCTTTTCAAACTCACGTCATATAGAAAGCCAAAAAAGAACTCCAGCTTGGCAGGCATCACAATTAATTTAAAAATTAGACATTTTAAGATCACCACTTATCTTATATTCCGTTCTAAATAAACTTAAATGCAACCTCAGGGCTAAATATATGGAGACGGGAAAATTAATTAACCAGAGACGTGGCGAATAAAAAAAAGTAGACACTCATGGAACTCGTGTAAGTACTAAAGGTTTAAACAACAATAATATTTCATGCGACGAAAGAGACCGAATATTTGCAGAGATAGTGGACGGCCACTCTTTGTCTGAAATAGCTGTGACGTTTTGAACGAACTACCCGACAGTTGACAGTATAAAAACCAAGAAATATTAAGAAGCAGGAGACAGATTTCACCAAAGGGTGGGGTATAATCTCTGAATTACTTTTTTGAAGATAAAGAACAATTTCTAGCTATAGTTGAACGAAAATCAACAGTTTGATTTGCAGAACGGTCAAATTGTTTCAAAAAATACCATGGTTAAGCTATCAAGGTTTAATGGATAGAAACTTGTTTCAATTTCATTAAAATATTCAAGTTAAGTGCCTGTCATCGGAATATGGATACAACAATAGAGGCTAGAGCAGTCTAAGCTGTGATTTTCGTGACATGTAAATGTAAGTATTATCTGAGCTTAGTTTTTCTCAACGAGGTCTAGTATTGGCACCGGTGAACCGAGGTGCCATGTTATATCACAAAATTTAAGTCGATCTGTTAACGGCGAAGATATTGACTAAGATTTTAAATCAGAAATCCGTGTGTGTCAAATGGGAATTCTTTCACACGCTTTTATTGCGGACAATGAACTAGTTCACCGCTAAAGTGGACTTGAGAAAGATTTGAAAGTTTCCAACATCGATCGCCTATTCTCCATTTGAGAATCCAGTTGAAAACTGTTTTTCGTGCAAAACATATGGTTGTTCGTGTTGTGCAATTAACGAAACTATGTCTAGAGTACCCTTAAAAGTATAATGTCCGGCTATCTCTTGAAATACACGAACAGAGTAAATTAACAAATAAATTTGCAATTTTCAACTTATTTTTTCTCAGTTATTCTAAATTTGTAGCATTTACAATAATAGGTGTATAGATTATTGACCGAAAAACCCTCCGTAAAAATTTACTTTTTAAATTTATTATGAAATTCACCCAATATGTTTGAAATTTTTTCTTTCACCGTTCGAAGATTATTGTATTTCTTTTAATATTACCTTCAAGAAATTTTATTTCTTGAACACAGTGTATGAACTTCTTCCGAAATGGTAGGCGCTCCGTTGTTTTTGAAAACTGGAAGATTACATTCCTAGAATTTTGAAGGTATAAACTAATTAAAATTTTCAAAGTTTATTTTTTAAATCAGATTTAATCTCCAGCGAAATCGATACATGGTTATCTTCGACGATAAACCTGATAAGAAAAATTAACCCAGTTATTATTAAAAGTGCTAACTTCATCCATAATTTAATAGCAATCTATTTAAATATAACCGTCGTTAAAATACTTTTTATAAAAAATCAAACGAGCTTGCGCATAACTGTTTACATAACATTAAAAACTACATGTAAGTATAACTATACGCAAACTCAAAAAAATGACCAGAGAACGAAAGCTTATTTATATACTAACATGGAAACCACTTTTACGCGGGCTCTATTTTTCTCTATTATCAATGCTTTTAGTTGTCATTATTATTGAATGTTCAAAGAAAAGATTTAAAACATCACTCAAATATTATCCACAACCAGGAGACTTGGGTTATCCTGTATATTATAATGAAAATGAAAGACATTTGGTGGAAGAATCTTATAGACTCTACGGATTCAATCAATATGTAAGTGATAAAATAAGCATCCATCGTCGGGTTAAAGACCTTCGCCACTTTCGGTAAACGATTTGAGTTACATAAGTTGCAAACTTATGCCATATCCAGATTTTATTGCACGCGTGAGTGTAATTATCGTATTTTACGACGAGGATGGTCTACTTTATTTCGAACGACCATCAGTGTTATTAACAATTCTCCAAATAGAATCCTCCATGAAGTTATTCTTGTTGACGACCACAGCTCAATGGGTAAGATCTTTTTAAAATTATAGAGCATTTGAAAGAAAAATTAGATATCGAGGTTAAAAAATTTCGTGGCATGGTGAAGATTGTCAGATCTCCAGCCCACGAAGGGCTCATAATGGCGAGAATTCTGGGTGCGCACGCCTCAACTGGAACCCATCTTGTTTTTCTCGATTCTCATTGTGAAGCTACAGAAGGGTGGCTAGAATCCCTCATATATCCAATTGTAGTTGACTATAAAGTTGTAACATGTCCTACAATCGACGGAATCGGTTTGAAGTCTTCAAGTAATAGAACATAAAACTTTCGAATATAAACCGTATGGAGGGCCAGACGGTGAAACAGCTCGAGGGACATTTAGCTGGCAGTTTTATTACAAAGAACGACCTCTTACACAAGAACAAAAGAAACTAAGAAAAGATCAAGCAGAACCTGTTGCGTAATTTTGAAATTCAAACTCAGCTCACCTGTAATGGCAGGCGGGCTCTTTGCAATCAGCAAAAAATGGTGGCAGGAACTGGGTGAATACGATCCCGGCTTATTTATATGGGGAGGCGAGCAATACGAACTTTCTTTTAAGGTGATTCTATAAAACACTTATAAAATCTGATCAACCCATCAAACCGTTCCATAAATCAATATAAAATTTGAAATTTATATTGAGCGCGCTCAATTACTGCTATAAACTTTATGTGGGTAAATTTTTGGTAAACCTGAGATTTAATTGTTAAATTCTAATAAATTTGATTTTTACTGAAAATTGATCATCTGAACAAAATCCTAAATATGCAACTGTTGAGTGGTATTAATTGCCTCATATTTTTGATTTTCTTTAAATCATGAAAAATTCACTTTTTTTGATAAGTTCTAGAAAAATTTTTTTCCCATTCTTTACCTCGTTTTGTAGAAATCACTTTCATATATTTTAACATTTTTCTTTAGACTTTTTATTGACTAAAATACAAAATATTTTAGTAAAATTAATATTTTTACAATTTAAATACTAAATCAACTTATTAATATCTGATGCTTTATCAGTCATATTTGTCTCTTAAAATATCAAATAGTCAAAAAGAATATGATATATAAAATTTTTTATTTGAATTAATTTTGACAGTATTGCAGAAAATTTCATTTTTAATTTTTATTTCGGTGAGTAAATTTGTAAAATTACACAAAAATACATCGTGATAACGAAGATGTTCGACAATTTAACTTCACTCAACAAAGTTAATTCAAGTTTGAATAATAAGCTAATTTTTAGTTGTTTAATTTATCAAATTTCACCTTTTTTGAAATTTTTATTGATATTTTGGATCCTAAAAACAGATAGATTTTTGCGTTTTAGATTCCATTTTCACGATCCTAGCTTATATTTAGTTTTAACTTTACTCACATGACGATAAATCTTGCCTTTTATTTTTTATTTTGTTCCAGATATTCGTATTGTCATGCAGTTCCCATTCTTTTATAAAAAATCTATCAGGTTTTTATTTTCAAATTCGCAGTTAAGAAAATACAATATTTTATTATATTTTCAGCAATTTTTAGGTTTGGATGTGTGGTGGATCAATGTATAATATTCCATGTTCCCGCGTTGGCCACGTTTACAGAGGACCAGGGTTGCACCGAAACGATCAAGGCTTAAACCAACGCCGTCCTAACTCAGTGAATATTAATTACAAAAGAGTAGCTGAAGTGTGGATGGATGATTATAAATACTTTCTATATGCAAAAAAACCCGAAGTCGGTAACGCTAAAAATTATGATGTTGGCCTTCAAGAAAGGCATTTGGTGAGAGAGAATCTAAAGTGTAAATCATTCCGATGGTATTTACAAAACGTGATAAATGACACTTTACTGACTGCCTACGAACCTGATCGAGCTTGGGATGTTATAAAAAACCAAAAAATCAATAAATGTATCGACAGTCAAAATGGAATTCATCTTCGGGGTTGTTCGCATTCTACGGTATATTCGGTTTTAAAATCAGAAATTCAGGTGGACGTGGATCAACGAAATTAGGATGACGAACATTGTATTACAATAAAAGATAACAGACCAGTTTGGGATTGGTGTAAGGAAAACAAAGGAGTGCAGCATTTTATTTATGATGACGTTCTTTTTCAAATTCGCTCAGACGTTTTCGATTCATGTTTATCAACTTCGTCAAATGAAATATTAATTTTTGAAGAATGCAACACCTCTAATTCATATCAGAAGTGGATTGTTAGTCTTCGAGACTTGTCTGTGCCAGATCCTTGGGCGATACACGCTATTCATCCAGCTCGCGACCCATAAATTATTAGTTTTTTAGTATTGTGAAGATATGTTTTAACATCTGAAATAACGGATGATGGATGTTAAAAAATGTTTAGTTTTAAAAATATCGAGTTGACATAAATGGAGTTATCACCCTAATTTTGTTGAATGAGTCAATCAATACTTTATTTAACATATCTTCATAATAAAAATACCCTTTTATTCTATCATTTAAATTTAATTTGTGACAAATTTTTTGAGGGTCGTGTATAACTATTCAAAAATAAAACAATTTTAAAGTGAATCTGGTTTATATTCTGCTATCGTTAATTTTATATTGATTTTTTGGTTATTAGCGTGTTCATAACTAAATATATCCAATAAAAAAGTGATTATAATTGAAAATAAATTTTCAAACAATTTTACTGATTCCAAAACATTTCCTATACCGGATCTCTGGTACATTGTTTCCATCGCCATTCTTTTGCGAGCACGCGCATTTAAACAAGTATTTATTTATATATTTTTTAAAGTGCCTTTTCGTCTAAAGAGTCAACTATTTGGTACTTTTTGGAAGAAAATATCTTCCTGCCATACCTTTGTTCCAATTGTGATCATTCGAAAATAACAAGAAGCCGACTATGGCAGTCTACAAAAAAATTCGAGAGGAATGGTTCATATTGTTTGATTAATTTTTTGAACAATCATGGGTTTAAGTTCAAAAAACAAAAGCACGAAAAATTATGTGCGAAAGATGGTTGGGCCCATCTTAGATCTTGTGGAGTATCAAATAGGAAGTCGTGGTATTACCCTCTAAATCAGAGAGTCAAAAATAGGAAAAATAAATACCAGAGAGGTCATACTGTTTGGGTGTTGGATTCTTGGAGGTTTGTTGAGAATTACAAAAAGAAAAGCGTTTTAAGTTAAGGTTTCAGATAGAACGGTGGATACATTGATGTAGATTATTTCAAATTATGTTCTACCTGTATACACAGTTATAACAGACTGTTTTAAGAGCTACGCGAACCTAAATCGTCCGTGAGCACCAAACGGTGAATCATTCGTTAATTTTCCATCCAAGGAGTTGTGTCATACCAACACAACCGAGGGGATGTGGAATCCATTGAAAATGAAAAATTCACATAGAATCAGAACAAACTCATATGATGAGGATGGGAAGGTTGCTGAAAACCACTAAGAACAATTTTCTAGGGCAATTTATACGACGCTGCAAGCATACGACAAATCTTTTTGGTGATCTGCTCAGTGCAATCAAGGAAATCCTATTTAAATATGAATAAATTGTATTGTTGAATTTTTTATTGATTTTTATATGTTGTTTGGATTTTTGATCATTTTATCCGACCTACGGCGAAAGCGCCCGAGAAACGGCGGAACAAAGTACTCTTCAGCTCTTTAACCAATTTAAAGGTACCAAATTATAAAGGAGTACCATTTTCGTGACATAACTCGACATCAAACATCATGGTAAAAGAATTCTGCTGTTATATTGTGAATTATATTAGGAAAACACATTTATTCATAAATTTACCTCCAAGATAAGTCACATTATTTTCTGTCACAACTTAAGTCATTTTTAGTCTTATATAATAAGCATCTATGAATAAAAATATAAATTATGAATAATTTATTAATTTTTCTTTTCATAACTTTTGCGAGTCAAATATTTTATTTCATTATGGAAAAATGAACATTATTTTGGTTTTTACCATATACGCATATAGATCAACCAAACGTTACAACAAACAGTAACAAAGGTTTCAAATGAAATTTAAAAATTTTGCTTTAAGTTTATTATTTCGCTCTCAGTCTCATATCATTCTTTCATTTACGATTTTTTTTGAAATTGAGGATATTAATATCATCTATCATGGACTCATTTTACGATTATCACCTTCATCTATTTGCTTTTGAAAGCACCTCAATCCAGTCGTGTTCTCCCTTATGTCTGTTTGAGAGGTTATGGCCATTTTATTACTTGTAATTTAGCTTTTCTAATTTTTGGTGTTTTTCAATTTTACATAGAATTCGATTTAAGTTGTGTAAACTCATAATGTACATAGTGTGCGCATGTTCCGAAAGCAACATAGTATATGTAGACTAAGATTATCAAATCAATAAAAATGTGCAGAATTTTATATTTACAGAAAACCATAAATTTTTTATATTTTCGATTAAGCGCCAGGCGCCGGCGTGAAACTTAAAATGAACTGAAAATTTATAATATTTATTATGATGATAGCTATTTACTATGTTTTCAATTCATTTGAGAGTTCTCTTTTAAATTTTGTGTTTTTATAAAACGACAGTTTACACGATAATATTCTCTCCTCGTATAATTTTTATGATTTTTGTGGAAGATCGTGTTAACTTCTCGCGGTGTGGTATTTTAGAGGATTTTTAAAGCAAAGTAGATTTTTTTATGGAAGTCTCAGGCAATATTTCCAAATGGTATTTTCGTATTATTTTATTTTAAAAACTCATTTCTGAGTGTATTCCTTACATTTTTGAGGTTTTATGTCGTGCGATAAGAAATAGGTCATCAATTTTCACTCTTGCACATTTTCTAAATCTTCGAAGGTTCTTTTCACCGTTTTACTCTGGTTTTATTATGAATAATTTCAAAAATGTTCTTTTTAACAGGCTTTCAAGGGGTTTAAAATATTGGTGCCATCAAGGAAAAGTTACATGAATTTGTTAGGATCTAAATTAAAAAATTTACATAGACGTATACCTTGACGCACCTGAGATATCTTGAAAGTTTTGAGAATAAATTTATTTTAGACTCGATTATTCGTTGATTTTAAAATAAATACAATCAAAACTAAATTTTCTCATCTCATTTTATGTGAGAAATGTATTTGTAACATATTGTTCTTGACTCTCTCAAATAAGATTTTCATTTAAAGTAATCTATAATCGATGTATTTACTAAACATTCAGTCCTAATGCCAAGAAATACCGAAGAGATACGATCTTTAAATACGTTGAAGCCTTTCATACAATCCTCTTATGAGAGTACGTTCATTGAAATTTTATAAAATTGTCCCGAATGTTTTAAACAAAGGACATACGCTCTCAGACATCTTTCGAAGTCATTTAATTCTATGAGTAAGACAGATCGTGCGCAGTCGTGTAATATTGATCAAACTCCATTAACCTACTTTCTCGACTTTTTGAGCATGAAAACATCATTGCGTACGGCTAACGCTCGCAGTAGCTCATTTGCTCCCTGAATTTTTGTCTTGACCAAGGCTTTCATCAATTCCTTTCTGGGTTTTAAGGTTTTCGTATTCTTTTTTCATTTATGCTTTAACTGAAAAAATGGACAGTTTCAATCTCGGATATGCTTTATTGCTGATACTTTAGGTCTGAGTTGTCAGTACTTTAATAGCTTCTTTAATTTATTCACCAACCTCATAAGCCTTTAGATTGAATCAAAGGAGACAACTATATATATTACCCACCTTCTATAAGAAACTTCCATTTGAAATAGCACAAAAATACCAAAATCACTCTTTACAGATATATTTTGTGTTTTTAGATACTTAGGAAATTAAAAATAAAAGATTGAAAAGAACGGCACGAATTAACAAAAATCGCAGGTAAACAAGAGAGTTATATAACGCGCATGCAAATAAAAGATGCGCGTATTTTTCTAATATTGATATATGCACACAGCTGGTTACCTAAAACTATATTTAAAACCTGTTTATCTTGTATTTTCTCCAAAAATACACATTACTCATTTTTAAAGCTGCAAACAACAAAATCACAATTTATCTTTTGAAGATTAATTTCACAAGAAACACCAAAGAGTTTGTAATCTAGGAATTCCTCGAAAAAAGCCTTTTCTCGGATCTTTAAAATTAATCCAGAATTTTTTAATGGCTTAACCTAGTTACATAAAAAAGACGTAAAATGCCTATACTTTTATGATTATGAAAATATACGAACATCTACAAATAAAAAACCGCACTATGCTTTTGATACTTTGAAAATTATTTGTTTAAATTTGCAAATCCTTTGAAAAACAATAGATTATTGTGAAAAGCACTAATTAATTCACTGCCGGTGTTCAAAAAGTACTTATCAAGACGTTTGTAAAGTTTATAATTTTATATTCAACGCATAAAAATGAAAAAAAAATTCTTTCAAAATAATTTAAATCAACCATCATAGGTTTTTATGCTGAAGTACCGTGGCTTAACCGTGAGAAAGCTCAAAAAATTTATCTTTCGAATAAATATTTTTTGGTATACAATTCGCACAAATATGATATTTACAGATCGAGGTAAGGATCCCATATCTCTCATTTCATAAGGAAATATGCCTTACGAATGTACTAAATAGTAACTCGGTGATTTTATAACCATTAAGGGACCTTTTTTGAAACTGTTTTAAAAATGAACAAACTTTAAATGGTTAGTTGTCTAATGTTACAGATTCTTTTCTTTAGAGCCCGCAGTCAAAAGATCATCAAAGAGATAAATGGCGCAAACTTCTAATTAAACAAACTTGAAGGTCAATTGAATAATTTTATACTCAGAGTTTAAATGATATTTTATAAAAAGCATTAAAAATAACACTCGCCTGTGAAAATAAGTATTTGTCAATGCGGCGGTAAAATTTTAGTCAACAATGATTTTTATCAAAATTGCAAATTTTAGATTAAATTGCACAATTTTATGTCTTCTAGTCTCATATTGAAAAAATAAAAATGTTTTGTTATCTAAAAATTCACCCTTCTACTTTTCTAAATGTATTTTTTTAAATGAGTGAATCAAATTAGTTTGTTTGTTCCGACCTCTGAAGTAGTGAGAACACACCG
This sequence comes from Neodontobutis hainanensis, assembly GCA_024349245.1. Lineage (NCBI taxonomy): Eukaryota > Metazoa > Chordata > Actinopteri > Gobiiformes > Odontobutidae > Neodontobutis > Neodontobutis hainanensis. The sequence continues at coordinate 18,873 of JALDNG010000485.1, read as the reverse complement.
TATCTTCTTGTGTATTTAAGCCATATTGAGTAAACAATAAAATTTTATGCGAAGTCTTTCTTAGGAAATTATATAATCTATCACTTATTATCATTTTGAACTCATGAAATTCATACATCATTGTTTTAACACAATAAATGTAATTTATAAACTAATACACATGCGCAATAATTATCATGTCTATCCACCGATATTTTATATATCAACATCAATGATTACAATATTTATGATGGATGTTCGATAGCTAAATGTTAAAATAAGTTTCATTTGCATGTTTGATATTAATTTTCGTGTAATGGACCCCTTTGAACGTACGTTAATTTTTTAATTCTTATAAATTTATTAATCAACAAAATAATTGAATAAGCTCCTTTTGTATTTCGTGTGTTTGTTATAAGTAGAAAATCTGGTTGAAACATTTAATTTCAATTTCATGCAAAAGTTACCTTGCTCATGAAAGAATGTAGATTGAATGGGATATGTCGCATCCTCCATAAAAATTGAGTGTAGAATGTTAGGGTTTGCATATAAGAGGACCTAAAATCATCTTGACAAACTAAAAAGTTTAATAAGTAATTATAGTATATTCATATTGTCTTCATATTCTCATGAGATTGTTTTTTTACATCGTGATTTATAATATATGTCAAGAAATATCGAATTCTTTAATGTGCTTTTGAGATCATTCAGATTAATATATAGTCTGACGAATGCTGTCGAGCTTCATTAGTGTTTTGGTTGCGGTTATCTCTCGTTATCGAATGTTCTCCGTCATTATCACCTTACCGTAATAATGCGAAGTTTTAAAATTCACATTTAATTGAATAGTTTTCCTTTAAAATACATGATATCGTAGTCTGTGTTAGCCCCGTAATAAAATTTTTAATTTCTTCCAACGAATACATTTTATTCTGATAAATATGCGAAAAATTTATGAACTAATATTGAATAATAACGACTAACAATTATGGCATGCGCACACCAACACTTCACAAAATTATTTAATAATCAAATTAATTTTATCTTAAAAAAGTAGATTTAATCCATAACTCGATATGCTCGAATTCGTCGAATTTTAACATGGTTTGCATTGTAACACTTAATAATTTTTTTATCAAAACAGAATTCTACTATATTGATAATCTATGAGTAGATTCTTTTTATTTAAATATTAAAATATTTTTCTGATGAAAATTCGTTCTTAGCTTTAAAATCCTCGAGACGTTTGCCGCATATTACATCTTTCATAACTTTAAAACTGTGAATTCATAAGAATAGTTTTCAGTGCTCAATTAGAGGATGTTATGAAGCTTTAATTACCTTGGAACGATGAAGCTTATTGAGAAAAAATTTTGATATATTGGATTTCTAAGCTTAACGTTAAGTTGTAAAAATCATAGATGTCATTTTAAGATTTAACTATAAGCCTTAAATGTTCCTTAGAATCATGCAGTAGCAGAACAATGGGGGATAAACTTGTTCATAAAGAAATCATAGAGATAAGCATTGAAATGAAGACGAAAAATTTAAGCTTTAAATATGAAATATATATGTATACTTATTCAAAAATTATCAAAATATACAATAAATACCACTTCTTAAGGCAAGAACATTTTCTTCCTTCGGTCAAAATCGGTTATGCTAAAACAATGGTTCGGCTTGTCTCACTTAATGAGATTTTCCTTTCAATTTTTTTCATTACGTTTTCTTTTCCCTTCTTGTTTTCTTTGATGTGTTTTCAAATAATTTTAAAAATAGAAGAGTGAACTTGTTTCAATATTTTAAATACCCAATATGCGTTGAACCCAAACAACCATTTCCAAAACATTGGTTAATTACGTGTAAGATTTTTGGTGGGCTACTTTCTAAGAAGCCACCATGCCTAGGATTTAAAGTCTCGAGGTCTGTAAGTGCAAGTCAAACAAAACAGATTCCTATTGTTAAAATTAGGACTATGGAGTTAAAAACAAAACCTATGAACAGAGTTGTACTTAAGGAGGTAAAATAAACAAAGAAATTCTTCGAAAGACTGTCACATATGGTTGACTCTTTCTTACATTTCAAAAAATTTAATTTAATAAAATGTCGTTATCTTATCACTTTATTGGCCTAATTGATAGGTTGTAACGATTAAGAAAATAAAATTATGTATTTTAAATGTAAAAAGATGGCAAAAACAATTTTTTCGAAGCGGATCTCAATGGACGATGAAAATATCTTATATTCAAATTAAAAATGGTCAATTAATTTCTGCTTATTGTGTATTTTGCTTAGAGAACAACATTCAACCGTAGTTTTGAAAAAATTAAAACTATTTAATATCTTAATTTAGGGTTTTCATTTTTACATCTGTGATTAATATTAGTGAATGTTTATCGTTATTACCTCATGCGCACATTATTTTTAATCAGAACCTTGATTGATAAGCCTTCACCCGAATTAATGATTATCTAATAGCATAAATAATCCGTCCTGTGTTTGGGTTTGTCATCCAAATCGGTCTAATTTGTAATTCACAAAATTTGAAGAAACTCCTTAAGTGATACGTGGCACATGCCTTGAATTTAATTTTTGTAAAAACTTTCAAGCTTACCCTCTAACAATCGTATTTTCACATGGTATAGTTAACATTTTTATATTTGACGTAAAATATTTTTACTCAGAGTGATGAGGTTAGGTATCGGTATTAAGCTGCATTTGACAAAAATCTATAATTCATTTTTCTTAGTTCGTGATATATCTATCATGAATTTTAACTATCGATATCACATGGTGAGATAAAATGAATTTTATCTCCTATTTTATTGTGAAATCAATAAATTTTACAAGAAATTTGTGAAAAGAGTGATTATTACCAAATTCGATTTAAATGAGAAAAATCAAAAAAATCATCATTGCGAAAACTATTCGCATATTTAGTTCGGCGAGACCTCGTTGGGGATTAGTTTAAACTAATTATACAATTTGAATTACATTAGTCGACATGTTTTATCAAATAAATGGAATTAACGCACGCGTAAAACAAATATTTTTAGAAATTTAGGTTTCCAGTTAAACGTCCATTAAACTGATGAATATGTTGTCTAAAGATTCATGAATAGGGAATCAAATTGCATGGGTTGGTTAGTAACCATTGATTGGGTTTGTGAAAACATATTATCTCGGATTAAATCTAGTTTTACATGGACAACCGCAAAAAATCGTCAAAGAAATCGTTACACGACTGGAGTAAATTGCAAGAGATTGAAGCTAAACAAAAGAAAGCTGATGCTCAAAATAAAGATTTTTTCACTATCGAAGAAGTCCAAAAGCACTCTACTCCAAACGATTGTTGGATCGTTTTGAATGGTATTTTTTAAAATCGAATGAGGATGTGTTTATGATGTTTCTGATTTCTTGGACTATCACCCTGGCGGTGCAGATACTATTTTGAAATATGCAGGAAAAGAGGCAACGAATGCTTTTAACGAAGTAGCTATTTCCTTAATATTAGGCTCACCAATATGTTAATATTGAAAGTTTGTTGAAATATCGACGAGTTGGGCGGCTTTGTAAAAGTTTTTCATTTGTATAAACAAAGAATCTGTAAAAAAATAAAAAATTCAAACATAAATTTAATTTAGCTTTTTACTTCCCCTCAATACTGAGATTGTTTTATTTTCCGTTAACACTGGGTGTTTTATAAAAAATTAGTTACAATTTAACGTCTTAATATCCATGTATCGAAACGGTTGATTAAAATTCAACGTCTTATAAGTTAAACAGATATGAATGGAAGTTTTTTCATCTAACATCTTCATGAATTATTTTTTTTTTAATTTAGATAATCATGGCTTAAAACATTTGGAAAGTATTAAATGGATATTTGCTTTACGCATGCTACATTTTCAAAGATATTCTAACAAATAAAGATGATAAATGGGTAAAAAAAATTTAATATTTGCAAATTGGGAATTCTTGAAACATGTTAAAATATTTTCAAATTCCTTTTGTCATTTCATAATAATTTAAAGTCAGAATTTTAAATCGAAGTTTTTAACGGAAAGCAGCCATTTATAAAGCATTATTCTCCTTTCAATAGGTAACGACTTCAAAACTCATGTTACGCTAAAACGATGAAATGGCTCATTTCAAACGATAATTAAATTAGTTTTATTTTTCTAAATTTTCAGTCAAGTTATGAAAAGCTAAAATCACAACGTACTTGATAACAATTCGGTTGCTTAAAATTCTCAGAGGTTCAAAACTTCTCATCATCATGTCATTGAAATTCAATAAAAAATTTATTTTTATGTGGGTTTTCAAATCTAAAAAATTATTAAATGGCAATATGAAATTGTGATATTCTGCGCACTTTCAAGCAATGGTCAAAGTATTGTTTTTTGGTCAATCCGCTCTTTTATTTGTTAAAATTATCGGATTATTAAACCTCTAACAAATTGTTGATAAAACTTTCCGTATTATTTCAAGAAATAAATGCTTAACTAATGACACGCTTCGTCACTCCTTTAACTATTTCTTTGTAAGTGCTGAACTTAATCATGTGTAAAAAGTATTCTGTTTCTACTTAAGTTGGCAGTGTCTTAAAATGCTTAGTGTAGACAAGTGGGAACGTGATCAGGTATGATAATTCTAAATGCAATTAATCTAAAAATCTATTTCGGAAGCTTTCGAAGATAATCGGAATCTCGTATTTCTGTGTGTTTACTTAAAATTCAATGCTGCTTATTTTACCACACACCTCATGCTATTTTATATTTTTAGTTTATATCTTTTACATTGGTATTTCTACATATCACTACATAGACGTTAAATTAAAAACGATTTATTCAATATGCTTAAACACTTTGTAACCAGCAACGGAGAACATGTTGACATCTAAAGTTTTAAAAACATCAGCGAGTCTCTGTTTCCTTTGCTTTTTTGAGAAACCACAACTTTTCGATTTTTCTGAATGAGTGACTTCTAACGGATCATTGTATTATAGTATAAGAAAAATCAATTAAACATTGCCAAGAAAGACTTCAGTCATCTTAAATTTGTCAAGAAATTGATCATAGTGAGAAGAATATATCAATTCTTAGCCTTAAAGAGAAATATGTTTTTTATTTATTATAAATTCGTAAGCACGAGGGCTGTCTTCATTGCGCAGTATATTTGAGCATTTTCATATTTACATTTGCACATCTTACAATATTTACTTTTATTCATCGAGTAAAATTAGTTACATTTAGAATTAAAAGGAGATATTGTGAGCTACCTTAGTTTGAATTACAATTAATCACATATATCATGTCGCGTGCTTAAAAATGGCACTGTAAATGTGACAAAAAAGCTTATGATTTTATGGCTTAATTTTATATGTCAGGCTAGAATGAAATTTGTGACTCCCTACTTTTATCCAGTGATGAAATTCGTTTGATTTCTGCCATTATCAATTTAGTCATGTTAAATTTTTACCATTCTGTGAGGTTGTGAATTTTTTTTAAAGCGCTTCAAATTCTGATTCTTTATTTAAAAAATATTTATATTGATTGAAATTATTGTCAGATTCTACAAGAAGAAGTTTGAGGGTTTAATTTTATTGGCAAAGAAGAGAATTATTCAGACTGTATCTTTTGAAATAACAGAGGTTTGGTCCAATTATGTCATTCTTTCAATAATTTAAGTGATTCAAAATAAAAAAATAATTGACTGATAACGGTCACTGAGACATTCCACGTTTTCAAAAATGATTTCAATTACAGCTGAAGGCTTCAGAGTGAAACAACATTCGGCTGTAAAAATCGTCCAAATAAGTCACTAATTTTTTGAACTTTCAGGATATTAAATAATAAAATTATTCGCATGCGCTTAACCTTTCCATCAAGATTTAATATTCAAAATAGGAAATATAGGATCATTTTAGTTTCAAAATAAATGATATGCTTGTCAATAGTTTATTTTATAGTTAGATTTCTTTGCCTCTAGACAAACCATGATTTGCAATTTTTTTCTATTTTCAACATTAAAATCGGCGCAATAACTTGAACCTATATTGGGATAATTTGTAATGATAAATCCTTAAACCTTCATAGAATGCCAATTATGTACTTTTTGTGATTAAACGGCCAGATTAATTATGGTAAATAAAACCAGAAATATTTCAATTTTTTCTGCTGGCATTAATACAAACTAAGATGGCTTTAACACCTAAACCTATAGATCGTTGATTAACCTAAATAATTCACATTTATCCAATAAAAGCAGATGCTATCAACATTTCTAAGAATCAAACTTAGATAAAAACGTGAATACCTGCCATTGGGAACAGGATACGTATAGCGTATCTCGTATAAGAAATTAATGTAACTTTATTGAAAATATTCTTATAGATGAGAATAAATCTAAAAATATTTATGGTAGATTTGAATATTAAACAGAACTTAACGTCAAAAAACAAAGTTATTTGATTTTTGAGATATGTTCTTCTCCTTAAAGATGGAAGACGTTTCTGTTCCCCAAAAATAAGCGAAAGTCCCATTAGCATTCACCTTTAGTTGAGGTTTGATTCATGTTGTAAGTACAGTGGACCCCCGCTATTCGTCCGCCTCTCTAATCGTACAACTCTTTATTCGTACAACTTTTTCAAGTAAAGTTTAACGCGGCATTCGTACGCTTTTTCGAGATTCGGACTGCGCGCACGCATTTACCATAGAGTGCAACTTTGCACTGACGACCACATCTTATCTTTAGGGCTTTTCCTGTTTAATTGAAACGTTCTTGGTCTTGTTTTACTTATCAGTACTTCGGATATTTATTTTTAAATAATATTAGTGCTGGTATGGTTCCAATAATAGAGTGTTTCTTCAAAACGGAAAGCTGTGAGAAGAACGTTTGAAATCAAAAAAGAAATCATTTTAAAGTTTGAAGGCGGAACTCGTGTTACAGACTTAGCTACTCACTATGGAATATCGAAGTCCACGATATCGTCAATATTGATAAATAAAAACTTGCTATAAGGGCCAGTGTAGCCCAAGGAGTGAGAATTCTTGCAGAAAATAGACCACCTGTAATTTAACATGTGAAAAAGCTTTTGTTGGTTAAGGTAAACGAGAAGCAACTTGCGGGTGATAGCATTTCTGAAGCAATTATTTGCGAAAAAGCGAAAAGATTGCACGACGAATTAAAACAAGACACTCCTGGAACAATTGGTACGAAGGGTGACGAATTCAAAGCAAGTAGGGGATGGTTTAACAGGTTAAAGAAGCGAAGTGGAGTTCATAACGTTGTTCGGCACGGGGAGGCTGCTAGTTCAAATAAAGATGCTGCTGAGATATTTGCCCGGGAATTTAAAATATTTGTAGAAAATGAGGCATTTTCTCCTCACTAAGTTTTTAATTGTGACGAGACTGGCCTCTTTTGTAAGAAGATGCCAAGGAGGACATACATCACAAAAGAGGAAGAATCGCTGCCTGGGCATAAGCCAATGAAAGAGAGGCTTACCCTCTTGCTGTGTGCAAACGCAAGTGGAGACCTCAAAATAAAGCCGCTACTAGTTTATCACTCAGAAAACCCAAGAGTTTTTCGAGAAATCATGTCATCAAAAGTAACCTGGGCGTAATGTAGAGAGCTAATCCTAAAGCTTTGGTAACAAGAGAGCTTTTTTAAGAGTGGATGTATGAAGTGTTTGCCCCAAGTGTGAAAAAGTATCTCGAGCAAAAAAAATTACCTCTCAAAGTTCTTTTGGTACTTGACAAAACTCCTGCACACCCTCCAGGTTTGGAGGAAGATCTGAGCGGTGAACACAGTTTCATAAAAGTTAAATTATTGCCCCCTTACACCACTCCTATTATCCAGCCAATTGATCAGCAGGTGATTTCAAACTTCAAAAAACTTTATACAAAAGCACTCTTTCAAAGATGTTTCGAAGTGACCTCTGAAACAAATCTCAGCCTCAGAGACTTTTGGAAGAACCATTTTAATATCCTTCATTGTTTGAGAATAATAGAAAACGCTTGGGATGAAGTTTCTTTGAGGACACTGAAATCCGCCTGGAGAAATCTGTGGCCAGACTGTCTGCCAATAGAAGACTTAGAAGGCACTGCAACGGAAGCTGTTGCAGTGAAAGAAATTGTTTCCCTTGGAAAATGCATGGGGTTGGATGTAGGCAGCACTGATGTAGAGGAGTTAGTTGAAGATCACCAAAATGAATTGACAACTGAAGAACTACAAAGAGAACAGCAGGAAGTGGTCGAATATGTGTCTTCAAAGGAAGAGGAAAACATAACAACGAAGGAAGTTAAATATTTGTGTCACCAGTAGAAAAATATGAAACAAATTGTCAAAAAAGGGCATCAACACGCAGCCGTGGCGAATAGGGCCATTAACTTATTTAACGACGATGTGATGGAGCATTTTAGGAAGATTTAATAAAAAGACAAAAACAATCGACCTTAGATACCTTTTTAATACGTAAAGAATCAAAAAACATATAAAAAAACAAAGGAAAAATTATCTGACATTTTAAGTGTGTAAAGGGACGAAGAATTACCATCCGAATAAGATTATAATAAAAATATTATCAAATAATTTTATAATTGTAATTTTTTACTTATAATGTTCATATCAATATTTTAAAAAAGAGTTTGAACCGGTTAATTCAATTCATATTATATATCGGGCTTAAAAAAGATTCGCCACTCGTACAAATCGATATTCGTACTATATCCTGGAACGAATTGTATATGAATATCGGGGTTCTACTGCACTTGATATTTCGAGATAAAATTATCAATGAAAAAATTTCAGATTTCTTTAAACTGACAAAAAATAAACAATAATTTTTATTTATATTCATACACAAAAATTTTAAAAAGTTAAATTTTGCTTGACATATTTTTATCCTATAGAGATTAAAAATAAAAAAAATGACAATATCTGATTATCTTTATAATGATAGATTAATAAAGAAGTTAAATAATTTTTTTCAAAATAAATCTTTTGAAATCTAAAAATGAATAAGTGCTATCAAACAAAGAAAATGAGTAAACTTGCACTTTACAGGCAAGAAAATTTTTATATCTTAAATTAAAACATTTTTAAATGTGAACCTGTAGTGCTAACATCATTTTATTCATATAAAATCAATGAAAGTTAAGAGATTGACGATACCTACCTCTGTTTCTAGATCTATTCATCAAACAACATTTTTATAAACATAATAAATTTTGTTAAGATGTCAGTTTTTAAACGAATAACAGTTGACTGACGTCTTATTATATATTTATGATATCAAATAAAAAAACTTTTTAAAATTTATGTCTAAATAATTCGTATATACATGTTACAAAGTGAAGGACTTTATATATTCACACTCTTCTTAAACTTATGAAAGTTTATAAAAAATATGCTCATAACATATAACTTTTCGAACAATTTGATTTCAAAAAGAGTGAGTAACAATGAGATTTAAACTTGAAAAAATAAGGATATTCAATAGTTGACAAATAAATCAAAAAACAAACATTTTGGCATGCCTAAAGAGAAAAACAAAATTCATTCGACAGATATTTTCAATTAAGTTTCTGAAAAAATCCATTTAATTAATATTTCAAAATTTATGAATTCAATCGCGTTAAGATCCTTGATATGTGTTTATGAAAGAGTAAAGGTTTTATGTATGTGAAGGTTCAACGCTATCTGACACTTAAATATTCATTGAATTGTCTGTTGCAAAATTGGCAAATGTTAAAGTCTAAAATGTATATACTCTAACTTAAAGATATGAAATTTATAAAACTCGTTTTTTAAGCCTCTCTGATAGGCTTGAATCACACTTCACTTAAAATGATCAGGAAAATTCTTCGTTTATTTTATTTCAAAAATATTAAGATTTTAAGTGCACAAGCATGTAAAAATGACTCAATGATACTCATGAATTATTGTGTTGAACAATAATCATGTTCTAAATTTGACTATTGTTTTATTAAATCATTATCGCTGTTAAAATTAGTCAATTTAAAATTTATAAACTAAAAATTAAATTAACAATGTGAATCTTATTCATTTTTTTGTTTTAAGATTAAAACCAAACAGATATTAACCGCATGTTATCACAGTAATAAATATTTTGAGTTTCTTTTCAATATTTCTATTTTAAGACTCAATAAATTCTATTAAAGACATGTTCAAGATTCGATGAAAATATTATTTCTCAATAAACCACTTTTTTATGTTTATATAAAATTTTCTCTCTTAAATTATGAAATATTTCGTTTTTTGCGCATTCGAAATTTTAAAATAATAAAGATAACAAAATTGTAAAACTTTTTTTCAAAAATAAACTTAACGATAACAAATAATATTACCATTAAACAACAGATTATCTTAATTTTTACTTTGAATATATTCTTATAAGTATATTTTCACATCTCATTTATCAGTATGGTGTTAAGGCCAAATAAACTTTTCATTTCTAGTCTTTTCTAAACAGATATTTGTACTTGTATTACTATCGTTTGACAAAACATGGCAATGAAAAGAAAATGTTTTATCATAATGTCTATTAGTTTTCATTTAAAAATTTTTTTTACAATATGGTGATTCGATCAACTTTTGAAATTATTTCAATTTACCTTTTTATTATTTTAAAACTTTTAAATTTATAAATTATAAACAATTAATTAAATGTTGTAAATTAATTTGATAATTTGATATATTTTCATTCATTTCTTAAAAAGACAAACATTATCAAATAAAATAACCAGCAATGGTCAAAGTAACTCCTGCAAATATTCCACATATGAGTTCCTGCTTTTGATTCATGTTCTTTGCACTATCGTAATAAACCATCTTTTTTAACCCTGAAAAAACGGTCATAAGTTGAAAGATTCTAAAAATTTAACTCTGCTATTTCCCATGACGCAAACAATCCTCAAAATTTATAATCTTTGCAATTTTTCATGGTATAAAAGAGAGAAAGAATTCTATGTTTGATAAAAATGACATTGATGGTCCAATGAGATTCTTTTAGCTCGGCCATTAACGCATGTTTCTTGAATTTTTTATGTATACTCATATAATATTCATCTCTACCAAAACAGAAATAGTTCGAATTTGAGAGGTTTGAACATTCAAAGGAGATGATTTCCCTCTTATTTTTAAACAGCTGGGTAAACTAACATCTTTTAACCCATCATAGTCTAAAAACACGATGACTATATCATTAATTTGAATCTCCATACCAGATAAATAATATAATACGCCTCATTTAAATCTATTTTTGTGCCTATATTTAAATGTAAACTCACCAAAGGCAAATATTTTTATTATTATATAATTTACATGAAGATCAATCTTTTGTACTTTATGAAACTTCAACCAAGGAATTTTTGATTCTAACAAGGAATATTCTTCAAAATGAACAGTAAATTTTTTATCCAACATAAGCAAGATACATGATTTAATCCACAAACAGTTTAAAGCGTATACCATTCACCATACACTGATTAAAATATGTCACATGTAGTACATTTATATATGATACTGTTGAATGTCTTTAGTTAACACTTAAATCAAATTTTAAGAAGAAAACCATGAACTTCTTGTATTTATTCCCCAGTTATTTCACTTTCATTTTTAGACGTTTATTTTTGTTTTACTATTTAGTGAGTAGCCGAGTTCTATAAGTAACTAGGTTTCGGAATTATTAAATTCTTATGTCTATTGAACTTAGCCTGACATATATATCTTTCTATCTGAAATTTATCCCTTAGATTCTGGCATTATGAACAATTTTTAACAAACAAATTGGTATAAAATGATATTATTATATTCATACTCATATGTAACAAACAATTTTGATGTGTACTGACCAAGTATTTTTACATAGACTACAATACTTGAGTTAAAAGAGATTCAAAACTTATATGATTTATAATACATTAAATGCATTCAGAGATCTATTTGATGAATAAATTTTAACTCATAAACATAAATAAATTTATATAAATTGTTTAAAATTTTTCAAAAATGTAATACATTGATTTTGAGTGTTATTAAGATGATTGCCGATAAAAAAGATGATTGATGAATCCTGTTATAAATGGAAATTATTTCTAAATCAAATCAGCATATAATCTTAATTTAAAGTCTAGATGTGTAAAAATATTAAGTTTTTTTATTTCATCAATTTAAAAATGTGAATTTTTAACTTACATCACTCCCTGGTTAACCGAAACCAACGCAACATCATACCATGTTTTTATTATTTCTATGATTATGCCAACATGAGGAAGTTGAAACTAAAACCCTCAAAGTATCTAAAAATATTTTCTTAAACACATAGTTTTCATGATGAATAATAAATAAATTCAGATCATAAATTAAACATACATTTTACCTTTTCAGCGATGGAGTTAAAATGAATCCCAAATTGAGCAAATTTTATAAAGTATTCTTTGTATTTTAGATTCATATGTATAATCGTGAAAAAAGAAGAAGGGATATAATTCTAAGCGCTTCAACTAAACTAATTAAATATTATATTAAAAAAATTTCACGTAATAGAATATTAATGATATTAAAAGTGAAAAAATATAATAAAAATACAATTTCAATTATATTTAAGAAATCGATGTATAGTACCAGCCAGAGTTAAAAGAGAATAACCTTTTTAAACCTAAGAATCAAAGATATTTACAGCTTATCAATTATAAAAATAATATAAAATAATTGTTGAAAATAGTAAAAAAAAATCAGAGAGTATACTGTGAATGAATGAAAAATTAAAGGAAACTTGACAGAGATATGTTATAAATATTTTTTTATGTCAAAATCACACATTTTTAAAATAAATTGAGTATTTTGGCTCTGCATTTAATAGAATATTTATTTTTCTCTATTTAAAGAAATTACATATCTCCGTTGAAAACCACAAAAGATGATATTTATGACAATTTATGTTTTGTTTATTTTTTCGAACAGGACATCCCAATATCTTACACATTTTCTTATTGATATATCTTATACATTCTAGTGTTAAATTTTTTTCGACATTATAACATTTATTTTTATTTCGCAGATATGATGACATTTTTTATATTTCATGATTACAAACTTTCGAGAATGCGTTAATTATTTTAATGTTTTGGTTTTTGTCACTAAATCTTAACTTACAAATAATTATACATCGTTTAACATGCCTATGATGTATAAATTATATTCAAAAATACATTTTATAAATTCAAAATAAAAGATCGTTTTGGTAGTTTATTGTGTGAAGATTTGTTTCAGAGATCGAATTTACATTGCAAAAAATAATAGTAATTTGTCTTGTATGAAAAATAGTTTACGTTTGGCGTTAATTCAGGATATTTTTTATCTCTTAGAAAAATGAAGAGTAATAGATTCCTTAATTTTTATCTCTAATTATGCAAAAAATATTTATGCCGTTTAAGATGATCTTTTTACAAAAAACTCCACAAATAATGTAATTTAAATTATGACTTTTTCTAAATGACACGCTTAGAGCTATCATTATCACGACGATTCAAGAGTTTTCTGGTTTAATGTGATAGAATAAACAGAGCTCTTTTGTAGTCTAACCGAAAAACAAAAAGAAAAATTTATTATAAATCAAAAATTACCGGAAATTCTTCATTCATTAATGCAGAGTTGGACGTTGACAAGTTTAAAATTGACGCTATTTATCCACTAAATGAGAAAATAGCACTAGTTGTTGCCTTTATGAAAGTGTTTTTTGAGGTTTCAGGGTCATAAAATTAAAGCAAAAAAAGCGGAGTCGAATAAAAAGCCTTTGAAAGTTTTGTAACTTTTTACAAAAATTTTAACATTTTTATTCAAACATACAAGAAATTTATAAGCAAGAATTTGAAGTTAATTTATTAGCTTCATATTTTTAAAAATAATTATCAATTCTTTCAAAGCTCAATAAATGATTCCAACTTATTAAATTAAAAAATGTATATTTAGTTATATTTCGTCATTAAAAAATAAATATTATATGTACAAAGAAAATTCTTCTTTTGACACTTTTTCAAACCTTTCAGAAATAAACAAATTTAATTTCTATTGATTAATAAACCTTTATAACATTCTCAAATGAAACAATAAAAATTAAAATGACACAAATAGGTTTTATCTCACCTTTCAAATAATTTCTTGATATTTATGAATGTATCTTCAAAAAACAAATAATTTCGACATTTTCAAGAATATTGGTATATAATCATTTTTTTGAAATATTTTAACTCAACCAAACGAATTTATAATGTATATTGTAAAAATTGTAAATCTTTACTTCAAGAAAACTTAATCTTGAATATTAACGACCTGATTAAAGCCTTTAAAAAAATAGTTTGATTTCTTTTTGTTGCATAATCAAAAAGCAACACTGTTAAACTAACCTTATATTCACATAAAAGCTCAAATCTGAACAAAATCTCAACTTATAGAGCATATTGTTTTGTTAATGTTACATTTTAAAATATAGAGTTATTTATTTTCTTGAAGATCATAAATTTTCATTTTTTTATATTGCATTGAATGTGTCAGTGAAGGATCTTTCCAATCTTGTTGTGGAATATAGTAAAATTCAACGTTGTATATACTTTATTAAAAAATCAAAAGTATGGTTTAACGTAAAATACTCGAAGTTGTGGATAAAGGCAAAATTTAAACCATAAACGAGAGTAAAAGTACTATAGCTGTTGAAACTATATCACAAATGAAGTTATAGCAGGTGAAAACATGAAGAAAAAGGTTTTAGAGGGTACATAACTTCAAGCAAGTCATAAAAGAATAATTAACAATGCAGCATGAAATTAAACAACAATTTAGGTAAATGATTGTTATACATGATAAAATGACAGTTAACTATTACTTTATGCGTCCAGAGATTTATACATATTGACGATAAGATAGTTATAAAATAAGCAAATGTATTTTTATTTATTTTAATTGCTTTTTATAATTTTTTAAAGTTGAAATAAAGTCCATAATTTTTGATGGCACGATATATATTGAAACTAAGTTATTTTATCTCCCACAGCTGCTGAATTTAAAGACTTTATTGTTAGTTAATCGTGTGAGCTCTAATGGTATCTATGTCACTGACAAAAATATTTTGTGAATATGTGTGACAAGGAAAAACCAATCTCCACAATTTATCATATCTTAACAAAGTTCAAATTTTTTGATTCATGGGAAAAATCGAGTGTGGATTATTCAAACATTTGACAAATAAATGTTTAATTATTCAACAAAAAACTCATCTGCAACAGACAAGGACAACAGTCAATCTAGAATAACTGAATGCTTATATTTAGTTATTTTTTAATAAAGTAAAACTTTTAAATATCATGTACGTTTGAGTTTGTCAGATTAATTTTTCATGCAATTATCATAATATTAAAGAATATTATAAATTAACATTTAGAAAAACAAAAAGTTCCTTACTTGCGAATTTTTATATTGAAATGATTATTTTATAATAGATTGTTACTCTCATTTTTGATATTATATTTGAAAATAAAATATTAAATTATCCGAAACTAATTTTTTTACCATATATGCTCTTAATAATGCTTAAACAATAAATTTAACAGTAAAAGAAGCACACTTCATATTGAGTAAAAGACAGAATATTTTGTATAGGTGAGAAAAATATTATAATTGAAAAAAATAAAACAACCTCAAACTGATCAATGCCATATTTGTTTCAAATGAAATCGATAGACAATTTAACATGATTAATCTTGGTAGCATCAAAATCTCTTCATATTGAAATTTATATCAAACTAATATTCATCAGACTCGTTTAATTTCAGCCAAAAATATTTTTAAGATTCTAGTGAATAACATTTTGCGAGATATTAGGGTAGTATTCAACCACTCACATGGTAAAGATATATTAAAATTTAATTTACTGTTTAATATTGTTTTCGAATTTTATAGTTTTGATGAAATTGAAATTATTTTAATAAAAATAATATGACATTTCATTTAATATGTAAATTCACAATCTTATTGCTCGAACAGATTCATTGATATTAGAAAAATTAACATAACAATATAAATATAACAAAATAAGTTTTTCAAAAAGTTATAAATTAAAATTGATGAATATTTAAAGAAAAAAAGCGTTATCTGTTATTTTATCTTTTAGATTTGTCTTAACAAAAAAATATTCATAAATTTATATTATTTTATTTTTACTGATCGAATAAAAGAAAATTTTTAAAATACAATTCTGATGTCTATTAATATATAAAAAATTAATTACTCGATAATCAAAATAAGAAAATATTTGATCTTAAAACATATTAAAAATCATTTCTGTGACTGGAAAAGACAGATGTTTTAGATTTTATATTCGAATATATATCTTGAAAATATTGAAACATTCTCGATAATTTACTTTTTTTTATACGTGCCGAAACGTATTGATTATTTATATATTTATTTTATGATATTTTTTTGACAGTCGAGCGTAGATTTAAAGTTCAGAAAATCTTTTTTTCATATAATATTCGTGTCATCCTAAAAGATATATACTTTGGTTGAAGTATAATTCATTGATCTTTTGGCCCATTGGAATACCCATTACTGGGTATTTTTAAGCATATAAACTTTGAGAGAGAATTACTTCATTTTTAGCTGAAATTTTAAATATATGTAATATAGTTGTGTGACATATGTACGAAAATTTAAACATGATCATTATTTACAATTTAAAAAATTACGTTACAATAAAAATTATTTTTCTTCAACACACATCATGAAGAAGCTAGCTTAAAATTTATGTATTTAAAGGTATGAACATGTGAAGTAAAATATAGTTTTATAAGTTTTTCACTCACATTATTTAAATAAAAAACAGATTTTACAGAATTCAACGTTTACAGATTATACGACGAAAATTACACCTGAACAAAATTTTCATATTTATTAATTAACAAATTAATTTTAAAAATTTTGGATAAAATATCAATTAACTTGAAATAAATTATCTGCAATAAATCTGAACTCTTTTTGCTCAAACTTATAATATTCAATGTAAAATATCAAGTTTATATTTCAAAACAACCCAATTTTAATGACAGCATTATTTAATATTATGACTGTATAAAATCACGCGAATTTTTGACTCAAGCGAAACAATAAATTTCATAATAATTATTGGAATTATTATATCTTTAAGCTACGACAGTAAAACCAATAAATAATCCTAACAACGTTAACAAGCTACATCTCATAAAGTAACATTTATTAGATGGTTGATTTTAAACGAATAAATTTTATTTAAATCGACATCGTATCGGTTAGATTTAAGAATCTAACAGATGAAATAGCTTAAAAATATCTCCAACCCATCACATAAATATCTTGAAAAATTTAACTGCACTAACCTTCATACATATTTTTACTCAACTTGTATGCTGTTAATTTTATGAATTCTGTAAGATTTTAAAATGAAAATTTGGAAAAAGTAAATTTATTGAAACAATTTATGTATTTAACTGATGTATAATTTTGAATATTTTTAATTTATTGCATATTGGATGCTATATTGCACATTTTTCTCGGTGATTTTCATAAACTTGATTTTTGAGAATTGTCTTAAATATATTAATTCAAAATACTATTCCCATCGATCGAAACATATTTTTAAAACTTCTAAGACATAAAAACATCAATGAAAACTCCACACTTGACAAGTAAATTTGTTTCTGAAAAAATGGTTTTACATTGCTATTTTTATAATTGATATTTACCGGAAATGTTTTATGACTCAAATTCAACAAAAGTTCTCGTATATCATTCTGAAAACGACGGTTTAAATATTTTCTATTTGGAATTATTTGATGCCTCTTAGAGATATACTGAAATCCATCAGAAAAGTCTCTAAAGTTGTCAATCAACTGTCGAGGTAGACTGCTTTGAATTTTCGATATTTCTTAACATAACCACGAATATCATAATGAGCTAAGAGACTAAAGGACTTTGAATGCTTCATCGAGAAATTTAATTTCAAGTTCATCAGATATATTTGTGTTGATATATCTAAAAAGGTTTTCTGGATCGAATTTCATTATCTTTTGAACCGATAAATATCTTTTGCTCTTCCACTTCTGTAAATTACGATAATCGTCGGTTAAATGAACTCTAGTAGAATGAGTTGCAGGATAATTTTGACATCTAGGATATTGATCTTTTTTATTTATCTGTTCTTTTAACTTCATTAAACGAACAGGTTCTCTCTTCATTTTTAACTTTTCCGATTGTGTTTTATAAATATCAAGATTTCTCACAACTTCTTCAGGCTGAGAGTGTAATCTTATTTGTTTGTATCGAATAATATTTAATAAACCTATTTTTGATTGAGATTTTAGCTTTTTGATGTTTATGTAAGGGCTTCTTGAATAAAATTCATATGTAGACGGTCTATAAATAGAATATAAACGCACAGTATTTTTCAGGTTTTCATTATAAAAACTCCTTCTTGATCTCTGTTTAAAGGAGGTTGTATGAGTGTTATACTTATGCAAGGGTACTAAATCTGATTGAAGCGAATGATAAATAGATTGGTCGATTATATTTTCATCTTCAAAACGAAGACTCTCTGATGGAAATTTACTTTGTGAAAAAGCCACAAATTTCTTGGTTTCGCCTGAACTTTTTTTAATAGATTGAGGATTCAAAGAAATATTTTTCCCAGCAATTTGTATTTTATTTTTATCTTGTTTCGGAGACATCACAGTAGACTGATAAATCAAAGCAAAAAAATAATATATTTGCATTAATTCAACACTGAGTATATAACCATATATTTTCGTAAATGCGCATGACTACTGGCATAACGTTTTTAAC
>JALDNG010000484.1:0-137076 GCA_024349245.1 Neodontobutis hainanensis | reverse complement strand
ATTATCTCTTAAACATTTAAATAAATATGAAGCGTTTTCTACGCCATATAAATTATTTAAACTACAAATTTACATAAATTAATTTGTTTTTTTTATAATTTTACAACGTTAATTTTATTTTAACTGAATAAAAGATAAAAATATTGAAATTCGTTTAACATATATAAGCAAAACTAATATTGAAAAATCAATTTTTTAGTCAACTGATGTGAACATCTCAGTTACAGTTTGTGATTTACTTTTCAAATATTTGAAATATATATGTTACGTTAAACACAATTCAGTTATGAAATAAAATAATATTTTAATCTAAAAATAAAAATAAACTCTTTTTAAGATTCTTAACCTCTGATTAGTCTATAAAAACGTGGATAAAAAAGTAATTTTTAAATTCAACAAATAATATTATCAATATTTATAGGGGACTTTACAAAATTGACTAAATACAGGTAAATTTTAAATGAAATTTATTATCCCATGTAAATAAATTTCAAAATATACTATTTTTATGCTGTGAATATTTTGAAAAATAATTTTTGATTTTATTATTTGGATCTAAAGAATTAACATTATAAAATTTATAAAAATATAATAAAACACGTATGAAATATTTTAATGTTTGAAAAATCTTAAAACTATAATAAATTTTGATCCATGATTAATTTCAAATTAAAGAAATATCTCTAACCACACAAAATCTTCAAAAAATCAACATTAAATCTTAGCTTCATATATGCCTTTTAATAAAAGCATTGAATGATTCCTTCGAATACCTTAAAACAAAATTTAAATGATGACAAATAGTGAAAAATAAAACTTCAAGTCACGAAAATGAATGATCGTCAAATCGATTTAAATGCAGCGGGTTCATAGTTTAAGACATTAAAAATTGATATGTCGAATTTTTTGAAAACATGATATAGCCAGAAAAAATCTCGTTATTTTATTGAAAATGAAAATTGAAAGACAGTTCATAAATAAGGTGGTCAATCATTTAATTATAATTTTGTTTCAACTTTTTATATTTTTGAAAAGATGAAAATTTAGTTTATATTCTAGAAAACTATATAACATGAATTCAATAACATGGGATTTACCTAGAAAATACTTAAGACAATTGTGGATTTTATTGATTGAACTAAAGTTATCATACAGAGATTTATATTTTGTATTTATCTATAGTATCTTCTTGAAAGATAATAACATTTTTTGAAGATATAGGGTTTGACCTTCCCGTTTCTCAACACATTGGATTTAATTTTCAGGTATCATAAAATATGTAAAAGTTTCGAGGACCCGAGTTAGAAGTATGTTTTAAATGTGAAATTATAGTTAAGCTAAATTATCATTCAGATTGAAGTAAGAGATAGTATATGATTCTCACATAAAAGGTAGAATTAAAGAGCTATAATTTATTGCTTTAAATTTTTGAAAATAGGTTTTGTGATTGAAAACGAGCAATTTCATCCCTCACCAATTTTAATATCTGATTTTAATCCATGTATAATCTTGTTAAATATTTACCCATTAAGAGCTATATTTTGATTTTTCTATGATAAGAAACGTTAAGAATATACTTAATCTTTGCTCTTCGACAGAAAATTTTAACATGAATATCCTACATTTTATCTCGATCTTCAGGATTTTTATTTTATTCAGTCAACTTTTATGAAAAGTAATACACATTAATGAATTTTAAAATTTATATTATTCGTGTTGTTTTATTATTTTGTTTTCGTTATCACTTTAATTTTTAAAATTTTTAAACCTTTTATAAATAAAAGACATCAATCATTAAAAAACTGAAAATTTTTTTGTTAAAATTAGAAATAAACAGAAGAAGCTCAACTAAATCAAATGATTTCATTTTCGCAATAACGACTCAATAATACTTTAAAATAAACATGAATATCCTTAAATCCAAATTTTACCTCCACATTTAAAACAAAAATAATTGGCAATATTAATTAAAATATATGAAAATTTTCGATTAAATTTTGCTGAAGTATTCATTCAACTAGCAAAAACAAGATACAGCAGTCAGTTTAAATATATGGTATGAGACGAATTATTAATGTTTCTAAAAATATATATTATTTAGTATGTATTTAAATTTAAATTGGATTTCAACTTAGGTTTGAATAATTTAATAGTTAATTTTAAAGAAATTAATAAAGTAAATTTGAAAGAGTTTTGTGATAAAAATAAGATAAAAGTTTTATTCGACGTTAAAATTGTCTTAAATATTCAAATAGATCAATGAACCACAGTAATCAAAAAATCAAATTACGTCAAGCATACTTCGTGGAGGATAAATTAAGAATTAAATTTCTGTTGATATTAATTTTGAAGATCAAAGTTTATCTCATATTTAAAGGCCATAAAATAAAATATGTTTATAATTTATTCATGTTAATATGAATTGTGCCAAAATGAGGAACAAGGTTGGCCAGATAAATCTATTAATTTTAATTAAATATCAAAAAATTATAAATTCATTTACCTCCATATTTGACAAACATATGTTTCATAGATTCCCATAATAAATGAATAGATAAAAAATTTATGGGACGATTCCAACAAACATTTACAAATCAAAACTGAAGAGCTTTTGAGTCGCATAAAATAAATCAAGGTATTCATTCAATGTTCTGAAAAAATTTTGGTTTTTAAATTTTCATATATTTTCGTGAGATTAATCAAGTTCTTTCACTTTAGCATCTGTACTAGATATAATATAATTCACCATGGAAGGTGAAAGAAAGGAAATTTTAGGGAGTGTAAACATCACACATTCTGAGGTTTGATAAATCAAAAGGATTCTTCAGTCGAATCACTCTTTATAAACCAACTATGCTATATTAAGTTCTTAATGTAACTTTATTTTTTAGGATATACACTATTTCGACAAAACCTTATCAATCAAATATATACCTTCTCAGAAATGATATAATCTATTTAATCAATACCATAGATGTTTTGATGACTGTGTTAGGCTCTTAAATTTAAATTATGTTTGATTTGGAAACATTGAAATTTATTCTTGAAAGTTTAAAGGATATAAAGTTCAGTGATATTTAAAATTGTTTAATATCACACGGAACCATTTAAATTTAATCAAAATTTAACTTCAATTATTGAGTTAGAACAAGATTTTTTTTATTTTATAAAAATTTAACAACATTTAATGAATTTATGAATCTAGATTTCGTTAGCTTTAAGTGATAGTTTGAAAATAAAAGGGAAATAAAGTCTTTTTTAGCGAATTTATATGAACTTTATTTAAATGTTTCTTAAAAATTGCTCTAACATGGATCAGTTTAATATTATTTTCCACAAATAATTGATAAAAATTTATTGATATAAAATTGATACTTTTTTCAATCTAAATATTTTGAAGGTTGTTAATCTCAAGCCTTTATTGTACAGTCTAAATTTTAGTATTTTCAAAAATACATAAAATTGATTAAAAACTATGTTTGAAAATTTGATGATATATGATTCACAAAGCAGAATGATATACTTAAAACTATTCATCAACACCACATGGTTAAAAATATTGAACTGAATAAGAACTTTTCATGCTAATATAAATTGAATATTGAGAAATAGCGACAAAATAAGCCATTTAAGAACAAACAAAATATTTGATATTTTGAAGAGAATATTATTTGAAAAAATTTTTAATATTTATAAGATTTTTGAAAATATCGTAAATTATATCTTGAGTTGATAAATTATAGTTTCAGAGAACTGTTTAAACTATTCATATTATACAATAAAAAAAAATATCTGCTGATTATTTTATAATTGCTTTATATTATCCTTTTAGCTTGATTATCTACTCAATTTGTGAATTTTTTAAGAATAATAGTTTAGGTTGAGTTCATGTATTCACTTTAAAACCGATTAATAACGATAAATTTGAATTCGTAGAAAACATTTAAAATGTTTAATAAAGTTTATCTTCTTAGAGATTCAAAAATATTTGAAAATAGAGAGCTAAATTTATTTTTTGTAATATTTACCATAGTATGTGACAAAAGAATAAACATCGATAAAGATTAATAAGTATAAACTAGAAATATTACCATAATATTAATTTAACAATTTTTTAAGAACTATTACATTCAACAAAAACTACATTAAACTTCATCTGAAAAATATTTCTCGCTAAACAAGTTAATTTTTATCAAAATTATAATATCTATAGCTTTTACTCTTTAAAACATATGAAAATATGTAAATTACAAGTGGTATGTATCAAAGAAAATAAATATAAATCTGGTATATTTCAACTTCTCAATTATAAGATTTATTACAAACAAAGGATAAATTTTTCGGAATAAAACTTAAATAATTAATATGTATAATAGTTATATCAATAATCAACATCAGAATTTTGAAGTTTCGATATTTCTACGATTATGAATGAATGTGTTAAATTTTACATATCGTAAAATTTCGTTTGATATTTAAACATAAGTTGATTGTGGTTAAAATAAACTTATAAATGTCAAATACACAGTTTTCGATGAACATACGAATAATCCGGATTATTGATACAAATGAGACATTATGGCAAATTACATAAAAATTCTCAGAATGATCAAACCTTATAAAATATAATTCTTTTTCTTAACTCGCAGACATATGTTCAAAAAGTTCTGTTTCTGGAATATGAAATCGTAAAATCAAAGATAAAATTTAAATTTAAAGTTACTTCTTTAAGCAATACACTATCATCTTTAATGTGTTACTTTTAAAATATGTATACTTTTGTCGAAGTTCTAAATATTCTGTTATGTATTTTATCCTGAGATTAAAAATAAGAATTATTCGTTTATTATTTTTGATCATGATTGAGAAATAATCATTTAATAAAATATTAGCCTCGTATCTTGATTTTTCTTTTGCGAGATCATAAAATAGAAATAATTTATTCGAAATTCGCACCTAATTTAATTAGAGCTCAACTAAAACTTGAAAATAAAATTTTAATCGACAAATAAAGTGATAAAATTTGAAAATATTTACTTAATTGTTTTGTTCACTGACGGATTCATCATTTACAGCGATAATTTGACAAATAGGATGTGTTTTTAAAAACTTTTGACAAGCAATATTCATGTATCTGTATCTTATTCGATGATACTCATAAAAGAATTTTTACAAATCACGAAATATTATCAAATTAATAACTAAAGTAAAAATATAAAAATATTTTTCAATCTTGCTAATTGATTTCCAAGTCAATCGTTTAATTTTTAAAATCGCTTTTTATATAAAAGATTTCTCGAATAAAGAAAAATAAAATCGAATTTCAGACTGATCAGTATATCTTTTGTTTAAATAGTTGTCAATATTAATTAATATAAGGCAACACATTGTATATTCACAAATAAAGTATTTATATTACACCAAAAATTATGCATTCTTTCATTTTTAAAACCTTAGCATTTTATTCGAAAAGATATTTTTGATGTAAATCGATAATCAGTTAAAAATATAATATTTAAAAAACATGATATTTTATCACATTTCTAACTTTTTTATGAATTAGCTTGTTAAAATCTCTGGTAAACCACAGTTATTATAATTTTTATATAAAATTAACTTGAATTTTTGAACTTTCACAACAATATATACATATAAATAGATTGTTTTGCCTAAATATCAATTATTTGTACTTTTATACAAATATATTTCTTTTTATAATTTTTGAAACATGTAATTAGCATGATAATGATCAACATTAATTTGAGAAGACTATAATTTGAAAATTTGATTCATGATTTATTTTTTTACAGTAAAGTTTATTTTTAACATTAAATTATAATAGAAGTTTAGAAAACATCCGATGTAAGATAAAAATAACACAACGCGAGTGTTAAAACATCATTTTGTTCATTTTTTTTATTATTTGTAATTAAGTAGCTTTGTAAGATTATTTTAAGTTAATGAATAAAAATAATGATAAATTTATTTAGGAGATGTGAGATAGATAATTTTAAAATATAGATTAAATTTAGTTATTTTTTTTAAATAATTATTGCATTCAACGGATCATTAAATATTTGAGACTTTTCTTTTTAAATTATCTAATTGTTTATATCTTTTAACTTTCAAAATTTGAAAATGGTTATTAATTGTCTGTTATTTTTTGAAATTACTCGAATTGTAGGTTTTTATAACATTATAGATTCACTCAAAATCATCACAATTTATAGTGATTGGATCGATAGATATATCCTCTTCGGATTACTCTTTTGATTTTGAAGTTCATTTAAAAAGCTGTTTACAAGAACGTTGTGAAAAATATAAAAAAACAATCATGTTAAAAAATATATCGAACTCAAGCAGTACTATTGATGAGAATATAAACAATTTTCTTGTTGAAGATTTTAGAGACTCTCAAGATGTTAATTATTTTTATAAAATAGCTTGAAAAGTTGCACTTCGAATTTTACATAAATGGAACGATGATAACTTCAGAGTTTATTGAAAACAGTGATTTGAACAAAGAATGCACAGTTCGATTTAGAAAATTACATTATAAAAATTTAATGATTTTAGTTATGCCATGTTGCATAACATTTTTTAACAGAGAGTGCACTGAACTAGACATCTCCAATGGTTTTTGTTCATCACAATATAATCTTCATCAACATGTAAGAGAATTTAAATTTGATACAGCTGATGTTATACAAAACGTCATAAATCTTTTATTTCATAAATATTTTATTTTAAAATCAATCACAAAACATTATAGGATTTCAAATTTAAAAATTTATTTGAAATTATTTGATAAAAGCTATATTCATTCATCTATGATAGATCTATTCAATAAAATATATTTTGGTGGTCGTTTTTCAAAGTCTATACAATTCCGATAGAAGCTACTTCTTTGAAATATATCATAAATGTAGATATATATCAGAAATATTTATTTCGTCATCAGAATCAAATTGTTCATTAATTGTTGCGATTCCATTGTTTTATATGGACGTAAGTGAGTTTTAAAACAGAATATATATCTTAAATATAGAAATTACATTCATAAGTTAAACATGACGAAAAAAACTTCATTTATACTCAAAAATGATGAAATCAAAATAATGAGGGTAAAATATCAAAATAATTTGTTTCCTAAAAAAAATCCAGTATTTATAGATTAAAAAGCGTTAGAATTATGACAATATTACAATACATGCATTTTATTCATCTAAAAGGGCACAAAATAGTTTTGATGTTTTTTTTTCTTACTTTTGTTGTTATGAAATGAACGAAGAATTATCATGTATATTTGGATTTAAAATATCACCAAAAATAAAGTATAATGATGGTTTTTACTTCACATTCGAATGCCATGTTCCAAGTAGAAGAACTGTAATTTTATATATCTTATGTAGAAAATAAAATATCATGTTTATCGCATACAACGCATTATTTTTGGATTTTCTGAAGTGCCAAGATTAAGAAAAATGCATCATGAACGTACCATTTCGAACTCTGGATATTCTGAGCATTCACAATTATTTTGCGATAACTTAGGGTGTTGGCGGTTATTACCAAGCTTTCAAAACAACGTAATATGAACTTTAATTTAAGATAAAAAATAATCTCGATATTATTTTATCGATTAAACCTGTTCTAACATCTCTTGTGCTTTCTCGCTCTATTTTTTGTGTTTTCTTATCCCAAGAAAAGAAATGCGAGGCGCATCATATCAGTATCTCTTATAACACTTCACTGTTGACATATAGATTTCCAAATTACAACAAAAACGTTCGAATTTTATAAACTCAGGTTTTTCCAATCTATGTGGAAGTAAATAACGTGAGAGCTGGAAGGATATTACCATTAAATGGTTCCCATAGTTTTATCGTCGAAGATCATAATCCTAAAACAATAATAAATGTGTTAATAGACATAAATTTATCTGTGATAGGTACGCTTAACTTTTGAAATAATTATTATGAAGTTTTAAAAATACTTTAATAATGTCATTTATGCTTAATACTAAGACCTTGGCGATCTCAATCAAAGTTTATTCGTTGAAAAAATAAAGCAGAAGAATGAAACTTATCCAATGTATGAAATTTCATCAATTATAGATATTTAAAAATTATTCTACCATTGCTTGCTATTGCATCAATTTATACAATAATTGGAGCAATCATGAAGATTTATTCGAATTATTTAAGTTAAATAAGAACAACGGATAACAATCACGTTTTTAAGAATCTTATTATTGTTAAACATCAATATTGACAGAAGTAAATATCTTAATTTGTTTATGATATTTAAATAATTTCGAATATTAAAATTTCATTTATAGTCAAATTTTTGTCATAAAAATACAACGTAATATAACTGATTAGAAGGCAAAACATGATATGTGTACATTTGAACCCAGGTTCATTTATTTAATCATTTTATTTTTTTCATAATATAAAAAATTAATGTTAAATCTTGAAAATCTAACCTTCTTTCAAAATTTTCGGAAAATTTCACATTTGAACGAAAATATATCTTAAATAAGGATGTTAAAACTTCCACAATTGAATTCATGTTTTAGATTTCAAGGTTTAAAAAGTTAAGTGTATTTTTCAAGCTATACAAAGAAAGAATTTTTTATCTATCAATGATGGTTAAATCTAACTTTTTTAAAATTAATATTATTTCTTCAAAATTATAAAATTTCTAACTAAATTCTAATAAGATAAATAAATATTGGTATTTTAAGAAATTTAACTTAAAGACTTTTTAAGAATGGATGTTATCATCAATAAAGAAAATGAAAAAAAAACATTTTCATTAAAGAATAATTTTAAATTATACATTAAATTAATTTCGTATGATTAAATATAAGAATGTTTTTTTCAGAAATGCGTATTAATTTAACAAAAACATGGGAAATTCATACTTAAAAGTCTTAATGTTTTAATATTGATTTGACAACATCGTATGTCAAATATGTATTGAACCATTGAGGATTGATCCTAGAAGGTGATTATCTTCAAAAAGCGTTACTCATGAATATATTTTTTTATTCATCGAGAAAATTAACAATTGTGTATTAATAACATAAAATTCAGCTTTGAGAAAATTAATACTCGTTCAAAATTTGTGGAAATTTTGTCATTCATATTTTTTCATGATTTGATAAAAAATGTAATCCTAATTTATATGCTTTTCAACTTATTGTCAAAATAATAAAATAATCATTAGTACACTCAATCCAGTAAAGAGTCTGTCTGATATTGTAATTGAAGATAAATTAGCTCAACTAAAAATATAATATCTCATTTTGATTTACAGTGAACAGTTATTATAAAGGGTATTTCAGGAATATTTGGGGTCAATAGAATTCCTCATATTATGTTTATTCTTCTGTTTCACATTTCATAATTTCCATTACTCTTTTAGTATTTTAAATAAAAATTTTGATGATTTGTATCAAAGGCATATCTAACAGATAAAAACATGACAACGAATTTTTCATGATTTAAAGGTTTATTATCTTGTTGAAATAAATAAATAAACAATGAAAGGTATTCATAAATTTAAGGTCTCTGTGTAAGATCCAGTTATTAAGGTTTCAAGCCTTCTTTAGTTTCGAGTCTAAGGATGAAAAATTTATCAAAGAAATTTCTTTTAAAAAACATAGATAAATTTAAACTTTGCGAATCTGATTCAGAGTATTCTATAACTTTTGAAATAAAAATATTTAATCTAGCTAATCTAACATTTATTTTGAATAATATTTATAAACGGTTCGCATCAAACTTTTCAGGTTATCTTTTTCTTTCATTTTTAAAGCTCCTCCTTGTGTGATTTTTGTAATGGTCTAAAGATCTCAGTCATATATTTCGATCAAACAATGAATAAGATACAAAATTATCAAACAACATACTCTTATGAAACTATCAAAATTATAGATAACTCTTTCCCAATCTAATGCGGTTTATAATTTATTATGTAGATTGGTATTTATTTTATTTCTTGAATAATTTAAAATTTTTTGCAAAAAAAAAATTATTATGTGTATCTTGAAACTATTTATGTTGATGTTAATCATATAATAGTTAGAAAAATCATTTAAATTTCAAATTAATTTTTCTCGATATTTAAGATATATATTTCAATAATATTTGAACATATCTTCGTTTCACAAAAATCCATATTTAATGAAGACACTAGACTGATATTTTTTAGAATGAATAATTTTCACTATCTCATTGAAATATTTTAAATTAAACTGTTAAACTTAGTTTTAGTTATTTCTTCAGAGTTTATAATTTCTCTCATATTCTATGATTGTTTGGAGTGATAAATTTACAGATTTAAGGACGAAAATCCCATAAATATTATATCAAGTACCAATTCTTGATAATAAGTTAGTAAATTACACATAATTCGATTCCTTAAACGAAAAGTGACTAGTATTCTCTCAATAAAGAAACAGTTCAGAATAATTTTCACTCAAAAATTCAAAATTTATCGATAGTTTATAATCATATAGATGATACATTCATCAATTATATAAGTTGAATTTATAAAAAAAAAATTTGCATCCAATTTTTTTTATTTCAAGAAATATAAATTTAAATCTAATTTAGATAACCAAATACACCATCTTATGTTTTTGTCTTGAACTTTTATCGAAAAATTTATGTCGCACAAATTAAATAATAGTGATTTATATACAATGATTTCCTCAAAAAGAATTAAATTATTGTGTTTCACATAAAATATCTCGGGGTTCTTTTTCTATGGAATAATAATTTATTAAATTCAAAATTCTAGACATAATATAAAATTGTTTAATTCGTTATCTCCTCAGAATTCCATCATTTATCCATTTTAATGATCAATTAATGACAGAATGATTCAATTTTGATCACTATTACCAAAATATAAGTGCATCTTTTTTCAGTGTAAGAGTAAATTATTCGATCATTTATCTTTCTACACTAAATTGATATTTAAATTGTTTGGAAATAAGACAGACAATTGCTAATTTAAAATGTAACATTGCACTATTTAATTATCGTGTGAGATATTTACGCTGCAAAGCAAAGATTACACCTGATCAAAAGTAAACGATGAAATATTTTAAAGTTCGGTTCATTTCTAGCATAAGTCAATATACAAAATTCATCGATAAAAATGTTGATGTTTGTTTGCTTAAAATCTGTCAGGTGTTTGCGAAGCCGTCGTACTGCATTTTTAGTTAGGTCTTGTTGATTTTTCGAGTGATCTTTACTGCAGTGGCTTTAAACGCGGTAAACTTCCTTGGGTTAGGCTACAGTTTATTGTACTTTTTCAATATGAGTCAAATATTACAAATTTAAGATAGCTAAAATCTGCAGATATTGGTGGCAACGATCCTTCATTATAATATTGGTGCAAATTTAATGTATCCACTCATTCATAAGTATTAAAGCTTGGGTTGTTATATTGCAACTAATCAAGGTTGGGATCAACTTATTTAACACTCTATAAACTTGCTATTTAGCAGAAGATGATAATACTAAGTACGAGTTTGGGCATCTTATCTGCAAAAAGGAGCTGATCTTAACCTTTAAAGCATATGAAATTATATGCTTCGAAGTCTTTTCTTTTTAACCAAGAGGCGAGCTAGCTTTCTTTCAATTTTACTCCTTTCTTTTGTTACGGATGTAAATAGGAAGAGAAAATTTTGCAATCATCTACTTCATGAAGAAAGAGTGTTTTTGTAGCACAAAATTCTTACAGACTTTGCAGAGCGGTAACGATTACTTGCATATTTTATCTCAAAGGATCAATAAATTTTTGCAAACTCACACAACATTCATTTAACACATGCTGATATTCAAGTTAAGTCACCAAATTAAGAATCTAACGAGTATTTTTATGCATATCGCTTGTCTATTTCCTTAGATATTAAATATGTTGATAAGCACATAACTTATTATTGTTTATATACGTATTTAAAGACAATACAAATGGCATGACTTAAAAAATTATTTCTTTTGTTACTATGAGTGAATATTTTTCAACTTTATTAATTTTCATTCGTGGATTCATCGTTTTCTCTATTTTCTGCATTATTCTTTATCTTCAAGCTACTCCTTTCCCATTTTTACCGAGTAAACGAAATTTACTTAATTAACACATATAGGTTCTTGGTTATAATTTTTTTCATAAATTAATCTTTCAAACAATTTAGCATTAATTGTTTCATGTTTGATATTGCTTTTAACAAGGAAAGCGATCATAAATAACACAACATTAAATTTCTAACTTTTAGAATTTTGAGTTTTCAATTAAAATATCACAAGTTAATTAAATTTTGTACAAATATTATGGGCTTTTGAAATTCTTTTCTAATTAGATAAAAAAATAGTCAAGTATAATTATTTATTAAAATTCAACGACTTTGTTATGTGATAAACCAATCAAAACATGGGATTATTTCTTCCCAAATATGAAAATGTTATCTTTAATAAATTTTATATGATGAATAATTTATTTTAATATTATCAATTTTCCAAAAATTTTGGAAAATAATAATAAAAATATTGTTATCCACAAAACTCTGAAAAAAAATAATTTTGATTTGATAAAGATAGAGTAACACTGATATTAAGTGTGAAAACCAAAAATTGTCGACTAGAATGTATTCTTGAACTGAAATAAAAACAGTTTAAATTTTTTTCATCGTCTAGTTTTGACGAAGTCTCCACCTAAAAAAATACTTCTAGCGTTTTAAAATCATAAACAAATTTTCATCGCAAAATTTTGCAAAAATCTGATTTTAAGTTCTTTATAGTTTCAGAAACAGAGTACAAATTATGTAAAAGGCTTGAAAAACATGCCATCTCAATTAAAATTAGCACCAAATGATATTTCAACGATACTATGTGTATATACCACATTAGTATTTCAAACATTTATCAATATAACTCTGTTTAATATAGTTTAAATATTTTGGAGATAATTAATAAGTTTTGCCTCTTTGTTAATGAACTACGATTTGAAAGAAATAAAAATTTTATAAATTAATCTTTCTTTAAAAATTGAGTAGAAAATCTTTCAAGTATATTGTAAATATTAAAGAAAGTTAACGATCGTTCGCTTTATAAAATTCAAAATATTACTCTTGTATAAATTTCAATTCTTGTTATACTCAATATATTGTATCTTTTCACCATAATACATGAATATTATTCTTTTCTAATTCTTCCTGACATTTAATTTAGTTTTAATTTCTGTTCAAAAACTTCCTAATATTAAAAATAAACCAGTTATTGAATCTCCTTATGATTAGCTCTGTTGAAATGACTTTACTTATTTTGGTTGCTTTAAAATATATCAATTATCTGATTTTAATGTGTAGTTAAATTGTCGTTTAATTTGTTATTTGTAAATAAATTGGCGTATATACAGTTGAATTATTAAATTTTATGAAATAAATGTATTTTTAATACTTTTTGAATTAAAATGACATTTTACTCACAAAAATTGTGCATTCATTTATGTTAGACACTTAATTCACAATAAATGAATAAATTTAACGATATAACAAATTTTTTTGATTTTAATTAAAATGCCTGATCTCCTAATATTCTTGCACTAGTGTGATTGTTTAAAAAGGAAGAGACAACACAAATAAAAAAAGCATTATAGATATCTTATGGCATCCCTTTATATTACAATAATATCATAATATTATCATTATTTTAACATGTTTCAAGTTGTAAATATAGTATTGTAATATTAAATAAATATAGAAGATACACATGTATCATGTATGTAGGTTTATTTAATTTAACTGATACGAATTTTAAGGTATTATCAACTGAGATATAAGGTTAAAACTGTTTATCGTGGGCGATAACATTTTGATACTTATTTAAAAAATTAAACTATATTAAACGGAGATTTATTTAAAATACAATAAAAAGGTTTATTATTTAACTTTTAAGATTATTGTATGTTTTATTTTTCCTTTATTATTAAAAGCATAGGTTTATTCTAGTATCATATCTTTTATAATTTTCTACTAACCTATGAAAATATCATAAAACGAGCTATTTATATTTAATTTCCTAATGAGCTTTATTGTTCAGTAATAATAAATCAAAATATAATTCTGCGAATCAAACATGATTTCAAAAAATATTTTTTATTTAATATATTAATAATAAGTATTTCGATAGGCTATATTATGTGGCCTCGTGAAGATGTTTGTTATTTAAAATATTATTATTTATGGTTCGGTTTGCTTTACTTGATACAATTCATCTTAATTTTCACCAATAATATCTCTGTGATGAAAATACTGATTTTTTAGGATTGTATTTTTTATAAAATTTCATTATTGATTCGATCTTAAGTAGTTTCGTCGAAAAAATGAATGTAAGTATATATAACAGCGTTGATTCAAATTTAATTGAGAACAAGTGTTTTTTTAATTGTTGAATAAAAATGTAAAAATTAAACATCCGTTGAGTGTCAATGAAATCCAAAATTATACTTTTAAATTTTGAGCTTATTTATGAAATAATTTGGTTTGAATGATATTTTTGTTATTTTGTCAAGAAATTGAAGAAATTTTCAAACTTTAGAATAAATTGAAAAATTATTCCATTTTAAAGTACTATATCTTTTCTCGTTATATTGTAAAATAATAAAATGCACTATATTCTTCAAATTTTGTTGAATATTATTGACTCTCCCCAAGGTAAATACCCAATCAAAAAATATTTTCATTGCTTTTGAAATGTGTGGTCACTTAGCAAGAAATAGGTTTAAGATTTATAATTTTACAATAATATTTTTTTTAATTTTTAGAAAGAATTTTTTGTGATACCCATTGATAAAGAATCAATTTTTTGAATAAAATAAAAGCATTATCAATCGAAATAGATGAAGGTGTTCGGCTTTTATAAAGTTACATTTCAAATAACTTAACGCATAAATTTATTTTAAGTTTTATTAAAAATTGTTTTTAACCCTTAACCAAATCATTTTCTGAAGCATTCTCAAAAACAAAAATGTTAAAAGTCTCAACTATATGTTCATTTACAACCTAAAACATTAATCTTAGCTAAATTAAATATTTTAGTGATTTAAAAATAACTTTAGACTCATTAATGAATCAAATTTGAGATTATTTTCTTTCTTATATTCTCTAGTTGCTAATTTATACTTTTAATATTGACCAAATTTTTAAATTAAAAGAATCTGGATTTAATTTTTATTATTATATTCGTTGAATATTACCCATGTTGAATTTTACAAATTCGGCATCAACTCATACGAAATTAAAAACCTAAATATCCCAAAATATTAAACATGTTATGCTTCCTTCGTTTACAAGTTAATCTCAAATTATCCAACCTAGCCATAACCATGTTTATTAATTTACTATTCAGGTAGAAGAAATAAATTTTTTGATTTTAGTACAGATGGGATATCGTTGGGATAACTATGTATTTTCAGAATAACACCTTTTTCTGAAAAGAGTTTTCAATGCATTCATTATTTAAGTTTGCACTTACAATAATAAATAAAATATGTATTTGTTTACATGAGATAACAATGGGGAATGTCCACCTCTCTCCAGCCATTTGCATTAATTACGATTCCTGGTTTAGTCAAATTTGTTAAAGGTCTATCATTGTTTTATAGAAATCATGTTCTTTATGTGAGTTTTCCAAACCATCGTATTTGATAAATTGGCGTGTCTCGAATTCAATATTTTATCGCTCAATGAACAAACACTGAAAAGAGATTTTAAAAATTCGCATGTTAGTTGGAATTCTATTAATAACTTTGAATCTATGAGTATATTTGCTATTATCAGTCTTTAAATTTACATATTAAGCATTTTATCATTTCAAAAAATTATTTTTTGCTTGATTTTATGAATAACGATAAGACTCATTTGATGGTAAGATCAGGTATCTGTGAATAACTAAGTGAATCGTTTTATTGGGTTTTACATCATTTAAATATTAAAGATATTTGAATCCACCTGATGATAATTTCTTTCAGCAAAATGTAAAAATTAGAATTAAGTATTCATACTAAATCTTTTTTGCATGATTTTTATGAGATTAAAAATTGTAAATTTTTATCCTGAGAGTTTTGTCATCGTAATACTCGAATTTATGTATCTTAAGATATTTGGTGTACATGAACATGAGTATTGTATCAAGGACAATCAGTGTATCATTGTCAAAATCAATAAAAATATCATAATAACATGTCTCAAAGGATACCATACTTGAAATATGAAATAATATACACTTTATGTGTGTATTCACATCTTATTTCTTTGAACTAATATTCAAGATATGGAACGACACCATAAAAATTTTAGGAATAAATTGTCATATTTCCTTCACACAAAAGGTTTTTCTTTGAAGAAATATTCTTTTCAGACCTTAATCTGATGTGCACTCGATCACCAGATGAGCCAAGCCCCGCATGTGCATTCAATGAATCATGTAATTTTATGAATAGAATAATTTTTAACAGTTGTTTGGCATAAAATTTTAATCTATTTGAACTAAATAACCAAATCAAATATTAAATTTTAGTATTTACCTTTTTAGTTGAATGAAATATTGCTTTACATCAACTAAAAAATCTCGATTGGTTGATGTATGTGGTTGTGAACCAGAAATAAATCAGTCATAT
Source organism: Neodontobutis hainanensis (assembly GCA_024349245.1). Classification (NCBI taxonomy): domain Eukaryota; kingdom Metazoa; phylum Chordata; class Actinopteri; order Gobiiformes; family Odontobutidae; genus Neodontobutis; species Neodontobutis hainanensis. The sequence continues at coordinate 120,378 of JALDNG010000484.1, read as the reverse complement.
TTTGAAATAAATTTGTTTTTAATGCTGACACTTTTAAAAGCGTTTTAGATAAAAAAAGATTAAAATTTCTGAACTGTCAAAAATAAAAATCTGGTAGCTTCGTTGAGAAAAACTAAAAATTGACAAATATTTTCAATAAATAAAATAGAAATCATGGAATAATTTATGAAGTAAGTCTTAGCTTATCTATATTAACCATCTTTCAATCTTTGATAAAGCCAAATTATGTGAAAATAAACAACTGAACACTGAGATTATACTGTTCATAAACTAGCAAATAATCGTTTTATGTAGAAATTTTTAACAGAATTACTTGAACATTTCACTGAAGTAACTTTTATTCTGTTAAATTATGTTTAAGATTGATCGGTTTGTGAAACATTGATTGTGCTATAAATAAATTTTTTACATATCCATTTAAGCGTTTTCTTAAATTTTGTTGAATTCATGAAATATAAAAGGTGATCATTCGACTCTTAAAACATCAAAATTATAAGATGATTCTGAATAACAAAAATACCTTTTTAATCAATTTAGTTGATTTTTGATGAATTTACTGAGATATATGTAATTAAAATCTGTATTTAAAATAAATTTTAAAATGGTTCATTTCGTGCTTTTTGTCAAAAAATCTCTTAACGCGTGCATATAAATGAATATAGTTAAAGAGAATTAAGCTTGCGCATATCCGATAATGTTATTTCTGGATTAATTTTGCACAGAATTTATAAAGCCAATAAATTTCAAATTCAAAAAAAGATAAAAATCGATACTATTGTTTTTTATAATTTATTTATTCAATTTTATAAATATCAGAGATAAATCGCATAAAATATACTATCTTTTTCGATAGTTATTTAAAAATTATTTATGGATCAGAATTTTGTTATCAAGGTAATAAAAACACAAATATATTGTTATTGAATACTTAAAAAACTAATTCTGACAATTCAGAAATTTCAAACAAAAAACATTTGTAAAAACAATCTCCAGAAAAAATTCATGCCAAAATAATATATTCTTTTATGAAGAAAAAACTATTGATAAAATTAAACCAAATTCCATCTCAAAATGTTTTAATAAATATTTGCAATTATGGCAACAATTTGTTCGTCAACGTAAGAGTGTACTAGAATAGACGAAATAATAATTTCCACCATCTTTTCGAAAATTGTAAAAATTATCAGAGCGAAGCAATAATTATATTTTATAAGTCTTAATAATATTACGTTGGATATTAAAAATTTTGTAGGATTAATTTTAATAATATGTTTCAAGGTTCAAGTAGGAATTTAGAAACCACTCCATCACAAATATTTTAAATCAATGCTATGAAATATTTTGATTGTTAATATTTCAAAATCAACATCGTAATCGTTTTTTTATCTATACCTTATTTTCAATTGCATCATTTTTTTTGAAAAGGTAGATAGTATTGCAAAGTTATTGAATTTATTATTTTCATATTGGTAAAAGTGTTTTTCCGCGCATTTTCCCGCCTCTAATATATAAGCCTTATTTTTTCCATTAAATATGAACTCAAACGAAAATTCCAACACTACAGATACTGGTTACAACCGGTATGAGAAAAATAGAAATGAAAAAGAAGAAGTCTTGTTCGACCATACGAACAAGGTAAAACAATAAAGGAAGCATCTGAAATAATAAGGATGAAGTACAATTCTTCAAGATCAATTTTTACCAGATATTTAAAGACTGGTAACATTGACATCAAAAAATGTGGAAAATTAGGACCGTATCAAACGACAGTATAATCCAGACATGATACAAAAAGAAATCAAAATAATTTTGTTGCGAAGTGATCACAATCTAATAATTTCCCATTCTACAATTGATAAATGCTTAAGAGAATCGGGCATCACTTTTAAAATCAACCATAATTAACTGGATAGGGTAAATGATCCAGATAAAATATTACAGCGTAAAGAATATTCGGTTTGGTTTAATAATTTTTTTCTAACGATTTTTCTTCAGCTATTTTCGTTGATGAAACTTCAGCGAACCTTCACATTAAAAAATCTCAAGCAAGGTCAAAAAAAGGCACCAGGGCCAACGTAAGAACACATACAGTACGTGGTCGTTCTGTTTCGATGATTTCCAGCATGTCCATCAATCGGATGTGCTACAACAAAGTGATAACCAATTCAACGGTCAATGCGGATATATTTAATATCTATCTGACAGAATTGTGTATATTTTTAAAAGATGAGCTGAACATGAGAATTTCATGTTTAATATTGGATAATGCGAGGATCCACAGAAGGGTCGATATTGAAAGGATAACATCATGTTATAGATTTTCATATAAGTTTTTATCTCCCTACTCATATATGTTGAATCCCATTGAAAATGCATTCTCGAAAATCAAAAATGGTGTGATATCAAGAATAAGAGTTGGAGAGGAGATTATGTTGTCTGATTTAATGCTTTCTGAATGTCAGAATATTTCAAGTGAAGATATTTCGGGTTTTTTAGGCATATTATTAGAAATATAACTAATTGTGCGGCAGAAATTCCTTATAATCATCAATAAATTTTAATTTATTTTTATAATTATTGTTTTTTAAGTGACGCAATTGAAAAAAAATGATATATCTTAATGACTATAGAATAGAAAAATCGAAGGATTTAAAATATGTTTCAAATAAGAATTACATCTCACTCCATGATGAGGAATATAAACGATCAGAAAATTTCTAGAGTGGACGATAGTTTATTTATAGATGAATTTATCATTGATGTTTTTAATTATTTAACCTATCATAAGGTAGAGAAGAAATACAAAACTGATAAAATGCAATGAATTAAAAATTTTTATTGTTTTAAATATTTAAAAAGGAGAGATTAAGCTACAAATTCGAAGAATGCAGATGATACCATTGATTCATTAACTCGTAAAAAACATAAGTAAGCATCTGTAAATCATCGACATTAGTTTTTATCTTAAACAGAAATTATCTTCCGTTTTATCTGTTATTTTAATGAAGATTTATCCACTTAGATGATTCTAGTATGGATTAGAAGATTTTATAAAATTTTCGATCAATTGCTAATGTTTATATTCTTAAAAGAGAATATTTGTCATCTTATACGCTGTATTTATATGCACTTATACTTTAAATCTTAACTTAAATTTGTAGATTAGTGTATTTTTGCCTATTTTTGTTTTTAAATACTCTTGAACAAATTATTGAACAAAGCATATTTCACATTGCACAATTATTTAAGAATTAGTTCTTAATCTAAGAGATCCAATGAAAATGTATGGTTAAAGAATTCAATATTTTACCACATATTTTTTCAAAGATTATTGAATATATAATCAGTATAAAAAATATTTTTTATTTTTGTCACACATTGAAAACATTTCGAGTACTTTGAAGTTACTATTAATATCTAAATATGAGTTTGAGTAAAAAATAAAATTCTAATATGATACAACCAATTTAAAAAAATAATTGGTGGTTATGTAAATTTATGATTATTTCGTTTAGATAAGCATAATAGATTTATCGATTTTGCTCAGTTTAAAAACATATTTTCAATAAAACAACCTAGATGGAAATGTAAGCTATCATAGTTTTTTAATTTCCAATAAGCTCATATAATTTTCTTGAGGGGAAAATTATTTCTAAGTTTGATTATGTAGCCCTGTTCAAGGGTACGTTATCACTTGTTTACCTACTTTGAGAGAAATCAATTAATATTTTATGTATGTTTTCAGCAATCCAATTTTATTTGTTCCCAGTGACATAAATTACGTTTTTTAAGAAAATGTTTTTTATATGCCTATTTTATGAATCAAAAAGAAGGCTTGTTTGGATTGGTTTAAATGATCACTAAGAATTTATTCAGTGTCAACAGATCGTCATGGACAATATTTCCTTTATGTCAACCTTCGCTATAATTTGACAATGAAATTAATCCCTGATTTATTGCATATCTAATTATTTTGAGAATTATTTTAAACCACAAACATTTTTCTGTTTTGGTAATCGCATTGAAAGTTGATGCATTGCGCGTTAGCCATCATTCTGAACTAATTCAAACAAAAAAAATAAGTTATAATTTGCCTTTAAGATATAAATCTTGGCCTTTATCACGAAATTAATTTCAACCTATAATTTTTGAATTTAATTTTTATTGGTGTATTTTTGAATTCACAGCTTTGGATTCGACATCTTTAACTCTCCCATTCATTAAAGGCCTTTTTGCAACTGCAGAATATTAGTTCTTGTTTGATTATACAAATTTGGATGACAAATTCAAAATGATTGTTCTTCAAGATAAATGTGAATTCGCGTGATAAAATAGATTCAAATATTCTTTAATTTTTTACAGTTAATTCGAAGAGAACGAATCATTTAAACCTATCCGGAATATTCCGAACGTAGTACTAGTTAATTTACGCTTGTCGGTGAGGATCTGGTTACCACGGTTTGCCGTTTGAACCCTTTGTCAATATGTAAACATGCAGTGTTGTGGAGTGTAAGAATCTCACCCTCTCATTTATCCTATAACGTAACAGTACCTAGGGGGATTTTTTACGTATCGAAATTTAATTTTTAAATTACTTCATATTTTAGGATAATTAAGTAATTTTTGAAATTTTAAAAATAAATGGAAATACAAGCATTAACACCAATAAATGTATATCTTATTTTAAATCAAATCATATTTGAGGATTTACTGAAAAATATAACATGGGATACGGAACTACTACCTTTTCGCCCATAATTGTGGATTAAAAGTTTTTTTACAAAATTTAAACAAAATATCCTCAAAAGATAAACAATTTATAAATTTTTACATTTACACATTGTGACCGTGGATCTTCAGACACGTTCCAACTTAAAATGTTTGAAACAATTTCTCGAAATATCAAGTCATTGATATAAAAAAACTAATTTTTGATTCAAGCAAATTTTTATGATATATAGCAATAATTTATGTTGTTTAGAAACTACATAACCCAAAAATGTATGAAGTCAGCCGTTTATGCGCAGAATTTAATTTTGAAATCCAACGAATTGCAATACCAGTCTTTTTGGTTTTCTTTTATATTGCAACTAGTTTTGTTTTGCCGTCGGTTGAGCATTCTGTAAGTTAACTCCCGTCGTTAGTCATATTTAAAAATATGACTATTTTAAAAACATTACTGCTAGAAAAGTAAAATAATTAGTATTTGAGGCCATAAATAATATTATTTTATCGATAAATCTTTTTTGATAAATTGTATTAATTCAGACGTTGTCAAAATTTGAATATTTTCAACAAATTCTGGGTTAGATGACAATTTTGTCAGGGAATTATTGCGCGTGTGTCCGACACCATATTCGATTTTATCCCTAATATTTGGGTGTCTAAAGATAAATCCCCCGACGAAGTATTAGAGCGCAATACCACAGAAGAATAGTTTGTCATTCCCTATTTCCTCTAAGAGCCCAGAGAACGTCACGCAATTTTTATTATGGCCACCTTTAATGAATTATACTTCAACCAAAGAGTCATCTCTTTTGTATATAACCTCGAAAGATTCGTCAATCCATATTACTATTTACACTGCCCTTAGGGTCTTTGTGAAATTCATTTCCAAATGTGTAATTAACGCAGTGTTCTGGTCATAGAACCTAGATAGCTATCACTATGAGGCGTTTTAAATCCACTGGATCTAAAAATCATAGTAATTAGACATGAATTTCTGAAGACGAACCAATATGGTATTTCTAATATTGTAATCTATTTGAATGGAATGAGATATGATTTTTTGAATGCCAGTCTTTGGAAATAAATATATTTTTGAAGTATTTTGAATAATTTATAATCTCATTTATTTTATGAGTGATCTCCAAAGAATCTTTTCAGATTCATTGGTTATTGTCTCCAATGAACCAGAAAAAGATCGTTTTGAATATCAACTTTAAGCAATCCAAACTTTGCCATTTTGAGATACTAAACATATTATATAGGGTTTGAATATTTAAAGAAGACAAAATTTTGAGTAAAGTTCAGTTATTCTATAGATATAAAAACGAGAAATTTAGAATTTCAACAAATTGACGGATTTTTCTTTTAGGGAAAATATAAGAGATTATTTTATTGCAAATTATAATCCATTCCCGATGCTTTAACCTTCCTCGCGCATACGCGCATGTTTCGAATTATGATCTTGTTAAATATTAGGAATCCTTTCTATTACTGTGTTCGAATGATATTTATTCATCACAAAAATAATTTATATATTCTATAATGTTAGGTGTTAATCGATGTTCGTTATCTCATAGATTTTTTGTTTTTTGATAAGATTAGAAATAAGATTGTTTTAAGTGATGTAGATTTATGACTACTAATATTAAGGAGTTAACATTTTCTTCAAGCATTACCATCCGTATTCCTAAATTATTTAAGGACTTAATGAAAATTATCGAAACAGGGAAACTTCCTCATGTAACACGTTACAATACATAATTAATTGACTTGAAAATAGCAAGTTAAACTTCCGAACAGAAAGGCGTGGTTCCATCAAATATCTCACATAATTTTGATTTTTACCTACCAGGAGTATTTTCAAGTTACACATCTTGAAGATTCCGCATACTTCATCTTTTTTGCATTTTTATTAACTTCAGATAGATGCCATGTACGAGTGTAGGTAATTTTAAGCATGAGATGCCTAAAATTTAAATTTTCATCCGCTTTCATATTAATATTGCCTTACACTCGTTTAATTGTTTATATTTATATCGCAAGAATTCAACGTTTTGATCAGATTTAATGAATGAAACTTGTCACATTTTAAAAATATTCGATGAAAACACGCCCTGGCACTTCCTTGTCACGTACGTGTATGTTTTTCTAATTCAACCACCTCAAAACACCTCAGTTTTCTGGGACGGAACCTTCTACCACCACCGAAGTTTTTTAATCTCTCCGCTCTTGGTGGTTCATGAGATGAATAATTTATTTCTTAACCATACCTATAAAATTGGCGTTCTTCTTTTTCTCGTCCCATGCCAATCTGTTTCGACTTACTACACGATAGTTAATCAACTTACATGGTGAATTTACTCATGCGTAACTGGCATCTTAAAGCAGTTCTTCTCCGCCGTGATTCTAACAGTATTTTTTGACGTCAAGTTTTTTGAATTTTTGTTGTATTATCGCACCTTGATTATTCCAGTTTTTGATGTGTAATCAAGTATATTTAAATTCTCAATAATTAAACTCAAAATACTCAAAGAAGCTTACTTAAGATTTGATTTGATTACATTTTATCATTTCTGATTTTGAAAAATACTCATCTTTCATTTTTTGATTCTGTCATTAATTGCAACGCAATAATATTTAAATAAAATTGATCAAAAATTTAAAGAATAAATTTTGAAACTTTTTAAATTTAAAGAAACCGCCCTAAACTTCAAACATTAAAGTCAACAAAAAAATGAAAAAACTCACTCATTCTAATCCAAACAAACTCAAACAAATCACTAAAAAACTATAATTTGGTCAATAGAGTAGTTTGGCCTGCGCAAATATATACATAAAATTTCTCTATTTCTAAACAATATTGATATTTTTGAGTGTCTCAATTATGAAGGAATTTAACTTTATGATGGGGCCTGTAATTTTAAATAATTTTTCAGTTTAATTCACTTATATTATGAATTTTCAAAATAATTCTTGATACATGGGAGAAAAAAGTTTATCACTTCACCATATTTTGTTTCAATGTTTATCATGGCACATTTATAAATTATTGAACAGATTAATTGTTGAGAGAATTATGCATGCGGATAAATGTCACCCATAGTTACTCATTACGCATGCCAACTAATAAACTCTTATTCATATAATTTAGATTTCTGTCACATTATATACTCTATTTTTTGTTACTTCGCAATTTAGCTTATAATTTATCATCTAAATTATACCTTTTGAATAAATGATTATTTTGCACCCTAAACAAAGTTCATAAACCCATATTTCTAGGGAACTTGTCGACAAGCTAAAGTTATCAAATTTATTGTATCTCTGTTTTTCAAATTTTTTGGTTTTGAGGGCGTTTTTAAATTGAGATACAAGAACAACATTTTCAGAAGATTGTATTAATTTTAATATTCTTTTTTTGTTAAGTTAAATTCAAACTCAGATATATTTTCGTATTCAATTCACACACTTTCGGTTATCTGCTTATTTATAAAAGGTGCTCTATTTCAATCTGAAATTTAGAACTACAGCTAAACAAATTACTCTTTGAATATTCATGTTCTATTGAATTTATACAAAATTTCGGTAGAATTATTTTCGAGTAGGCCTTATATGTAATTTTAAATTTATCATTGATACATTTTTTGCATTTATTTGAATATATATTGATAAAAATCGATTTTCCTTTTCAGATTTAAATAACATTTTATCACTGACAGATATTATCATCGATATTTAGTAAATAAACCATATTCGAGGGATTTTATGGTGAGAACTTCATTGATTGAAGTATGTCAACTGAATATCTTTTTGATGTTTATTATTCTTAACCATTTATGCTTCATAATTAAATATTGAGCAATTTATTCTGACTTTTTGATATTTTTTTTGCATTTTTAAATATTAGGCGGTCACAACCATCAATAAATCTCTGTAATTACCCGCGCCATTCTCATGGTCCCACATATTCGCAGATCCAGCTAGAATTTATCTATTTTATCTTTTTCAAAAATTTCATGTGGGTGCAGTTCATAAAAAATTTAGATTCTACATATTGTTTATTTATTTAACATATCTGAAAAGATATAAAATTGTGTTCAGTTGACAGCCTCAAGTTTCAGAATTTAACTTCTTCATAAAATTAAAATCAATAAAAAATCTTTTAAAAATAAATGGAAGTATTTTCCCGACGTGGTTCTTTTCAATTCTAACGGTATTTTTTGAGGATTAACTTTTTAAAATTCTACATTTCCAAGAATGCTCAGAACAAAAATAACATTGAAAAAATCGCATTTTTATTAAATATTTTCTTTGAAACGTATTCTAGATTTTATATAAAACGTTATTTTTTAGGAAGACATTTTAGTGTAAATAACCCTGAATCCATACGGCCGTTTTAGTTGGCTGTTAGAAAAACTATTCTATGAATTGAAATTATCCAATTTTTCATTCTGGGATTACTAACAGAAAATTCAAACGCCAAAGTCACATTTTAAAATTAATTTTTCAGGCAAAAATAACCAAACTGGTAAAAATTTAAAGAGATATTCACTCAGCATTTTAAAACTTTGAAAACCCTAAGAGGTGAATACTGTTTGAGTCAAAATTGTTTTATTTTTGGAACCCTCACTGATTATGACCTATGCGAGCTCGAGGAGAGCTTGAAGCTATGTTTCATATTTATCGTGACGGATTAATGGGGACTCTTCTTCGTAGTCTTATCCAGAAATGAACAGTAGTCATAAATATTCTGTGAAAATAATTATGCAGACGTACGGTCTCCAAAGAGAGAAAAAGGTGAGTCTGTCTTTCCGTGACAAAACAAAACATAGAGAGAAAAGCCTCATCGAAGAATGTAAATAAATGAAAACTTCCTCCTGAAGATTCACGGATAGTTTTGAATCACCCTAATTCAAAAAAATTGTAAACTCTTGAAATGGATCGAATACTACGCCAAGGGACAAATACATAAAGTGAAATACTCTTATAATCCCTCAGAATGCTTAAATCACAAAAATAAAGCATTCCATTAAGGTTAATAAATGTTAAAAATAATTTCACCAAGCATGCTCGCTTCATTATTTTTTCTTAAAAGTTAATTTAGTGAAATAATTTATTTCACTTTGACATAAATGGTAAAAAATATTTAAACATGAATAAACACCCGTTTTTTGTTCTTTAACGCGGTATCCGTATGTTAACGCGCAAGAAATATTGGGAAAATAATGTCTTTATGGAGATTATGTGTGTTCATGTGGTAAATAATTAAGATATCACAGCTTAAAAAATATTATTAATATCAACAGGCAATAAATCAAATCGAAAAACTTTAATAATAATAATCATCTCGTATTCACTTATTTTCCAAAAATGTACCATATGGTTGATTGGAATTTATTCTGAAATTTATTATTTGTCATTCATTACAGAGGATCTATCGCTCATGCGCCTACAAACAAATATAAAGAAACTAGAAAAAGATCAAAAAGTTTACACTCTAGCCGATTTTATTCAAAATATTTGGATGTTACTTCCGTCCATGCAATATTACTGTAAAAATTCATTTTACACGCACCCCCGCTTTCAAATATTAACTTATTAATTTTAATGATTTTTCAATTTGTAAATTACATAAACTTTAACACCCCTAAGAATGAATATTTAAAGTTCGAGTTCAGCCATTGAAATAATCCATGCGCGCGGATTTGGTATCCAACATAAGGAATACCTGATTCTCATCTCCGAGTTTAGATCATGTTAAAGACTAAAAATACTTTTCATGGATAAGAACATAAAATATTTGATTTTCGACAAAAACAAATTATTGTTTTATTTCCGTAGCTTTGATCGAAATACCGACATTAAAGGATTTCATCAATCTGTTACGTTTAAATATTTAATATGTTCTGATTTTCCATTTTTGTCAAATATTTTATTTCAGGCTTAAATGAGATGTATCAGGCCATTTTTATCCGTACCATTTAAAATATGAATCTTGATTGTTTGTTCTCAACTTAAATACATAAAGAATGCGAAAAAAGAAATATATTTTTATTCATATGAAATATCGAGAAGGCATATAAAAAATGGAAAAATTAACTTATTGGGTGAATATTAGCATTGAACCGAGTGAGCTAGCATTTCATTCACAAGAAAAGCGTTGAAATCATTCAAAGAAAATAAAATTATTCGACAAAATTTAAATATCAACAACCACATATACATGAGATGTTGTAGCTCCTTGAAGTATTTTCAAACTTGAGTAGGTAATTGCCTTAACTTCTGTTCCTTGGGGGTGTTTATTCAGGTCAAAACACTCTCCGTAGCAAAGAGCACTTATTTTGAAATTTTTTCATCAAGTTCCAAATCGATCCAACTGGTCAAGAATCCAGAATTGATTGTAAACAATTCATGAACCTAAATAAAATATAAATGAAAAACCTTGGTTAAATAATTGAATAACAAGGAATCAAGATCATGGCCTTCCGCAGTTATTTTTCGCATTTTTCCTGTTCCACAGTATATATATCAGTCATATACCCGCTAACCGCGACTCCTGCCATCTCAAAAGCCTGTTTGAGGTTTACTCCCCAGCCATGGATCTGAATATCCGCGGTATGATCCAAGTCTACGTACTATTTTAAGGCTTACATTCAAATCCATTTCCCTCATATCCCTCATTCTTATCATCATCTAATTCTTGCATTAATGATTAAAAGATGTAATTATTGTGTTCTCTAATCCTATCGCAAACATTCGTGTTTTATGTCGAAAAAGTCATAACATATATGACGCTTGCTCAAAGTTAAAACCATAAAGATGAGCACCTGCGAGATTTTAAAATCTTAAACCCAAGTACATTGACGTTTTAACTAATGGTGTGCTTAAAGCAGTTACTGCGGTTTAAATATTCGATTTCACAGATGTTTTTATGGCCTATTTTAATTCCTGTGCTCGTCTCACATTCAATGCGTAAAATATAAATGGAGAATAATCGAATTTATCGGTTCGCGGTTAACTATGATAGTAAAGCGGTTGTAGTATCGACGAAATTTGGTGTGTATCTTTTCAACAATAATAAGTTCTGCGATGCAAAAATTGATGATATCAATCAAACTTTATGGATGCTTTAGAACTGTTACTTTCACGTTTTTCATGTAAATTTTGTTTAAAAAATTCGAATTTTTAATAACTGAAGAAAATAGTTATATCTCATTATAGTTTGATCAAAATAAACATAGCCCTCGAGTTACCTAAGATCCAGCTGAAATGTTTTCTGTCTAGTATTATTACAAAAATATTTATAAACTCAAAGACAATCAAATTTGTGTGAATTTATAATCAAATATTTTCTTGTGGATTATTAAATCAAGACTAGCATAACTGTTTTTTAATCCGAAACTATGTAAAGTAAAAATATTTGAAACTCATTAAAACCACTATTCAAATAAAGTTTCTTATCTTGCAATTTTGAACTGCGTGACTCATTAAATCTAACTAGAAAATAGGTATTTACAAGTGTATATTTTTGAAGTTATTACTTCTGAAATAATAAAGAGTATTTCAATCAAACTAGAATCCGACACACGCTGTGGCATTATATACTTTTATTTGAACAAATTTAAATATGATATTATTTTAAAAAGATCGGAAAACTTCGATATATTACGGTTGATGTATAAAGAATAAACATCACCTTTTTTTTCTTTCCTTTGTAAAAGTTTGGTATTCCTCTAAAAATAGCCACTATAATTTTTTAAATGAACAGCTAGTTTACTCTAAAGTTCTATCTTGACAAAATTGACTCTCCTCCATCTAAGGTAATATATGTTCTGTGTTTCATGTTCACTGTAAGAAATATGTATTTCTGTTAAAATCTAATTTTAGAGTGGTTTGATTGTCTGGAATTGATATTGTTTCCTCAACACATGGTAAAAAACGATTTTTCATATTAAAAAATTATCTGTGTTAAAACATAAATATTTAGTCTGTTAATTATTTGAAAAGAAATACATTCTCTAATGAGTGCGTTTTTTCGCGCCAAAAACATGTTCGTAAATATTAAAATATCTATCAAAATGAAACCTAAGACAAAGGATGAACGATGCTATTTAAAATATAAGAAAAGAATTTCATCAAAGTTAAAAAAAGAGAAAAAATTAAATTTGATTAACTAGAAGTCCAGAAACCCGTTTAGATGTTCAACTGTATTATTAAAAAATTCGATTTCTTGTAAATGTAAATTTTACGTGAGATAAGTTTTATGAACATTTTTATGTCCAACAAAATATCTGATAAATTTAGGAATACCACATCATTTAAGTCCATTTAAGTCGTCCTGAACTCCATCACAAAGCGCAGCGGCTCCTCAATATACAACGTGAAGAATATTCACCACTCACTATTATATGTCAACGTCTTATTCAGGAAATACCATAAAAATCATACTTTTTTCAATGTAAAAATCTAAAAAGGAAAAAGAGAAAGTTGAATTTTAAACGAACATATACAATCTTTGAGAAGGGATAAAACCAGCTGAGAAATAGATCATCATAGAAGAAGAAAAACGTTCGAAGATATGCGTTTTTTGCTCAAAATAATGCTAAACGGTGAGATCCATCAGATAATCGTGACTAAAAAATTATTTTTGTTTCAAGTTACATGCGCGTTAATTTCAAGGTTTTAAATTCATTGAATGTGAGATGCAAGTGAAAAAGTTACAAATACTCAGAGTGATTTGAGCATGCTTTTGTTAGTTCGAATTTATTTCGTTTTTTGATTTTATAAAACCTATGTATAATTCATAAATACTTTATTTCCAGAAAATTGTCAAAGAATATATTATCTCGTAACTGCTCGGACTTCCTCGAATACTTAAATTTGCGAATATGTTTGTTTTATCTTTTTTAAATTTGTTTTGGAATGGAAAAGACCAACAAAGAGAGTTCCATTGGTCTTCCATTTTTATATATTTTAATGATGTTATTAAATTATGATTTTCTTACAGATTCACTCATTATTCAATCAGCAAGTTTGATTTTAACCTATAAGGGCATCTTCCGAAGAAGATAAACGACGTGTAATCTATTAAATGTACCTAGGCATAATAAATTTTAGTTTCAACGGATGATACTTGATTTCGTTTGGTGCTGTGTAGTGTGTGGCTCAACCATTAAAAAAATCACCTATATTCGTACCGTTAATATCTCAGAGTGAACACTTAATATCGTTTTACTCTGTAAAATATAATTTTTTTGATATGGCTGAACTCTTATCATAACTTTTTATGGTTTTTGTTTTTGATAGATACATATGATTAAGTGCCACTTTGTCAGAGTTTATTTAATAAAAACTAACATTGTCACAAAACAGAGCAAAAATCCTGTAATCGAATAAAAAATATGCTAAAATTAGTTAAGTAACAGCTTGTTGGAAAAAATGTTCAAATTGAATTTTTTAAGTCTAAAAGATTTAAACTTATGTATGTTTTCAAAAAATTTTAACATTTCTGACATGCGCGTATTTTGTAAAAATTAAAATAAAAAGTTAGTGAAGAATATACAAGTTGGTCAAATTAAAAAGCGATGCAAAATTGCGCATAATGGAAATATAATTTCGTTCAAATGTTTGAAGCTAAAATTTCTATTTTTTTCAAAATTAATAAGGATTGAATGTAAGAACTACTCGCTTGAGAAGAGGTGAATTATGGTTTACGCACAAGAATAATTTATACTGATAATCAGCGTGGTCATAAAAATATTACTCTATAATCTGTTTTGAGTAGTTTAATATTTATTGATCATATTCTGAAATTTAAGTTTCTCACATTAGGATGAGTTATGGTAGTAAATTCTTCAGTTAAATATGCATATTATTTTATGGTCTCGAAAAAACGATATATTTCGGCAAAATCTTGTGTGAAATCCTCATATCTGAATTAATTTAAATTATTCTAAAAAATATTTGGTTTAAATTTTTACCAAAATAAATATATACTTTCATTTTGTTCAAGTAGGTTAATTTATAGCAGTACCCATTCATGTTCTCATTTACGATGCAGGTTAATTTATTTCTGTTTGAATTTTAACATGAATAACCTCGTAAAATAGCCTTATATACTCTTTATACTTCGTGGGATAAGTGCATTTTAAAAAAATCTGAAAATGTTAACAATGGATATCTGTCCAATTTTCACAATTTTCGTCTCCCACGATTATGCTCTCAGATATTTTTTAAAAAGTGGGCAATCTCAAGAATTTTTTAAATTTAAAATCTTCGATGGTACCCCTTATATGAAGTAAATCCGGCACTTGTTTACCCTCAAAATTAAAAAGCAATTAAATTTAATTCGAAGGTTAATTTATTTAAAATTTTCAACTCATGAATTTTTACAAAACGATCGTCTACGATTTTTTATCAAACTTCAAGATTGAAAGACGCAATTTTATATTTTAAAGAATTAGGTATTTTCCCAATTGGGTAAATATGCTCCTGAAGTTGTGAAACAAATTTTGGCCATAAAAAATTCAAAGAATGATAGCTTTTACTTTATATCTATCTACGCGTGACTTATATATAAATGAATTTAACTAAGGGGAAGGTACTTTAACGCATGTAGCCATCTCCCCATTTTGAAAATATATTCTTTATAAGAGACAATAAAAACAAAAAGCTCAGAATGTAGATGCATGGAAACAATTTTTCAGGGATTTAATGGTTGATCCTTTTCGCCAAAACTCTTGGATACTCGGCGAAGAGGATGCGCTGTGGAAATCTATGAGGTGTTATATGTGCGACGGAAAGCAAATGTTGTCAGAATAGTATTTCAAAAATGTATTTTGTGATAACTAATTTGCTCCATGTTTTGAGTTCGTTTTGGAAATACCTGACAGTTCAAGGTTTCTAAAATATGCAATTATTCGTCGACATATGTTGTAAAATTCAATAAAAATTATCGAGACTTTGAAGTCGTATCAAACTTTAGGAGATGAAGTTTTAACTTATTTAACAGTTAGCCATCCCCAAAATTTTGTGGATCTGGTTACATCTGCTACTTCCGACCATGTTGAACGTTGTTTGCAAAAGTTGGAAAAAAACTCATCAGTAACGGCATGGAACTCATTGATCGACATTATCTGGTAATTTAATTGAATATCTGTGGAGACAACGGTTTAAAAAATCATTAAGAAATTTTATTCACCACATCATTGAGATTCTTCAAATTAATTAAATTTAATGAGTTAGAGCATTAATATTTAAATTATTTTTAAATTAAATTTTATTGCTTTTTAATAAGGCGAAAAGTAAACAAGTGCTCTAAAAATCCTAATTACACTGGAAAAATTACGACATGAATTTATTACTTTTCTTCTTAGGCTTTTTATCAGAATCGAATCAGACAAAAAGGGCTATTTTTATTTTTAAACGAAAATATCAGAATAGCAAATTATATGAATAGCTAGTTTGGTAGATGCTCATTACGACCCCGTTTATCACTAAACATACACTTTCTGAAAACTTATTTCCGAAATTGTTTCAATATAGTTTGTGTGCATTGAATGCTGTGGAGAATTGTTGAAATTAATAAAACAAAATTATAAAGAAAAAAAAGAGGTTGTCTCGTTTGTGCTTTTTCGGTCCTTGATATGATAGAAATAACTGCAGACAAAAATTCTTGATTTATATGTTTCTTGATAGAATCTATTGGAAAACAAAGTCACGTCTATCCATATTTCCTCAAGGTCCTAAAATGAATTCTAATTTATGTATATCGTATTTGATGGTAAACCGAAAAGTTATGCAAAAAATTTCTGAATCAACCATTGTTAAAATTTTGCTCATTCCATAGCTTGAATGCAAATCAATACATCAGAACGCTTAAACGAATATTTCAAATATTTTGTCATCGCCAGAACGTTGAAAGCGATAACAAAAAAATATATTGTTGAATTATCCCATCTGGAGAATACAAATCAATATGTACAGGTGAAAAGCTTTCATTGATTCGTGAATGATTTAAATATAATTAATATTAAATCTCAGCCATTTATATTTATGACAAGAAATCTAATTGAAAATTACGATGATTTAGTTTGTAAAAGGAGACTAATCAGAAAATTTATTCAGGTTTACATTCGCCATTGTTTAACACGCGCAGGCGCATACGCCAATACTCAGATAAAATCTTTTAAACATTTTTATTTTTTAATTGATAAATATATAATTATCATAAATGAAATACTTATATTTTCTCTTGATAAGGAATAATATGAAATTAATCCAAAATTTATTTTAAAGAATTTCATATGATAAATAAACAAATTCTTTCTTATGGACTTTATCATTTAAAATTTAATTTTTTTTACGATCCTTGTAAATTAAGTTTTCTAAGTAGTTCGAATGAAGGATTTTAAAAATTTAGATTTTAACTTATGTGTTATCCACAAAGATGATTAAATTTGACACGAGAAAATTTGTTCTAATTAAATCATTATGTTAACATATAAGGCATATTTGTGATATTTAGTAAGCTTGAAATTCTCAAGTGGTACAAAATAAATTTATTCACAAAAATTTATAAATATACGATTGAAAGATACTGTTCAGGGTTCTAGAAATGGACTGATAAAAACTTGAGGCACTCATAAAATTATCTGCATTTTTGCTTTCTAAAAATAACTATTTCTGCATATAAAGAAAAATTAATATTGACCAAGATTAAAAATAGCGTTTGAGCATGCTCATAAACTAAAAACTACTTAAGGTAAGAATGACAAGAATTCCACAAGTTACTTTGTTTTATTGACACATATGATTCATGTTGTTATAAAAAGTATGAATAAAATCTCAGCTGATTTTCGTTAACCTAAAATGTAGTTGATGTTAAATGTATCAGAAATAACAAAAACAACATTTTCTGTTATAAAGTATTTTAAATAGCTTAGTTCGCGTTTTTGGACCATATGAAAAGTTCATTTATTTCACTAATTTTTAATAAATGACAATTTATTCTCAGAAATCAAATAAAATTTACTGATATGATGATTTATTATAATGATCCAATGACTCGTTATATCTCTCAAAGTTAAATGCTTTGATTTAATTAAACAAGATTTTTTAAAGAAGGTCAATTTTATTTAAATCCAAGATTATGTAAGATTTAACTTGAGTTATTTATCACAAAACTTCGCGAAATTAAGGATCTCGATATTTATATTTGTTTCAACCATATTTTAGTTTTTAAATTTATCTTTATGATGATAATAAGTGTTTACATTCATCTTTTTAATTTATACTTGTTTACATTTTTCTTCTAAGTATTTCTTTAACACTGAGAGAATAAACATGTATAAACTCAATGAGATTTTCATATTTTTTGAGACTGTGAAAAATGTAAAATTTGCAATCTTTCAAAAGATGTTCGTTCAAGCCTTTATTCCTAAATGCGTCAAATACTTAGTTTACGTTGCCTTAATGATGCTTGACTCTACCTTTACAATCATTTACATATTAAAATTTTCTTTATCAGAAACTCATAAAATCAACATGAACTACATTCAAATCTAAGTATTTCTAAATTATGTTTATATCATATAACTCCCCTTCAAAAATGTTTTTTTTTTACATCTGTGGAAATAATTAAAATCATACGTTTGACACTCATCACCATACAAATACACATCTTAGGTTATCATATTCATCAACATGGAATGAAAATCTCTGTATTTTTTACTTTTCTAGTTTCGATTTTTTTCATGAAGACTTGTTCCAGAAATTAAAACTGATAAAAAGTCATATGAAATCAAATTCGCTGAGTATTATTCTATTTTTGAGCCGAGAAGAATAAGTAAATTAAGAAGTATAAATAATATAAATTTCGATTCTCATTCAATAGTTTTAAGAATTTTATCAAATCTATCCTCAATTAGTAAGGCACGCTGACAACGTTACAAGTTTTATAATGAATACTTATGTATATTTATTGGCAGTATCCATGTATACAAAGTTCATTTTTCTATGAATGACCATACATTCCTCTTTACTAAATTCGAAATACACCGTGTTTAATGATTATGGTATGAATATAAAATTTAAAAATGAGGTAAATCTTGAAATTTTTATTCAGAAACGTCTTTTCAATGTTTATGAATTAAATTTTCTCTAAGTCTTTATTTTTCTTGATGAAGTAATAAAACGAAAATCATAAAAATTCTGTCACGATTTTAAATTTAACTATTATTTTAATTATTATAACAATTTATAAATGTCCAGCTTAGGCCAATGAGTTCTCCTATTTTTCTAACCTTTTTTAAATATGTCAAATTAATACTTTCACAATCTATGAAATTAACTTTATCATGAAATACAGTCACCTCATTAAATTAAATGCATTAAATTATGAAATTTTTAAGAATCCAAATTTACTGATAGTATATTTTTTATGAATTAGAAACTTTTAATTTCTAAAATAAAATATATTAATTTAAAATATCAGCGATTATTATGAATATTATTGACTGAAATATTTCCATGGAATGAAAGAATGAAAAAAATGGTCAAAGTTAAAATTTTTGAATCATCCAGAAAATATCACAACTCCAAAATATTAAAGTAATTGGTTAAAATGTGACTTATCGTTGATCTATTTTCAAAGTATTTTTAGGTTTCGTTCGATGTATTTTATCATAAATTATTTAATAATTTTTTCATTATTGTTTAAATTTAAATACAGTATGATATTCATTGATTTTAAACATTGTCATTCAATCCAGCGAATTAAAAATGTATCGATATTTACAAAAAAATCTTCGTTTCTTCACCTATCCAAGTTAAGTTTGAATCAGCACCTTTTTTGCAATTTCAAATTAAGATATACAAAATATAGTCTCTTCAAACCAAAATAACTCGAATCAAAATGGCGGTTCGACATAGATGATTAAATCATCAAATTTGAACAAAAATAAATGTTAATTTAACAATATCGGCACGTAAGAGTATTAATAATATAAAAGATTAAATTTAATCCCTTTGACGGATAAGAATTTAAAACTTCTATTTACTCACGATGATTGAATTTTTATAACTCCTTCAAAACGTTATGATTTACATGCCTGGTCGGCGCCTTCATTTTAAACTCTTCACCTTCATCAACACAAATATGTAACTTTTAAGTAGAAATATTCATATGATTCATCGACAACTCAATGTTTTAAAAATTTATTTACAACCTAATTCTTTTGAGTTATTCTGCAGATCAAATACTAGCAATAAATGAATTTAAAATTGTTTAATTCCATCATATATTTATGATAGGAAAATTTTTTTTAAGATTGCTTGAAATATATCTTTGTTGAATGTTTTTCGTTTCAAAAACAGAGTATTCTAAAATATGTGAATTTCGTATATAATAGAACCAGAACTGTTTTTAAAAATCGAAAGTGATTCAGTTAAGATTATCGTTAAATATTTTTTGAAAAATAAAATTAAGAATAATCTTAGAATTATAAATAATTGATAAAGTAAATTTTAAGCTTTTGTCTTTTAAATCTATTTTCATAAACAAGCATTTTACTCAACTTATTAATCTGATAACACGTTCATTGAACAAGAGCAAATTTAGACTGTCAATATGAAACAAGATCAAAACGAACCAATGACGTGTAGGTAAGATAGCCCAACTGTGCCTAAGAGAGAGTGATAATTTAATGAGTGAAAGTCTTAGAATACATGATTTCTAAAATTTACAAAATTAAAGGGTGCTGAATTCGCGGAGAACGCAGAAGAGAGCTTTAGGAAAGGGTGAACCTTCCTTAAACCTTCTCTGAAAATACTCATGATAAGTTTTCCTCGGTGCTCAAAAAAATAAAAACGATAAAACGCGCATATAATGTTTAAAAATAAATCAACATTATATTTTCAAAGACATGGAAGTGGCTTTAAGTAGTTAAATTGAAATATTAAATTTTACGTCCTCTTTAAAGAATTTGCACAAGCTCATAAACTATAAATGAAGCTTCTTTTGTTCTGTTCACAGTAATTTATGAAATTTTGAAACTCAATTCAAAACTGGTCAAATTTTTTACCTTCGTTTTAAACATGAACTTGAGCGTCAATGTATTTTTGATAAAGTTAATAGAATCTTGTTTTTTAATACCTTGTTAACACATCCATGTTTATGAATCAAAATTCAGACGATCTATCTTTAATAATATAAAATGTCACTCATAATTAATGTTTTCTTCCTCGCTTACATAAAAATACGTTTGTCAGAATTATTTTTAAAATTTAAGATAATACCTCTTTTGATTAAAATAAATGGTTTTTATATATTTTAATGAGTGCTCCATAAAAAAGAGGCACCAATAACCACAACTGTCGGTCTAACCCGTACTGTGACAAATTAATAATACTCTATTTCATATTTTCTTAATTTTGAACGTTCTATTCTCTTTTTTTCATGGTATCATAAAGGTTAGGGACCTTAAATAACTAAGTACATGCCATAAAATCAAGTAAGTGCAACTTTTACATTTACATTCTTGGTTATTTGTAAAATTGGGAAAGCTTTTCAAATTAAATAATAAATATTAGTAATTTTAAATTTTTATATTTATATTGAATGTTATTTTAAAAACAGATAAAAAATTTTACGTTTAAAAAGCTTTGCATCACGCTAAGTGTATTTATGAAAAATATCTCATGTATTTTATCAAATATTCCATGTATTTTATCAAATATTCATGTATGGAATATCCGTTAAAATTTTTAAACCTATTTTTTATTCATACTATTATCAATATAATCAGTTAATTTACACATCTAAAAATATAGAAAAATCAAAATATATGTTTTACAAATAAATTCACATTTAATGCATCTTCAAAATAAAATACAAGGTTTTTATTTTGTGGAAATGCCTGAAATAATCGTTATTTGTTTTATTTATCAATTTAAATCAATTACAAACGTTATATGTCACATTGGATATGAGATAGATGAATTGATACTAAATTTTTAAAGTATAAATACATCATGATTATTATATCAGAATAATTTTACATAGAAAACATGTCGTTTAAAATTTTTTTAAAAACTCAGACCAAATATTTTCAAAAATACATGCTTTAGTACCTTTGGCATGACTAAATTCACAAAAATAAATTTTTTGAAACAAATTTTTATTGAAAAAAACGACGTTTAACAAAAATATTGCAACATAAAAAATTTCTCAATGCCGTATCAAAAAAATTAATTTTCAGAAAGATCATATAATTTTGAACGAGTGAACAGATTTAAATTCATAAAAATTATTTCAATCATGATTTTATTTGAACTCGTTAACAAAACTCATAAGATTTATGATTTAAAATGCAAGAGTAATCAAACATACTATGGTTAAAATCATCGAAATTGTTGATTAAAAATATTATTCTGTTCTAATAAAACTCAAAAAGACATAAGGCCATAATTTAACAAAAGACTTTCTATCTCCAACGAAAATGAAAACATATGAAAAAGAGATTTTGATAAGTTACTTTTAATCATTTATATCATTTCAAATATAAATGTAGTTGAATTTAATATTCGTTAAATTTATTGAAATATTTAATATATGTGAGTTCAATATTTCCTTATAACCTAGAGTTAATGAACCAATGTAATTATGATTGATAAAATTATTGAGTTAAAATTAGTTGTAAGAATATCTGAATGAAAATTTATATTAATCAGTTTTGAATATTTTTAAATTTTAATCAAACAATCCAAAGGCACAGAGTAAAATATAACACCATTTTGAGATTAATTTATATTTTTACCATAAAATTATAAATCAACAAATTATAAATTATAAGTGTAATATTTATTAATTTTCATTCATAAAGTATTTGTTTAATAAATTTATAATCTTCGAAATTTATTTATCAAAATACCCATAAGAATAACACAAAATATTTAGTATAATCCAATCAATATAAATTAAAATAAAAAAATGGATTGTCAAAAATTAACGTAAAATCGCAAAATTTCGTTTTCTATGAAAAAGAATATTTTTAAATGATTTTTATGAAATAAAAATAAAGATAAACAACCTTATTTTTATAATCTTGGGTGTATTTTAAAGGGAAAATACATGGTAAATATAATAGTATTTATTGAATAAAACTATTTTATCAATAAAAAGAAAGAGCAACAATTTAATTTCGAAATTAAGAAATCAAATCATGAAATATGAACAATACTAACAAATTTGTTATAAAATTTTTATGATATCAATAAATTTATTAACAAAGTAGCTAAACTTTGGAAAATAATTTTTAACAAAAATATCAAAAGATTAATATTTTAATGAAAATAAATCAAAAAAATTAATTTTAAAATTTTCTTCCATATTTAAAAACTTAAAATCATATTCATCCATACATACAAAATTGGTCAATATTCTGTTATTTTTTATTAAAAGGTAAAAATGAATAATATAGATTGAATAATTTGTATAATTAATCAGCAATCAGATTGAGTATATTTTAAAAGTATTTAGTCATATTATCTGTGAGAAATTATTTACTTAACCCTTTAAAATAATAAGGATTATGATAAGATAGATCAAGTATCATTTAATAATACTTAAATTATGGTTTAATTTATTTTTACTCACTAAACTTTATATTAAGAAAATGTAAAAGATTTTTTAATGCATTATTTTATATTGGTAATCAAAATTTTGTTAGCAAAATAATTGATCGCAGCCTTTAATTCTCTGCAATTTTTTGATTCAACTAAAATTTTAAAATTATTCTCAATATTAGATACATTCAATTTTTATTGAAAAGATAATATTTAATCTTTATTTTTTGAATTAATGAATATGTAAGATTTAGAATAGATCATAATATTTGAGCATATGTTTATTACAATTACAAGATTATGTTAATATTTTAATTGTAGAACATAATATTGACGATTTTTTGTTTAAACTCAGATATTCTTCATATCAAATTTATAATTATTTGTAAAAATAAATTTTAATTTTACTATCATTCAATGAAATACTTGAAACTACAAGTTAAATTTCCTCAGTTTTGTAAACTCTAATTTATTTTGGATAAAAGTTGATCAAAAAAATAAAATTTTTTTTTACTGAAACTTTATCTTTTTAAGAAAACTACAATAAATTTTAATTTTTTTAACAACGTACGCATTAAATTTCAATTTATTTGAATTGATTGTAAGAAATTTACTTTGATGAAATTGTTAAAATATGTTAGATGTGAAAAATTATTACTTAATTTTTGTATAATGTTAAAATTATTGATAATTTTATTCTTGGAATTTTGCGAATAATTTCATTTTCATCAAATATTAATTTAGTCGGAATAATATGAGAAAACTTTGCTTTATTTTTAATTACATAATGGGATTTTTTAGCTAAGCGGTTTTAAGGATAAATTGTTCATGCTTAAAAAATTTATGTTTGAGCTTACCTGTTGATATTTATGATAAAAAACTGTAAATTGAATTGAGATAATTTCTTTCAAAACAACATTGTAAATTATCGACCATTAAAAGGGCGTTCAATAAACTTAAATAATTTATCAGATGTGAATATTGAAATTTTTGATCATAATGATCATGATCAAATTATAGTTATGGATGAATTTAAATTGTAAAAGCTATTTTAGCTAAAGAAAGATCAATCATCGTACAAATATTGCGAAAATCGAAGATTTTTGAATCACAAACAGGGGATTACTTTTTAAATAAATGAAAGTGATATCAGAGTTATTATATCCTTCATTCAAATAAAATATCCATCAACAAAATGTAATATTGAATGAAAATATCTGATTTATAATTTAAAGATGAAAAATATCAAATAAAACGTCATTCTCTGATTTATATAAAATCATTGATATTATTTTATTTATTTACTTTTTAATTCATAATATTTTTATATTTTAAAAATGATATTTTTAAGTAATCGTTATTAACCACGAATTTATCTTTAAATTTATTTCTATTCTGTTCAATTACAATTTCATAAACATATTCATTTCTGTTCTCTCATTTTCTACATAGTATCAAATTATAAAATTACAGAAATTTAAAATTGAGTTTTTTAAGTTTGAAAGTATATAAATTAATCAATGAAATGTCCAAACAAAAAATTTTATTTTTTCAAAAATGTAGATTTATAGCTGCGATGACTATTCTTACAGAATGACATTTATAAATTCATAGATATGCAATTCCAGAATATGAACGGAAAGTTACTGATTTTGTAATTTCATAAGAACATTTTTTTGTCAAATAAAAAATGAAAAATTAAATCATTAGATATCTGATAAAAGCACATGTGACATAACGTCGAACATTGAATATTATATTATTAAAATTAAAATAAAAACAGAAGTCGAAATTAAATCTTGTCGATATATAGGTAAATGGTATTACTCTTGTTCTTGTATGGTAAAAGGCTTACAATAATTCCTTGAAAAGTTATTTTGAAAGACTTTATTTTTGTGGTTAGCTTATCAATGATTTTTCATGTTAATTTGGATTTAGTGTTTTCTCAAACATTTATTAATACTAAAGCATTTACTCCTCTTTTAGATGTCACGTAACAGATAAAAATAAAATAAATATTTGGGAAAGATCTAGATTTTATAATTTAAAATTTTGAGAGTTCATCAGAAATTCTTTTGATTTTTGACAAATCCTACATTGAGTCACATGGTTGAAGATCGTATGAAATTTCAAACTAAAAATTTTAACAATTTAATTTTCTCTGTGATCATTAGGTTTGTCAGTACTTGATACAAATAGCTGATAAAAATGTATGAACTATGCTTTAAACTTTAAGAATTTCGATTTTTCTTAACGACTTTTAATTTCTAACTTTTAGCAAATGAAGATCCAGGAGAGGCAACCTTTTGTTTTCCAAGTTCGTATGGAGGTAAATGCAAATTACATGAATTAAAATTTGATAAGTCGTCCAAAGTTATTCAAATCCATCATAAAATACGTGAGAGAAAATAAGAAAAATATGAAAACTTAATAATTATTGTAAATATAAGATTATTTTATTTTTTTTCTCAGATAGATGATGTTTATGGACTGAGGACGCTAGACATCAAAATACTGCTTCCAATATTATGGATATTAATCAAAGGCCTCTACTTTGTGTTTTGGTCGTAAAAATTTAAAATGATTCTTTTATTTTTATATCTAAATAATTTTTTAAATATTTTTAATAAACTTATTTGTTAATTCTAGACTCTGAAAAATATTTATCAAAGAATAAGTAAGATATAATGGAAATATTATTTATTATGGGATAAGTAACATAATTTTTCTCATTTATTTCATTCATATTGGAATTGTATTTAAATTAAATAAAATAGAATAATAAAACGGAAATAGTATTTCGATGAAAATTTTCAGACTAATTTTAAATGGGAAATACCAAATGAACACGATTACTACTTCACCTAAAATATTGCGAAAAATCGTTTTCATGAAATATTATAACATATTAACATTCATCAACTTTGACATAAATTGAGAGATACTTATAAATTAAAATAATCTGAAATAAAATTGAATAAAATTATTATTTGACAATGTGTAACTTTAAACAATAATTCTCAATCAACAGACGAAAAATAAAATGAAAATAAATTTGTGCTGAATTCATTTCCATTTTCCGAAAAGTGTAAATTAAAATTAGTTTCAACGACTTAAAAATATAAAACACAGATATTACAAAAATGGATGAATATTATCCAATCTTTATTTTTATCTTCAACTGAAAAAACATAGAATTAAACTTAACAAAGATAATTTATTTTTATGGGTATCTACCCTATCATATTATGATAAAAAATTTAAAATTTACAAGCTTATTAAAAAGCATTTAATTTAAAATATGGTTTTGAATGTGTTTCAGTTATTTTTTATGTTTTTAAAATTTTCACTTTTTTGCTGATTATAAATTTTTATAATCATTAGATACTAAAGAATTTACAATTTAACAATCTTTTTTTTCACTAAGTTAACGAATGAACAATAAAATTATAAATATCCTTTATTTAAAATTTTTTGCAAAAAAACAAAACGTATCAAAGACTTTCTGTGGTGATAGACATGAAAATTTTAAAAAACATCTACTTTGAGAAAAATTGTAAAACTACTGTAAACAGACAACTACAATCTAAAAACAGTAATAAACAAAAATTTTCACCAAAACCATAATGATGTCAATATGATATTATTTTGGCTGCTGAACATGTCATTAAAAGACTATCAAACAGCTGATCATGAAAAATTAACATATTTGAATTTAGTTTTTCTCATAGAAGTTTACAAATGAACACCTATCTGTTTTAAAAAAATGTAAAGTTGAAAAAGCTACATTTCAGAATCAATAAAATTTTACAGACAAATTTTTCGAATGAAAATATTTTATTCATTAGATTCACAGATATATTATTTAAAATTAAATAATCGAATGATATTTTATATTTCACGAAAAGCCATATGATGATTGTTGATATTTAGAGAATTTAATTTTCTTTTAAATTAATCGATGATGGGGAAGGTTTAAATTTAAATTTTTGAATTTTTTAAAGTTAGTCTGAATTTAAACCGATTCAACAATTAATTATAGTTCAGGACAAATATAAAAACATGAACAAAGGTTTTTTGGTTATGATATAAATATAAATTAAGTGATTGAATGTTTTTGTTGATTGTTCTCAATACATTGAAAATATCTAAATATTTTGACAAATATAACGATAGAATTTATAATCTTATTATTTATACTTTTGAATGTATTTTATATTTAAATTGTATTTTTATTTTAAATTGAAAATCAATATTAAGTAAGACAGAAAGAGTTTTATTTCTGAAAGTTTAAATTGTACAGAATTAGAAATTTTCATATTTTATATCATTAAAATTAACTTATCTTTAATTTATGTAAACTTGTAATTCTGAAACCGTTTCATTTTCACCCTTTTCCATGATATTTTAATTTAAAATATTTGTTTTGAATTTTCATGTTTAAAAATTTTATGCTCAAAAAATCATTAATTTTATTTTTATTTAAATAGAATAATTTTTAGTTTTTATAAATTCTGACTCATTTATAATGAAACCTAAATTTAAATTTCTGTACGTAATTTAACATTGAATGCACGATCCTCTTTTTTTACGTATTATTATTGATAATGAATCTACGAAATCATTCTATTTTCATATTCGTTTGGGTTTATAGACGTGAGGATGATGATTACTCTAGCAAGTATTCTTTATTGATTTTTACACGTTTACGCATAAATAAAGATATACAAAATTCAGTAAATGAAAATATTTTCAACGCTTATATGACTGAATAATTTGTTACGAGTAAAGTTATTTCATATTTATTTGAATGATAGATGAAAAGAGAATGCTTCGGGGTTTAGATCTTATTCCATGAAAAACTTGTTAGATTATAAATATCGTGTTCGCAGGTAAAATTTTTGATTCAGCAGGAACATTCCTTTTGAATGGTCTTTTATAAATGAAATATTAATCCCTCTAATCAAATATTTGTGTAATTTTATTCATCATTGATACTTAAAAAAAATCCTTGAATAATAAAAATGGGTTTTAAATAAATCAATTATCCAATTTCTGAAATTATGATAATTTTTGCATCATTTCTATTTTCCGATTTTCAAGATTACATCATCTGTCTGAATTAGTAATTTTATGGAAAAATAAAACACAAGAAAAATATATTTATAATTTATCTAAATGGTATTTTTCGCCTTTTTGTCTCAATTCGATTTTGTAAAGATGGCATTTCCACTTTTGCATATCAATCTGGGTTGGCATTCTTTCATACATTTATATCAATGTTTTATCATATTTGTAATAATCTTTGATAATTCTTTTATGAATATAAGCATTTTTTTCATGCAGATTCAATTTTAACACAGATTTATGTAATATTCAAATAGCATAATAAAAATTTTAATATTTTTAGCCAGTTTTAACGGCCCTAAACTTGAAAATAATATTTATATATTCATTTTACGACTGTTAGCTACTTTTAAATTTTCAAAATTTTATTTTTGATATCAAATAAATAAGCCGTCAAAAAGTATTGTTTAAATTCTGTTTTTTATGTTATAACAGATTTTCTTAATTTGTTTTATTATTTATGAGAAAAGAAGACGAATACTTACCTCTCTTGATTACTTCTACCACAAGTGAAAATCTTTTGATTAAAAATTATTTTCATTCATCTTTATTACTCTGTTCAAATTTAATTTTTAATTTTGTATAAATGAGTTTATGTTGCATTATTCAACGAAATAGGAAATAAACTTATCCATCATCATTTAAGAATTTTTTTGTTATTTTAGTTATAAATTTGAACGATTTATATGTTTAAGTATTTATATTTCTAAATCTAATTCAGCAAAAAATCAATTTTAAGTTAAAGATTCTTTTAATTCGAAAATATATAAAAATAAATATTTACACAATAATGGCTGTTTTGCACTTCATAATTTACATGTGGAGATGAGGGATCATACATTGTAAAACACAGAAATTTAAATATTTTGGCATACATTTTACAATATTTCTTGAACAGATTTGTCATATAATTATTTTATATTTAAAAAATTTAGAAATGAAACTATCTAAATCAAACATAATTTGAGGTTAATATTATTTACATTGATCAGATATTTCTACGAATTTTATCCTCGTATAACTTTGAGGAATTTTACACTTGACAAAATTAATATTGAGGCTTTTTCGACACGATTATCATGACCACTATGATTGGATAAAATTAACAAAATAACATATGAATTCTGTGGATTAAACATTCAAAAGGTATAAAATTACAAAAAGAAGTTAACAAATCGCAAAAATTATTATAGATGAATTCTTGGAACGTTTTATGTAACATAAAAGTAATTGAAACACACAAATATAATATTTGTCAGGACTTCGAAAAATCGAAACAAATATCGTTGTAATTGTATTACCAATACACCAAAATAAATAAAATTTTAAATTGATAAAGAATTCATTAAAATTAAAACTGTCTTCAAAATAAAAATAATATCGCGAAAATCATTAAATTAATACCGAAATTCTCAAAGGGAAAACCTGTTTTAAAAACGTTCAAGTATCTTTCAAATGAAATTAAAAAGATGTTAGTATTTTATCATTCATCCTGAAAATAAAAACTATTTCATTTACATATATTTGTTGAAAATAGTAATTCTTGAATTTGATATTTATATATTTTTATAAACACAAAATAAATTTAAAAAAACAAAGACCTGGAAATTAATCAAAAATATAAGGTTTTAAAGTTTTAAAAAAATTGTTTTAATTTAAATCAATCATTAATTAGCTATTCATCATTTACTACTTTTGATAAAAATATTTCAAGTTCTTCGGTTATCGATTCATATGAACATATAATTGTTTCATTTTTTAAAAATTGCACTTTCAACATAACTTGGAGAACATAAGGATCATTTGAATTCTTCCATCGTTAAATAAAAACATAATTTGTTTTTATTCAATATTTTAGAATGAAAATTCATTCTTATAAGAATTTCAATCACATTGATATTACTATTTTAAAGTTTATTTGGACTTTACCCATCAAATTATTTGTAAAAGTTGCAATATATATTCTAAAAGATTATTTATTGAATAAATTATATTTTTATATGTTTTAAGACGAGTACACAAAAATAATAAGTTATATCACTTGAATAATACAGCGATTTTTTTGATGTCTATAATTTTAAACAATATTATTGTCGAAACTATAAATTATTTATGATAACCACTGTGAAATTAAGTAAAAAACATTGATTAAAAACAAACCATTTTTGATTTCTGATATTTTAAAGTTTAAAAATGTTTATTATAGGTAGAGTAGAAGCGTCTCACACATTAAACATTTTTTTATTCATATTTACTTTGTTATTTCTTACTTTCTTTTACTTGTATTTCTATTATTTTTGATATTTTAATTTATGTTTTCAATTTTTTAAAAATTATCCTAATTTAACATCAATAAATTTAAAAAGTGAAATTACTTTTCAAAATAAAAAAATTTTCGCTTCATTATTTCATACATTTTAAATTTTAAAATATAGAATATTTTCTTAATAATATAAAAAATTATTTTTTAAAATATTTTGTGAAATACCAAAATATTATGCTTAAGTTGATTGAATAAATTTGATACATAGATAATTTTAAAAAACATATTTTTTATATTTTAAAAAAGAGAAAATTTTTCAGTTTTATTGGGACATAAATTCGTTTAAGTAGATTCGAAAAATGAATTATAAAGTTTCTTAAATTAAAATAATTATTCCTTGTTAAAAACAAGATATTTTTGCTTAAAAATTGATAAAAGACAATTTTAATTTATCTTGTACAAGATTTATTTTACGGAAATGACCGAAATGGTTAACAAATTAAATTAATTGATTTAAAAGAATCAAATGTTGTCAAATTAATCAATTGATTTCTGCAGAAAAAATATTTCTTAGTATCCAATCAAAATATTTATAAATGCAGATAAAATACTCCTTATTATCAAAAAATCTAAAATGTAAATTGAAAATGTATTTTATTTTTGTATAAAAATTACAATCTGTATTTAAACAGTTAGTTTGCAAATTTACATATTGACGTAACTCTTTTCAATAACTTTTTAGAAGGTTATTTTTTTGTTTTAAATTAAAGATAATGATAATGTGAACAAAAAATTGAGTTGGTGGTTGTAAATTAATATTTTATTAAATTTATTACTATCTTGAACGAAATGAATTAATTTAATTATTTTTAGAGATCTATTTTTGATAACATAATAATATCAAAATATCTTTCTGTTTAAAAAATGATATTTTTAAATTTGGATACATAGGAACAATAAAATTTCTTAAAATGTGGCAATTATATTCTTATTAACATTCAAATTTTAATGTAACACTTAATACAATTCCTATGAATCGATTCAGTGTGCATTTTTATTTATTTAATTAAATTTAGACATCCATGATGTTTCAAATATTTAAATCTAAAAATTAATTTTTTTAATATTCATCAATATATATTTTTCAAAAGTCTTTTTTAAAGTAATTTTTGGTTAAATCTTTAAAGCATCTATAGATGTTCCAAAAGTAAAAAAAATATTCCAAATAATTTATCTTTTTAAGAATTAAAAATGGATGAAACTCTTTTTAAAT
Organism: Neodontobutis hainanensis; assembly: GCA_024349245.1. Classification (NCBI taxonomy): domain Eukaryota; kingdom Metazoa; phylum Chordata; class Actinopteri; order Gobiiformes; family Odontobutidae; genus Neodontobutis; species Neodontobutis hainanensis. The sequence continues at coordinate 88,363 of JALDNG010000484.1, read as the reverse complement.
TCAGTATGATATTTATAATAACTAAAATAGACAATGAATAAACATATTGTATATTTTTATGAAAAAACTAATGCTTCACAATTTATATAATGCATCTTTTGACACGAATATGAGATCTTAGAAAAAAAATAAAATTTATATATTCTGATATGTAATATTTAATAGTGGTCATATATTCAAAAATTAGTTGTTTTAAAATAACCAAAACGACATGCTTAAATATATGAGCTATAATTTCAAAGTATTAAGTTGTTATATCCAAATTCATCACAAGCGAAAAAATAATTTCTTCTTCTAAACTCTAAAATTTAACTTTAAAATCAATAATGTTACTTATGAATTTTTACTGTCTTGTAAAATATTTGTGGCTATGAAATTCATGAATATTACTGTTTAAGAACCTTGATAGAGATTTTTTAACTTTTGCTCAAAGTTTGTGAATCTGTCAGATTTTAATGATATCAAATTAAACAATATCTGAAGATTAATCAATATTTAAATTCCTTTCTCAATTGAGTTATCAAATATTTTATTCTTTTTCATATTCCGCTCTAGATATGTGTTTTAAGTGTTACAGAAAAGAATATTGTTGATGAACGGTCTCTAGAATGTGAGTATAATTCAAATTAATAGACCATTTTTCATATAAAAAGTGAAAATTATTTCTGTATTATAAAGAAATTAATTGTGAAAAATCAGAACCTAATATGCAAGGGAAACAAAAATTTCTTGATAAACGTTTTATCTCTGAGTGCTTCAGTATAAGCTTTTGTTTGATCCATCATCGATTGTAGGAAATTACATGATATCTGTTTCATGGATCGTAATTATTTTGAAAGCTTCACGATAGACAAATTCTCGAAATAGAAACTCATACTTCTCATTTGTAAACCCTCGGTCTAATGTGATACCTATTCTTCATGTCCGAATTCAATTAAATTTTTCAATTTCGGTGTGTTGTATGAGATGAGAAATGAGAAAGTGAAATTTTACCACAAATATATTATTCTGATCTTTCTTTGTTTTCTTAAAAAGACTCATTCATCTAATACTACATGACTTATACTTGAAATACATTCAAAATTTTATGCAGGCTATACAGAAAAGCGTCATCATTAATCTATAATGAACCAATGCAGCAAGGTAATGTTGCCTAAAGAGCGAAGGAGATGGTGAAGGTTTTAGTGAGTTAATGTGTCACACGACCCGACTATTGGCAGAAATGCGCCGATATGGCGTACAAAGCTAAAAAGAGCGGTTTAAAAAGGTTTACTAGTTCATAAAATTTCCATCCAAAGAGGTACAGATAGTTTTCCCTTATCCTTGCTCTTAAAAAATCATCATTTATCCATACGTAAGATAAGTATCTGAGATTGGAAGAATTATCAAAAAAGTTAGATTCAACAAACTAACAACAACTATCCTCATAACCGATTGATTTGCTTTAAAAAAAGTACATTTAAATTTTATTTAAGATTAAAATTCTAAAAAATTAAAATATAAATTATGTTTAATCTCTTATTCACAGATTCGGAATTCTCAGTATAATCTTAAAAAAATTATTTTCAAAAATCATAAAATATTTTTTGCTATGACACATCATATAAAAATCATTAATATCCCAAATGTTCATTCATAAATTAATATTCAACTTTGATAAATTTATGTTTTTTTACAAAAAGTGTTCTTTTTAATTATAAATGGATTAATTCTTGCTGGTGTAAGTAGATTCTGAAGTAGAATTCCCGTTGAAAAATTTCTCAAATTAAAAAAATGTTGCAAAATAATTAAAAAGATTTAAAATAATTATATTCTTAAAAAATTATTATTTGATAATAATAGCAAATTTTAATCTATTAAGCTGATTAAACATTCAGAATAATATATAACGGTTCAAAAAATATATCTAGTGAAGAATTATCATGCTTTAAAAATTTTGTTCCCCTCCCTCGACGTGGACTGGTGAGTGTCAGATTAACAGAGAATGTAAAATCATTTCATAAATACTATAACGAGGCGAGGAGATTGCTCCTCTAAAATTAAGGAACAAATACATCGTTTACTCCAAGCAAATTAGAGCAGAAAATAGTTAACAATCTGAAGGACAGATCTGTGCTGGCAGAGCGTTACTGAAGGGCGCATTATTAACTTAAAGTTTCTTTAAATGATGGACTGACAGTTTTGACTCGATTCTACTTTTCGAAAAGATCCGTTTTATTAAATCCATAAAATCTATTTCAAAATATTTTATCTTAAGAAAGATGAAATTTATTTATATAACTTAAAAAGTCGAAAAATTTTCATCATTTATGATAAATAAATCAAAATAAAAACCTAAATTATTGTAACGAAAAAATTAACAAAATACGAATCCATAAATATTTGATAATTTTAAATGTTAATCATTTTTATCAATTTCAAACGATTAAACAAAATATTATGTCATAAAATATAATCTTAGAAATCATTTAAAATAAGCAGAGATATTTGAAATTTTACTAATTAAATATCGATTATGATGTAAATGAGAATTTAATAAATAATAACTTTTAATTTTTATTAATTTATAAACTTTATATTTATTATTCCAAAAAAACTTCGTGTTTAATTTTTAAATATATTTTACTGACGATGTGTGGAATTCCAAAAAAAAATATTTATGTAAAAATAAATACCGATATGATTTAAAGGTATAACTGAAAGAAAAAAGATAATTTATCTGAATTTGAACCAATTTAAGATGTCTCCTGACTAAATAATGTAAATAAGACTTGATTCAAATACATTTATGCACTGTTTATAATTTAATTGGGTTAAATTAAATAAATTTATATTTTAAATATTTATTCTCAGAACTCCTTGAATTTAAAAAGATGAAAAAATTATGAGCGAGATATTAAAATTTTTTATTAAATTTATTAAGAGTTGAAGATTTTGAAAGGATATTAGAGAGTGGTTGGATGAACCTTGCAAATAGTCAAGAGCGGCATCTTAATACTCTGAGTTATCAAAACTTGTTTAAATTTAAATTCCATGATGTCTATTCTTACAATTTAATCAGTTGACATTATTAGATTTGTATCAGTAGATAAAAAATAGATTTACGCAACCCCTCATCTTTGAAATGGATTTCATCAATTGAAATAAAAACGGATGAATACCCATTCAATCTTGAACTCAGAAATTTCAAATCAGTTTTTAGAGGATATAACAGTTATCTTGGTCCAATAATGATCTTTATTAATATATCATACTCAAAAAATATAATTCCAGGTATTTCAAACAATTCGTTTATTTTCAACTTCCAAGGTTCTAAAAATGTAAGTTTCATTGATAACAAAAGGATCAATTAGGGTTTGATATTTATGTAAATGGAACGAGTGAAAACAAATATATCTTTACAGATTATTCTGAACTGTTTGAATGTTTCAAATACAGTGAAAAATTACTCTTTAAATCTATCCTTTTCTGGAAAATATCGTGTTGCATGATAATAAGAAATCATAATTGTGATTATTTAGTTCATTAAAATAAATTTTGTTCAGTGAAATTTAATCTTCGCTTAAATCTGTTAAATATGAATATTTAAAATTAAATTTAACATTTATATCGTTAAATTTCGATAACTTTGAAAAATTCAAATTATATATAAGAATAAACATTGACGATTTAGCAAAAAATCTCTCATTATATTTCAATTATTTTTATCAAAATGTATACTCCATTTTACAAAAAAATTGAATTTAGATATTTCCTATAAAATATTTATTGATCTTGAATTGCCATATCACAGAAAAATTATATGGCAAAAACTCAATCAAACTATATCACACATGCAGAACATTAACTTTGATTGAAATCTATCAAAAAGACTCAAATAAGACACTAAAATTCGTCATTCCCTTATTCTACGATGATGTGTGAAATTTTGATACAAGAAAATATACATGAAGTGTGATAAGGAAATACTTTTAAATAATACAATCAATATGAATTATTTTAACTCTGAAAATAACATATTTTCTTTAAAGTATCAAATAAGACAAGTTCAAACAAAAAGAAAAGTTTATTTTAATTTTGTCAAAAATAATTTACACATAGTTACGATACACGCATTTTATCATTCCAATGTTAGAAAAAATAAAAACGGAATATTTATTTCTTACTTTTGTTGTGATGAAATGCACAATGAGTTATCATGCAATTTTGGATTTAGAATATCAAATAAAAAAGATTTCAATGATGGATTTAATGTAAAACTTTTCTTGTAATAGTGATTCATAATATTCAAAATCATTTTGCTATTTGTACGGCTGTTGGACCCTTGTTTAAAGCATCCAAACTATTGTACGAAAACTTCTCATTATTTAGAATATAAAAAGTGCCAATATTAATCTCTCTCTCGAAATTGTTCCTCCAAAAGATATAAATAATATTATCATATGTTTATTTGAATCCAAAACTATAAATGTGAATTAAAACGGTTTAATATCAACGATAGTACTAATATTTTTGCATATCAAAATAATGTGAGTAAATCATTAAATATAGTTTTTTCCACTGTATTTTAGGATAAAAATGAAATTAAAGGTACATATATTACCATTAGTTTACTGTCATGAATTAGATTTACATGATAAATTCACTGATACCAAGATTGAGATTTCCTTAGCTTCGCATTATTATTCTCATCCAGGTAAATGTGGTTTTAATAAATAATTTCTTTCAGAAAATTAAAAATTTTTAAAATTATAATTAAATTCGAAAATTTATGATATTATGAGATATCGTGCCGAAAAAGTGCTTAGACGAATAAATATTCAAAAAATATTATTTTAAAATGTCGAAAAAAAGGCCGTCAGATGTAAGATACACCAATTAAAGAAACGTGAAAATTACTCAACCCTAAATTATATATGCATTAATATTCAGTATAATTGGATCAATTATCAAAATGTATCAGCTCATTATTATTAGATTCAAATACAAAGAAATAACTAACAATACCTTTTGATGTTCCTCTTAAATCACTAAGACAATACAAATATATTTATCTGATAACTAAATGTTGCTCTTTTCAAACACAATATTTTTCATGTCAATGTACTCAGATAATTAATACCTCACGTTTCTTTGTAATTTTAAAAACAACATGTTGAAATTTTAAACACCCATGTTTAAACATAAGGATAAATTGTAATTTTCGAGGCAAAATTTATTTTTAAAGCTAACCATTAATAAAATATTATTAGTTTGAACATTATTGATATATAAGTTATATTTAAAATAAGAAATTTAACCAAAAATATATATTGAGATATTAAATGGGAAAATTAAAATAATAATAAATAAATTGAAGGGGATAAATTATATTTTAAAAATTTCTTTTTCAACTCTAAATCATTAATTTGAGTTTCAATTAAAGATTTACCGTTTTTAAAACAATCACTCTCAGTTAAATATCTAAATAATATTTAAATTATTTAAAAAATGAAACATGTTTGATATAATTCTCACGAATATCAAAATACTAATTTTAAATTATCAATTAAAAAGAGTTGATTTAAAAATATTACCAAAATTAAAACCTTATTACTATGTTTAGTTATTTTCTTGAATGTGTTAGTTGCACATCAACGAAATTAAAAACTATCATCAAAATGGTAATTAATATCATTTGACAGAATTTTTTTACTTTTAAATATATTAATGAGGCTAAACTGGGGGCTAACATATATATGTGGGAAAAATTAAATAAAAATCTATCAAAATCAATTATTATAATCTTATTCTTGAGAGAATATTTTGACTAAATTTTATAAGACGTGTTTAAGTTTCATACATTAATTTTATCATTGACCAAGTATGAGGTAAAGCTTTCGGGTGTTTTCTGAAAAAAATTTACAAACAAATACACCCTTTGGAATTTTATTCATCAGTTACCAGATAGTGTGAGAGTTTAACTCAGTTATACCATCTTATTCTCCTCCGCTTTTAAGAGTATACTTACCCTGCAGCATTGGTTCGTTTTAAAGTTTCATAATACAGAATATTTTTGTATAAATAAAAAATCATTTAAATAAATAAAGAAGTGTAAAGATTGATAAAAATTAAAAGATTTAAATTCATTTGAACATACAAAGTTTTGAGTTAAATAATTTAAACAATGATTTAAATACTTTTACAGATATATGTATATATTCTCTGAAGCTTAGTATGTGTTACTTTCATAATACATGCGTTAATGCTGTTAGCAAGTATGTCAACTATTCTAGGGGATATCATAATTTTTGTTTGTCTGTTAATATCATTCCATAATGATGGATCTTTGTTTTTGAAAATTTTATTGTGATGAACATGAATTTAATGACTGGGATCAAATTTCGTTTATTTTCTGTATTGTGTTGTGTGAATCAATCATCATGTTGACGGTCAGATTTTGGATTATTTTTTTTGAATAATTCTCTCAACTTATGATTTTTTCAATATTTTTTACTTTTTACGTTTTTCCTTTGATCTTTTTTTCATTTTTGTTATATTTTTGAAAGTTTGTAAGACATTGATGAATTTCTTGCAAAAAAACTTTATTTCCTCCTGTCAACAAATATGTGTATTTTTTTACTGTTTATCATCTCGATTTATTTTTGAAGTGATCCACAGTTTTTATTTTTAACTGTACGTAAAACGGCAGGTGCTTAACAATTATACTAAGAGATATCTGAACTAAGGCCAAACTTTTAATATCAAGTGGTTATTTCCATTAATGTATGACATTTTTTAATTGACATGTGATAACTTCTTAAATTTTTTAATTTTCTCTTTTCCCATAACCGTTTATCGATAGAGTAAATACTTTCCTCAACATTTTTGTGATCCCACGGATTTACACAAATTATTGGTTAGTTATGATTTGAAATCAGTACTGTGCAATGATAAAATTTGTTAATATACCTTAAATCGACAAATAAAATTTCTAAATGATGCAGCTTCAACTTATAAAGCTGTTTGTCAAGAACTTGAACTTATTATAACTATTTACTGGATAGATCGATGAATATATGTTTAGCTCTTCCATTTCTGTCATTGGGTGACCCTAAGGCATATCCAATTCAAGATTAAACTTGTTATACCACTCAATATATTTTGTTTTGGTAGTGGGAAAATACTTATTTATTTATTAAAGCTGCATTTTTGACATCTTCCATCCATCTTTATATCTTCACACACACACACACACACACACACATTTTGGAAATGAATTAGATTTCTGACATCATCAACTGTTTTATTAAACCAAATTTTATGAAATGATTTAAAATGTACATGTTCCGTTACTTGGTTAACCATGTGTGTTTGGAACTACAATTCGATGACACCCTCTAACAGAATTGAATTGGACGTATAAACCACCAGATTTTTAATTATTTTGAAATGTCATTGAGGAATTGTTAGTCATTTTGATAAATTTGGACAATGATGATTTCGAAAACAATTTAAAAAATATTTTATCCTGTTACCTTTATATTGTTTTGTACCATGTCTATCGCCAAGATATATATCACATCCTCTTCTCGTTTGAAATATTGGACTTGCAACCGTGTTAATAGAAATCCTTGATATATTCACTCAATAGTTTAACTCTTTTAACTTGAAAGCCACCATGTCTGCTTGCATCTTTGACCTATCATTGATTTGGATTGATGACAAGGAGATATAACATGTCCTAATGTCGACTGTGAAATCACATATATATTTTCTGAATTTTCCTCGTTAGAAAAGAATCAAATGAAACTCTTTGTCACAATGTTGGGTCACTGACACGGGCGAAAAGGCTTAAAACTCGCAAATGCTAAATGAACTTTTTAAATATTTAGTTATTTCCCTAAAATATATTTAAATGCCATATCAGAGATATTGCATCAGGTTATGAATCTTTTTGAAAAAAAACTTGGTTTCTAATGATTTTACGCTTCATATTTTCATATTTATGCTTTAAAAATGCCTTTTACTTTTTATCAAACCAAAATAACACGGAAAGCATCCGTGTAAGTGTTATTGGAGATATGGCAACAATGATAAATTTTAAAAGATTTGTTATAAAAATTATCACCTTTGAGATTAAATCTGCGTTCTTCAACGTTTAGAGTTTGTCATATCATGATGGACTAACATCTTTTTAATCTGAACTGAGACATTATGCGATTTTAAATTTCTCTGAACTTTAATTTCTTCATCAAAATTTCGATTTATTAGAATTTGTTTTATGTTCGTCAGATCAGAAAGTATAATTCAAATATTACTTGATATTATCTTTGAAATTATCCAAGGAACAAATAAGCCCGTCAAGATAAACCCTGCGATTATCGATTTCATAGATTACACGGTCCATAAATTTTTGGAATTTGGCAAGAAAATGACATGGTCCAAATTGAAAGACTTTTATTTTGTACAGCCTGACACAAAACGGGCGTATAAAGATGTCAAGAATTCATATACGTCATACAAAGAGACTTGTCTGTTACAAAATTGATGGTCAATCGTCGAATAAAATGTTTTACCAGGAATATATTTCTGAATATTTTCAACTATTGGAAGCATATACCTTTCTTTGACAATATTATTATCTTGAAATCAACTAAATGTTTTTACTTTCTATTTTTTCTGACCTTAAAAAGAGGGATAAAAATGGAGTAAAACATGGCTATTTGGTTCTAAATCATATTTTTAATGGAAACATCCATTGTGGGTTTCAAGAGTGAAGATTTCTTATGGGTGTGGATGAAATTTGACTGATATCGTTGATATATATTTTTTTATACATCTCTCAGTACATCTCATATCAGATTCTGACACACTTAACTCATTAATGTTAGGATTTAAGATGTTGGAATATGATGATTTTCAGAATGATGACGTGAGATTTTAATATTGGAATCTGTTTTATGAATATTTGAAAAAATAATAAAACATTAGAACAAAAATAATATTTAAAGAGTTATATTTCAAGCAGGTTTCGATTATTAAAATCCCATCATAAGAATCTTTTTGTAATTTTTCAGTTTGAACACCATAATTTACATTATAATACTCTATAACTTAAAATTCCATTTTCATCGCTCCAAATTCGTTTGCATTTCTAAGATCAACATCCATGATAGACAATCATATATATTATAATATTTCACATCTTTAAAGTTCGGTTAAAATGGAGATATTCTGGCCTCAGTAAATCAATTAAAAAATCTGTATGGTTCGTTGTTTTGAAATAATAAAAATCAACCCGAAATGGGATTATTTTCCAGAGAAAAAGAAAATATAACATAAAAGTTTAAAAAATGAGGCAGAGCTGGATCCATAAATTCTTGCGTAATTTCTCCAATTTTTATGGAATTTAGAGCATGTTATCAAACTTCTAGATTCAGAAGATAGATGAATCATAAATCCAAATTTTGGGCATATAGAATACTTGATTTCATAGAGAACTGGGGTTAAACTCAGCTCTTTCGAGAAAGTAAAATAAAAGAATATAATCGATTTTCGTCTGATAATTCATTTATAAGTTTAAAATGAATCGAAATATTTTTAACTCTATAAATAAATATTATTGTGATTGTATATATATTGATACTCCCTTTGAGCTGAAATAGTTATAAATTTGATATTGAAATGAAGTCTTTAAGTTATTGGCTTCATGAGAATCTAGGATTTCGTTGATTATTACTCAACGTTAAAATTTTGAAAAATTCTCAGTTTAAAGAAATTTCTACAAGTAGTTCGATTAAAATTTTTTTGATTTATTATAAATATAGATTGATTTACAATTGAAGAATTTAAAAATTTCTCAGAAGTGAGTTTATTCTCTAAATGAAATGTTACGATTTAGTAATTCAAATGCACAAATGATAAAACTGCTGGTAGACGGATGGGAATTGGTCATCGAAGAGAAAATATTTTCTCAAGAACGTAAAGAAATGAAATAATTTATAAGGTTTTAGATTTGTTAAATTATGTTGATGATTTTCTCAAAATAGCTGTTTTTGAAAATTTTGTTACCTCCTCGTTTAAGTCGTTAGCGTAATTTTACAATTTCGAAAATCTAAGCCAATTTAAACTTCAAAATCTCATTATAAAAATGTATTTATTTGGTTCCTCAACGAAAATAACAATTTTTACATGTAATCTAAAACTATCTTTGTGCTTACGATTTTACATCCCAATAAATCTATTACACGATTATTAAATTTCCAATTTATGAAAAGTTACTTTTTCAGATTGTAATTCTCAAGATAACATTACTTACGAAAGATAAACTAAACTATTAATTGATCAGTATTGTCAACTGACAGTCATTTTAAGATGTAGTGTTTTTTTAATTCCTCGTCATTTGTAGATACTTCATCGTTTCTTAGTTTGGTCTTCCTTGTTCAAAGTTAGTAAGCAGAAAGTTAGGATAATGCAATGTGCCAAAATAACTTATACAAATTCCAACTTTTCTCACTAGCATCGTGGATGAGGAATTGATTCAAATGCTTATTTGTAAATTTTTTTTAATTAAATAAGATTATTAAATTTAACACTGTGTTTGATACAAATCGATTTTCCGCCTGTAATTGTTAAAATATACTCCGTCTCACATTATTATTTTATGAAATTTTAAAAATTACTTTAATTTTTGACTTTTTATACTTTTAATAAATTGGAATAATTATCTATTTTAAATGTTTTCAAAAGAACGCTTGCTAAGGCTGTCTTTTTAGATTATGAATTGTCTTTAATCAGTGTAAATATTTGAAAGATTGAAAAAATTGGTCTTCTTTTCGTATAAGTAGATAATATAAGATATTTCTTCAATAAAATTTAAAAAGTTTATTTATCTGAAAATAAGATACTTAGGAATCGTTTTTTTTGTTTTTGATCTGATTCATATTTTTATTTAATTTTATCAAATATAGTGTTTATCTCAAAAAAAGCCATATTGTTAATAAATGGAAAAAATTTGATTTATCCGTTTTATATTCACATTGAATGTGATAAAAAATATTTATTTATGAAAGTCTGACATATTTAATTGTAAATCTAAATGTCAACTTGCCGGATGAAAACGATCAATTCTAGATGATCAAAAGCTTAATTACATATAAATTTTCATCTACGTTTATAAATATTATTTCTAAAATCTAAATAATATTCTAAATAAAGTATTTTACTTTGAAATGGTAGATATAAAAATATATTATGATTTTTATGTGGCTTAAATAACGTTTGAATACTTTTAAAAATATCATTAAATATTGGATGTAGTTTGTTCTCTTAAATTAAATTTTATCAACAATAAAGGGTTGCTTTATCAGAAAATTGAATCTAATCAAGTTAAATATTTAGTTATTATTTGACTGCATTATTTCTCCCTTCGAGTGAATTTTACTTTTTATTTATCACCTCCCAGTTCTATTAATATTATAATTTATCGATTATACTGATTTAGATTTTATAGAAATCTGTTTTTTTTCATAATTTCAATTCCTAAATACTCAATGGTGAAGATAACCTTGAAATAATATCTGAATTTTCAAAAATTTTAAACAAGTTATAATATGAGTGTCAATTTTAAGATGTATGAATGCAATAAAACGATGGACCTAAAATTGAGCCAATATTCTATATGAAAACTATAATGTGGTTTATTATTATCTAAAAAATAATTTTTGTTTATTTTCAGATTTCTAAGTTCGAAGGTGACTTGTAATCTCCATATTAAACGACATATGCAAAAGCCCTATTTTTTTAATTTATAAATTTAAGGATAACAGTTGAACTATTTGAAATGATTCTTTTCATAAATTTAAAAATAATATTAATTTGAAGAAATAATTTCACTTATTAATAATAATTTTGCATAAGCGTTTTGTAATATGTTTATTTGATAATTCATAGATAAGATATTAAGAAAATTAGTAATTTAAAATTTTTTAATAAACCAACATTTTTGTTTTCATTGATATACTATTTAACCATATCAACAACCGAAATATACATTATAAGAAGAAAGCCAATGCTTTTATATCATAGACTCAAAACTCAAAAGATTTGAAAATATGATAAAAATATTCTTACATATTTTATAGAATGTTATAATATAAAGTCCATTCCACAATCTTAATTTAAAATAAAAAATCAGTAAAAACACTGTCATATTTTAATATATTTTGTCTAAAAGCGAGTTAACAATGAAATATCTGAAATTAAGGCCATAACACTTTTTACATTTGTAATATTTATTGCTTTTAGTTTCACACATAATTCAGTATGAGAAAATAATTAGTTGATTAATCATAAAATTAATAGCTAAAAATATAAAGTTTTAATTTCATCAATTTATTTCAGTGATTTTTCTTGAAACGAAATTATTAAGTATAATTACATATTCGAGTTATTCCTTTGATTAAAATGTAAATGGATAATGGCGTATAAAAATAAAGCTGAATTTTTAATTTTTGAAAATTCTCAGTTTATTAAAGATACGCTTTCTAGTTTACAAAAAAATAAGTAAAAGGTAAATGCTTTTTAGATTTAGGAAACACATTTGGTTTGATTAAATGTTCTCCTTTAACCTCCAAAATTATATTTTTTTAAATTAATCCAAAATTCAAATTATTCATAAATTATCTGAAAAATTCCTCAATTATCGATGATAAAGGGCCATTTTGAATTAAAGATAATTTTTAAGCCATCTATTTTTGTATATTAATCGTTGTCATGATATCAAAAAAGTTGAATTTTAAATTCTTTGATTTTATATATTAAGATTTACAAACAAAAAATGAAAATAGAAGGAACCAGAATAAATGTATTTTAAAAACATTTTTGTGTTTTATTAATTATTAATTCAGATATGTTCCCATTCCTCTCAATGTAACTTTATACATTTAATCATAAAATTTTAACAACAACTCTTAAATTTCTTTCAAGTTGGTTTCAATTACTGTGATTCAGTAAATGGGAGAATAAACTCAGATTACCAAACAACAAACTCCTGAACGAAATTAATATCTACAATATTGCATATTTGATAAATCAGTAAAAAATAAGAATTAACTGAGGACAGTTCTTTGAATAATCGAACATAAAATACGCTAAAATGATGTGATATATTTAATTAATAAATTATGCCAGATTGGGGGCAGGAGCTTTTTTAGATTTTTTTCTGGTCGTCAATACAAACAATACGGGAGGATAGGGATCATATTAACATTTCAAAAAGTAAAATTTAAAGCAACGATCGTTAAATATTAATTTGATAAAATTTACAAATTTTTAAACAACAGTAAAGATCCACAAAAATTCATCATGGTAGATATATCTCTTGACATATGATATGGATTTATTTGAAACAAACACAAAAATTAGAAAATGATTAAATATTGAATTTCAATATACTTTGGCAAGAAAAGTTAAAATAAATCTATAGCAAACATATCATTAAAATTTTATTTTATTCTTTGAAAAAATCACCATGCTGATGTATAAGTAATTATATCTTAGAAGTTAAAAACTATTGAAGTGATGTTGAACCTGATTCATTCTTAATCAATCTTGAATTCAGCGGTTACGGTAAAATCTGTTTTATTCAATCTTTAACAAGATAAATAATCAATAAAATTTCATCTTTAACGAATAATTACTTTTTTCATTGAAAAATTTTTAAAAACAATCAAGTATATAAAATTTAATAATTAATTATAATTGAAGATTAATTGATGGAAATACAATATTAAATTGATAAATTTAAGTTAATGATCGCCATTTTATAGAAAAATGTTTCAAGGGCATAATTTTTGATATTTAATAACTGTAAAATGCCACTGATAAATCTTGATATTTAACTGTTTCAGACATTTGAAAATTTAATAATATTTAAGTTATTCAAACCTTTTCCTATATAATTTACATAATGTAGATAATATTAAAACCCGGTTATTGAATGTATGAAATCTGATACATCCATTATTGGCAATTTTAAGTGAGTAAATACCTAAAGAATTCATAATTTGAACACAAAAAATTAATTATGAAAAACAGAGTAAAATTTATCCAAATCATTAAAAAAAGTATTTTGTGAATATTATTGTTTTAACATATTAAATTCTCAGCGAAATTAATATCCATAAAATGAGTGTTCATAAATATCCCTTTCACAGTTGAACGAAATTTAAAAAATTCGTTGTAGATATTTTGTGAATAATAAATGACCGTTAAGATAATTATATCTGAGGATAGTTACCTTTGAAATTAGTTTTTTTAATATTACGTGAAAAACAAAAGAATTATTTTATTGATTCTTTTGAATCCATAACATGCTAAATATAAAGTTAACGATATAAATATTATCGATTTAAAAGAATAAATCTAATGGTATATTTATCTGTACATAGTAAAATAAACTGATTTAGTGAAAAGTATTTTAAAAGGGATCAGTATTGAACGTACGTATTAACATAGATTCTGACATATAACTGCTTAAATGTTCCACTTCTGAATACCAAAAATGTTTGCTTCTTATTTTAATCTCATTCATATTTTATTAAATCTTATAGGTTGAGCAACAAAATGTGCATCTCGAGATGTTAAAATTGATATTTTAATGAGTTAAATGTTTTAATAAGCAGCTCAAACATCTCTAACTATTTAAGATGCAGGACGAATAAATAATAAATTAAAGGGAAGATTTATTTTTAATCTCTCATAAATATAAATCAGAAGTGCTTCAAAGAAAATCCTTTTAAACAAAGGTTATTTTTCACTTATAATTCTATCTCTTTGTATTTTAAAAACACAAAAATAGGTTTCTCTATCTGTACTTCGATTCATTCAACTCAAAAAAACATAGGATTAGAAACAAAATATCATGAAATATTTTTTTTATATTCATGATAGTATGGCCTGTAAAATGTAAATCGTCTCAATAAATTCATATCATTTTTCATCTGACATAATAACACATAGATTCTACTCTACGATCAATTAGTAAATTTGAGAATTCAAAAACAACTTTTTTGAATAAATATGGCTTTTTTCAAATTTTATATAACACGTCGCCATAATATTAAATTCATAGTTTTCTAGTTAGTCACTTTGTCCTTATGTTTCGAATTTGTAAGGGTTTGTTCTTTTAAAATGTTTTTCCTCGCAAAATTCAAATGCATACTTCCTATCTTCAAACAAAAAAAATAGAATTTTAATATGTGAAAATTTGACAAATCATACAAAGAATTATCTATTATGTATAAATCTATAATTTAAAAACATTGTAAAATACAAATCACACTTTAATTTTAAACAAATGGTTTTTGGAATTTAGTCAAAAAATGATAAAAATTTCAACTTGTTTTTTGAAAATAATTTCAAGCCATAAATTTATAAGTTGTATCTTGAAGTTATAAATATCAAGATATATAATTGCATATTTTGTTCATCATTAGTGTTATTGAAACAAAAGCATAATTGAATTTGGTGATAATCCAATAAAAACATTCTTCAAAGAAGGAAACAATTGTATTTTTTATTAAAATTCAGTTTAAAATAACGTAAATATATGGTTAAATAATAGCGGACATATATGTAGAAAATTTTTCCACGTCATATTTGATTACATAGAGAGATTTCATCATTGATATATCCTTTTTAAATAGTGGTATGCATTTTGAAATAATGCAAAAAATTGTTTTTGTAAGTATTCAATAATAAATTTAAGTAACTATGCATGTCTTCACTAAACAGACTAAAAATAAAATCTTTCACTATTTCCACTAAATTCTTATAATTTGAATGAAAAGTCAAATAATAATCGTTATTTGTTTTTGTAATCAATATCCAAATTTATTTAAACACTCAGATGGGATGAAGGTAATTATCACAAAAGTAATCTGCAAATTCCACAAAGTAGAGTTATAGTTTATTTCAGATGCGTATAAATTTTTAAAATAATGAAATTATACCTTTTTAAAAATAATGTTGACAGTAGATTCAATGAATTTAAAAAAGATTTGTCGCTCACAGACCACATTTGAATTTGCGATTTCATAAAATGATATTATTGGTCTTCTAACAATTTTAAATGTGAAAATACTTCGACTTTATAAACTATTATCTGTATCACAGATCGTCTACTCGTTAGTCAAATTTTTAATTTGCAATTATTCTTAACCAAACTTGCATACAAATTATAACGATAGACAGTCTATAAGTTAGGTGATATACATTTAACCATTTGTTTATTCACATAATAATCTATTGATGAACGTTATTTTCTGTTTTAATTAAATTAACAATTTCAATTCGTCTAATATATAATCGTAAAATGGCAAATATGTCACCAACAACACTTTGATCCTAAATTTCATAAAATTTGATTTAATAGAAATATTTAATGCACCATACGTACAAAAACAGTTTTTTTAACCGATCTTAATTGAGGTAAAATATCGCTGAAATTGAGACAAAAATATTGTGAATACGTTATTATATGGAAATTCTCAATCTACTATAATGATATTCCATTGAATGAATTTTAAAGTTGTGAAACCATTTACAAACTAATCATTGGTATTAACATGCCATTGAATAAAATAAATATATTGATATAAATGTCACATAACTTAGAGAAGAAGATTTAACATAAACGTACAAATTAATCCCTCATAGGTAAATAATTATTACAGTTATTTTTTCAAATTTAAACAAATATATTAACTATTTACGAAAATTCTTTTAATCTAGTGGTGGGAAAATAAAATTTTGTTGATCTAAATTTTTCATGATTGTATGTTTGGAAAAATCAAGAAATTTAACTTTGGTAAAAAATAAGATTAAATATCAATATATATCTTATTGTTAAGTTTAATTATTAATTCAACTCGTTTTAATTCTTTAATTGGCTTTGTAGATTGATGAATAAGTTAATTTAGAAGTTAGAGAACGCATAGCATCATGATTATTTCAACCATTTTAATAATATCTTATTTATCATACGTAAAATAGAGATAAATCTATGAAATTTATCTACGCTACACCACTTCTTATTAGATTATATATCACATGTTAGATTTCTCGAGGAAGGATTGGTCTAACCTTAATTTTCCTCTTCGTTTAGTAGTGTTTTGGGTTTTCTCTTTTGAAATGTTCAGTATTATTCATCGATGAAATGCAGCTTCATTTGATCAAAAGAAAAAATATATCGTTTACTCATATTTTTCTCAGCTATGCATGTTCCTATTATCTGTTACATCACCTCCCTTAATGGCTTGACCATATCTGGCCTATAGAGAATACGGATTTATACTTTTACTCATTCTCAGGATTCATTGGCAAATTCGCTTTGATTTAAATTACATTATTTATCGTATTTTTTCTAGCCTTCGATTATGCTTCGTTTCGCGGTCTCTTCCAGCTCAGTTGTCGTTTTTACAAGATCTCTATTCATAATATGAATATCATATTTCTCTAAAGTTTTTAAAATATGAGATATATTGATTTTTTTAGCGCACTCATTTAGTAACATAAATTGGGCTATTTTTGATGGTTCATTTATCGTGGTTCGAATTGTCACAAAAGAAACATCCAAAAACTGGTCCCATTCATTTACATATTCATTTATTGCATCAGGCAATATTTATTTAAATGTTCTCGCATTCCTTTTTCATAAGAGTGTTACGCCGTTGTATATATTTTTGAATCATTTAGAATTTTGTAAATGTGTTGCGATAAAATGAATTCAAACTAACTAATCATATCTAACTTAAGAGATTTAGCTCGAATCTACAAGCACGCTTGTTAACAATGGTATTCACAGACGATTCTGCTGTTTGATTCATCAAGGAGAATGCTTCGGGCAATTTTGTCATCCCATCAACAAAATTAGAAAATATCTCTTACCTGACAATGTTTAAAGTAACAGACCTGAAAAGTCGAAATGCCAATCAACATAAGCATGGTCCAAAAGAATAGATTTAAGAAATGGTTTAGGATTTAGATTATACTCTTTTTCTGGGGAATATATCACACCGATGTAGGATGTCTTTGACTGTTTTTCTCATGTAAAGTCAAAAGAAAGATATTTTATCATCTCATGGGTTTTGTTTGTTCGTGCATAACCACTCTTAATTTGGTGAATTTAATTCGCCAAATCAATAATTCGGGATTCAGGAACAAAGGCTCTGCTAATTGTTATATACTCAAAGAATGTGAGTCAATCCTCGTTTTTTAAGAATTTTTTTCGTTATTTCCTTAAATTTTAAACGAATTCATGACAAATTAGTTGATTATTTATAGTTCAAGTCTCCCAAGAAGTAAAATTAAGAAAAAAGCATGCACACATTTGCTAATGGAGAATGTTGAGCCCCCAATCACTATGTATGGTGCTGCAGGTTCACGATCATTTGTCAGAAACACCATATAATTAATCCGGAATATGATAGCTTTTGACATTAAATTCCATCAGGATGGATAGCCATTAAACTCTTCTAATGATTTACTTTAAATTCGTCAGGTAATATAGCTGATGATGACAAAAGTTAAAAATGAATTTCTTTCACAAAAAGGAATGTTTTAAGAATCTTTACTACCCATATAATACTCATCATATCTTGGAAGATTGTTGAATAATTTGATTTAACCTTTATAAGTTGTCGATTTGCAAATTTAATCAGTAGTATTTGTTGTTTTTCAAATTCTGAAAGACTGACTTCGATTGAGTAACGATAGCCAACTGTAAATACATGCAAATCGCTTTATCTGAGGTAAATTTCAAATTTAGATGATTATATTGGGTGTTTTTAGAAGTTGAAATGAATTATCGCAATAAATTAAACCAACTAAACTTCGATATTTGTTCAGTCAACCTTTATAATGGGTGAAAGACAAAAGTATATTTGTTTATAGATATTTAGAAATGGCCGTAAAATCAGAATAATTATCTCAATTCGTTCCCATTAGTGGGTATCATAATTGTATTAATTCCTTTTTCCAATTTAGATCAACTTTATTTCTATTTTTAAGACATCGAAGTGTACAAATTCGATGCTATCTTTGAAAAATAAAGAATTTTCCTAATTTAATTTTAGTTTCGTATTTTTTAATTGATTAACAGTTTTTATAAAACGTTTCAAGCTTTTTTCGACATTTGGAGAATACGATAGTACCATGTAAATCACACAAAGGCATTGTTGTTCTCTTTAATAACGAAATCTAAAAACTGCTGAAACG
Source organism: Neodontobutis hainanensis (assembly GCA_024349245.1). Classification (NCBI taxonomy): domain Eukaryota; kingdom Metazoa; phylum Chordata; class Actinopteri; order Gobiiformes; family Odontobutidae; genus Neodontobutis; species Neodontobutis hainanensis. The sequence continues at coordinate 69,103 of JALDNG010000484.1, read as the reverse complement.
TTCCTGGGGTTTCATTCAAACAAATTCATGACAAGCCATTCATAAATTTCATACCGAATCTTAGGCTAAATTCGGTCTTTTCAAAGTCTTCCAGCTTAAATGGGACCTGCCAATAAACTGATCATAGGTACAATTTTAAAAATATTTCGGTTAGAGCGAGTTGCTACAAATGTTCATCATTATCTTACTTGGAATATGTTGAAAACTATGTGACTTGATTTAATCATCAAGAAGCAACCATTAATCGTCTTTTATCATTCATCTTAGTACGCATTGTGAAGAAGACATCTAGACTATAATAGATCTTATTGGGTTCGCTTTCACTTACTTTCAGATCATGTTTTCAGCTTCCAGTCGCAAAGCAGTTAGTAACCTCAAACGCCTGAAAGAAACTACCTTATCTTTTTTTACGCCCATCTAGTGTCGTACAAAAGACGTTCGACGAATATCATATTAATTTTTTGATAATATCCAGGGAATTCAGACAGTACGAATGATTTTTCAGCTCTAATCGTTTATTTTTTATTTCAGAAATTTTCGGAGCATGATAAACAACTTTATTTAACTAAAAATCGATCATCATCATATTTATTAGAAGACATCCTTTCTAATTATGAGGTCAAATCCACACTTCTGCACTTTTATAAAATCTAATAGAATTTATTTTTTCCAATTTTAAACAGGAAGGAAATTGTTCCTTTTTACAAATAAGTGTCTTCTGCATTAAGGGAACAAGCCACAAGTTTGAATGATATATTAAATGTTAAATTTTTCAAGTTTAAGTTAAGAATTTGTAGATCCTCGATCGAAAAGTGCATCGATTATATTTTCTTTTTCATCTTCGACGTGTATAGTTACAGTCTTTTAGTTTTTTCTCCAAAATGACTTAACCTAATAGCTTAAACCATGTTTCAGATTCTTGCTTTGGCATATTCAGGAAATGTTTCCTCGTTGAGAAAAAAGTTTTTGTTGTCCTATTCCGAAAAAGTCTTAAGAGATTTCGATTTGCAGTTTCAGCTCTTGCCTTTCCTTCTTAGACCTAGTGGCTGATATTAGCCTGTCATATATAGTTATGCAAGATGATTCTGAAACTGACGAATCTGCAATTCCGGATTGTCAAAAGTTCAAACTGTAATCTTTACTTCGGAGCATCTCAATACTTTCTGAGCTTTCCTTATGGTCACGTCTCAATCAGAACCATCAATAGATCTTCTGATAAATGAATTGTTCAGAGGAATTGAATTATCGATTCCGCACATCAACCTTTTGTCAAAATAAATGTCTGGTATATCACCAGAAATCAATCTCACACACTCCTCAAATCGATATGCATGATAGAAAATATTTTCTTTCAGATACAGATTGTGTTTTGCAAAAATTGCCGCTGCATATTTTAGCGTTCTAAATATATCACATCTTTGAATAAGAGGCTCGTTAATCCATGTAATTCTGTTCTTCAAACATATTTTGTCTCCTTGGAATTTTTAAAACATGTTTATTCTCAATTTTTATTCCGAATCAGCTGAGATATTCAAGAGAACAGTCATAAATCCCTTAAAATCTGATAAAATCGTGAATAACTCTATCTCTAGTTTATGAATTCAATCTGTGATTTCGATAAATATCCAATTTTTTATTATCTGTTATTACTTGTAACAATATAAAGTATATTAAACAGCGACAGATCGATGAATATCATATAAGTCGCTTTGAAGTGGAATAACGTTACATTTTACATAATTTTTACTGAACTTCGTTGAATATCTGTTGTCTGTCATTCAGATAATCAATGCTTATCGATTAAGGGTATAAAGTCAATCAAAATGTTATTTTGAAGATAAGATATCGTCAAATTAAAACGGTATATGTTCAGACGTCATAATGGGCGATGAGAAAACAATGTTTATCGTGAGTGATAGTTCCATACTGCCTGATATCTTATTAAATACACTAGTAAGCGGGTTACTAGGCTTAATGAAGCAGTGAAAGGAAAACATAGAAATGTGAGGTTCATTGATGGAAGGCGAAAACACGAAAACATCCTCATAAAGACACCCAGATTCATTTGATAAACTTTATATTATTAAAGATTCAAACTGCGAAGGCTGAGAGACGATCTTAAATATTTCGAATACCACATTACAATATAATTTGAGCATATTATCAAATTTATCTTATGATAAAATTTAGTTATGTTCAGAACAATGTTATAAATCATCAACGTTGTTAAATATTAATAATTTCAAAATCGAATATCTTGAGAAAATGTAAAAATGTGAATGGTTTAAGTGTAGTATAACTAAATATGATGAAGAAGTCAAAAATATGTTAATTTTAAAATTAATAATACACAGAAGATATTTTCAAAAAATATTTTTTGAAGCATTTTCATTCAGATAGAATTTTAGATATAATTGTAAATTTAATAAGTTAATGATTGATTGATTTAAAAATAATCATATAACGTCGAACCTATTGAATCAAGAGTATTCATATTCATTTTGTTTATAAATCGTATATCAGGTGTACCTCTATAAAAATAAAATTAGCTGAATCTCTTATTAAAATGTTTCCTGTTTTATGCACAAAGCTGCATGGCTGTTGTGATTGGATGTCGATAATTAGACGGATTGTCTTGTTTTCATAATTTTAAGATAAAATAAAGCTTTATTGCATCTACAACAGAAGAAAAATTGTGAAAAATTCTTGATTATTTCAAATTATTTCAACATCTTTATACTGACCATATAGGAGACAAAACGTCAAGTTTTACCATGAAGAACTGAAAAATCTCAAATTGATGTCGTAATAAACGGATGTTTTAACGATTCAAAATCATATCTCATTTATAAAAAAATATAAGATCTATTTATATACGAATATCTATGAATTAAAAATTTATTTTTTTTATGATATTTTCGTTGTTAGTCATAATTGTTTTTAAATTATTAAAACTTTATGAGAGATAAAATCCACATGATTTGTAGAAAATAATATTTTATATTGTCAAATAATATAACTTGTTATTTTAAATCAAACAAATAAATTATATCTGACACTTTGATGATAAATTTGATTGAGATTATCAAATTAAAAATTATTTTACCTGTTTTCGTGAACCAAATTTTCACTTCTCTCATTTCAAATTTATAATAAAGTTTCAAATCGATGGTATTAAACTGGGTATGCAAATATTCTATTTTCAAATTACACGTATTGGTGATTTATAGCTGGTTTTAATGTTATTTGATCATCATAATTTTAAAGTGAGCTTAAAAATTATTTCATACTAATTCTTCGCATTTTTATTTTGAAGACAGATGCATTTTGAATAAGGTCACCTAGAAATTTAATGCTATCTAATTTTTTCTGCGTCGCGTGTAATAAACTATAATATATATTTTAACAATTTTGTCTTATTTCTTATCTAAGATACTTTTAATGAACTGATATGGCGTATTAGCGTTTGATTAATAACGGTAGTGAGGGTAATTTTTTATCTCGTTAACACTGGGGAGTAATTTGTTCAAACTTATCTTAAAGTTTAAATGTGAAAAAATGTTAAACTGATTTATTTGTAAAAATTTTGAGCTTTGTAAGTTTGTTTTTAAATATTATGAAATAAAAAAATTGAAAAATTCCAATGCGCAAGCAAATGAAACAGTTAAAAGTTAGATAATATTTTCAATAAAAATACTTTTTCTGATCATTAAAGAATGAAATTCTTCTTAAAAGTATTTTAATGGCATGATTAAATAGTTTTTAGGTAATAATGCAGAAATCATAAAATTAAGCAGATAAAAATATCTTTTTATAAGATTAATTAAAAAAATTATTTGTTAATTTTGTCCTTCCGGAAGTATTTTTCCGTTTTGCATTATATTGCATTGAAATAATGCCCATTTATATCTATTTTAGACGTTCCTTTTTTTACAATTTGTATTATATTTGCTAAAATTTTTAATATTGGTTTCAAATTTTATGAGTTAAACAAGTTGAATTTTAAGAAAAAAAAATATTATTTATACGTATTTTCTAAATCCTCTTAAAATCTGTATTAAATATTTTTATTCATAGAAATAATACTTTGAACCAAAAAGCTCATACAGAAGTTCACTTTTTATAGGTGATGGTTTGTAACAACATGCAAATAACAAAAGGAATCAAGAAATTACACATTTATTTCCATTCTTTCAAATCAAATCCTTTATAACCGTTAGCTTAATTAATTTCAAACAACTAACAAGCCTATTATTGGATCAGTGGATCTATAAGATCTTTCTACGAATAAGGAACATAGAGCATGGTAACCGAGGTTTAGTAGGTGTTGATGGTTGATAATGGCTCCTTAATTCTGATTTACGTGAAAAAAAATTTCAGAACCTATCTTATAATTTGTAATACACACCCTTCTAAAAATAATTTTATTCTCTTTTTGAGAATGGTATTAAAAAAATAAAATATTTTTATTTAAATTTAACACTTAAAAGTGTCTATTTTTTGCAAAAAATCCAAAAGATAAATAAAGCTGGGCATTCATTATGAAATTTGATTTCATGATTAACAAATAAATAAATACCGCTGCATCTTGTGATAGCAACAATTCTCGAGTAATCACTTATAAATTTTTTAAAATAAAACAAGTTTTGTTAAATTTTATTAAGCACCTCATTCATCAGAGCTATGAGTTAAAATAGTACAAAAAATTATATTAGCTCCAAAATTTGAAGATTGAAAAGTCTTTAAATTGATGAAGACACATTGTAGTAAAAACTATATTCTTTCAAACTCCTTTAGAATCACACTTTTGCATTTTGATCTTAGATAAAATGTTTTTTTAACATATGATTATAATTAATTATCATCGGCCCAATTAATTAGTTTTTTAAACTTACAAGTCGTATAAATATTAATTACACATTTTTTAAAAAGAATTTTCCCCTCCTAGTTTCTATGGTTCGAGAACATCATATCATAGGTTTGTTTTGGTTACGAGGCTTTGACATATATTGATAGATTTTTCGTTTTTAACCATTAAGTAGAATGAATTTATATCATATCAATTTACTGCAAGAGCTTAATTTTATAAAATTTTTATCAATTACTCCGATTTTCAACTTTTACATGAGAATTTTTTTATATTTTACTTAAAACTTTTATTTTTAACACCAAAAAGTACTGTGTTTTCATGTTTAAAAAATATTATTTTTGTCAATTTTATTTGTTCGATAATTTGAATGCTATCGAAGAAAAATTACATAATAAAGAAGCATTCAATCCTCATTCCAGCATAAAAAATTAATTAATTTTTAACTTTAAATAGCTTTGATAGTGTATGCTAGAATTGATGATACATGGGATAAATTCACATTGGTACTTCGTATAATCAATGCAAGTATTTGTATTTTCCACAAAACTGAAAAATCCACTGTTATAATTAAGATTAAATTTCTTACAGAATTTTACTAATTGAAAAAAATAGTTCAAACATAACAATGTAATGGAAATATTTTCTATATGCGGTACATTAATATATGATGGTTAAATTTTTTAAGCGTATACAATCTGCTACCATTTCACGTTCATTCAACCATATGATTTTTGGTAGTATTATAAATATGGATAAATAAACAGATTGTCGAATCTAACGTATCATATTTTAAGGTGGAAATATTTGTTAATCAGTTGTGTGTTTGCGTTTATAAATATATGTAGATGAAAATGATTTTACAACACATTTAAAAAAATACAACAATGAAATCAGTTATTTTGGCATCAATATTTTTCACAAAGGACCAAATATATAAATTCTAAAAAGTATAATTCCTATATTTTCAGAGTATAAATAGTTTACGGCAAATTTTATTAGGGAGGTTTTCACTCATTTGTTTATTATATATGACTTCAAAGAGGAATATTAAACAGTTAATTTATATTATGTTGTTCTGCGTAAACATCCCAACAGATTAAGATATCTCAAAATTCATGTTTATACCATCATTAAAATAAACTGCTGTTATTACTTTCAGTTTTATTAATGAATTTAAAGATGATGAAAATTTGATTTTTTATTTAAATCACCAAAATTTTTGATTTTCTAATGGTAAATAAGTTTTTTATCATGTTAATGTTTCATATTTCATATATGCATTAATTTACAAATTTGAATGTTGCCGAAATATTTTATTGAGTTATATATATATATATCAAAAATTCGGAAAATTATAACTTACATTTTCAAATATTAAAAAGATATTTTGACCTTAGAAATACCTATCTGAAAAAATAAATGAGATGAAAGTCAGAAAAGCTAAAATTATAAAGAGTAAATGGGAAAGATATATGTAAAGTTTATGTTTGGCTTGAACATTTTGTTCATATAAAATTCAGGCAATATTTCAAACATAATATTTTGATATTTTTCTGATTAGTTTGATATACCAAGAGTTCTGTACAATAATTCGCATTAAAACTACAAAATTCTGTCAAATAAATTGGCATTTACTTCCATATTTCCTTTTGACGAAATATTTAACGAAGTTGGGTTGGGAAATTTACAACTTTTGTCACCTGATTTAGTTTTATTAAGTATTTTAATTGCTATCTTAAAATAATTTCAATTTTTCATCAATGTGTATGGATTTCGAATAGACTAAGCTGTGTCAGACTTTTGGGGTGTTCATTGTGGCCATTTCATTAATTTTACAGACTGAAGTTGAGGAAAATCACGTAAAAATTAATTTTAACATATAAATCAGTTTAAAATTTTCATGATTTATCCTGATTAGAGATTCAGGTTTTCGTGGATTTGTCATAGATATTGACAGACGAAAAGAAATTATTGTGTTTTCGATTTTTCTAACCCGTTAATTGTGCGTACCAAAATACAATTTATCATCGTCCATTCAAAAAATGGAAAGATAAAAATAAATCTTTTTTAGAATAATTCATAAAACAGTATTCATTCAAATTTTACACTTTAAATAATGTCATGTTTCGTAAAAATTTCAGAAAAAACATTTCAACTTGATAGAATCTGCACGATAGTAATAATCAGTAATATAATAAGTTAATGTGTTAATTTAACCACAATACTACGAAAAATTAGACTTGTCAAAGAGAAATCTACGTTAGTCTACATTCGATGCCATTTTATATTAATATGGCTTGCCCTATAATTTGTATGTTGGAATTTTTCCATACAGAAATACCCTATGTTCACAGAATTCGACAAATTTTATCTTTCAGTTAATTTTAATTGCTTTCGGAAGTGTCAATTATTTATTCAGGTAAACTCTGTAATTTATGTTTTAAGTTTCATTTGGGGCATGTTGTAAGTCTTATTTTCATAAATTTTTTTTAACATATCAAATTTAAGACGATTCATTATGAATATGATTTATAAAGAAGATATTTTCTTTAATATTACATGATAATTCTTATGCAAAAATTTGAAATTTCTGATAATTCAAATAACTAACCTTATTTTATAACATATAGATGTTTAATCTACTGATTATTACATCAAGTCTAAAACCAGCAGCTTATTAAAATGTAACTTTTGCTAGATTTTTGAACTTTTCATGTAATTAATTCTGATAAATTTTAATTTGGTTTATTTTTAAATATTTGATTTTATCTTGGCATCTGTGTCAATGTATCTTTTGAAATTTTAACAATTAAAAATATCTTTTAACTCTTATTGATTTTACACGCATGGTCATTCGTTTGATCCCATAGGTAGTTTTATAAAACGACATTTAAAAAATATAATATTATCGAGTTCATGAATTGTTAAGAGATATTTTCATTTAACTTTTTTATTTTTGAGAAATTTGGATTTTATATATGATTGATAACAAATGAGATATTCTTACATTTTATCAATCAATTAGAAATTAAATCAAAACTAAGGGATTCTGAACAAGTAATATTGGCCTAATAGGCCAAAGATATGGTGAAATTATCTGGTAGATATATATCCGACGCTTACATGCACCATTTAACATTATCAATTGAACGACAGGGCTGACGAAAGGCCATAATATCAATTAAAGCTACAAATAATGTCGTATACACAGTAAAACTTCTTTCATAAGATTTCCGGATTCCTTTGACTTACATTGCGCTCAACATTTTAAAGCCCTCAATAAGCGGAAAATTTTATTCGTTAACTTTTTTAAGCGTATATGCACATGAAATTTATGTAAACATAACTTTTGATATTTTATAACCTTTTCTTAAAGTTTTACTTATTTTTAGTTGATAATTTCTTTTAGATATCAGTGTTCTGAAAAACTGAAATCAGATAACTTCATTCAAGCTTTCACTATATCATAAAATAATTCTTGTTCTGATATATATGAATATTTTTATTCATTCGAAAATTTAAGATGAATTAAGTTTTTTCAAAACATTATCCGAAGTCATTTTCATGTTACTCAGACGATATCAAACAGTATTCATTTGATTTATAAATTCCTCATAAACAATTTTAACAACTCTCGATTTGTGTTCTTTTGTTTTTATATGATTAGATAATATCCCAATTGATAGAAAACATGATTCCGATCTTGTACATGTTAAGATATGATCAAATAATAATTTATAAACTTTGATAAAACGTTAGAAATTAAAAATATTGAAACTAAATATGATAATACATTTTGGAAAGTTAATCAGTATAAAAAAATGTTGGAACTATTTTTGTCCATAAAAATTAGCTAACTAATTTATCAGATTAGATCATGCCTTTACAGGATTCGGCAATCGAGTGGTAGTTTTACTATCTCTGCGATATTATAAATATATTTTTTATTTTTATAAGCATGGTTACGTTCGGTGAGATCAAAAATATTTTATCATACAATAAAATATTGCCAATTTAAATATTCTAATATAACATTGATTTATTATTCCGTCAATAAATAATGTTTGTTTTAAAATTATAATTCTGATTTTTCCTTATTTTTAATATAAATTAGAGTAGCCAATTTTAAAATATAATAAATGCTAAAATTTATGATTCTAAAATAAGAAAGAAAGATAAGTGATAAACAAAATGATGAAATTAACAATGTGTTATATCGAAAGAAACAAATTTTCAATGCGTAAGATGACGATGTTGAATTCTATTCTTTAAAAATAGTTAATTTTTAAACTTAAAAGTTAAAAATTATCATGATTAAATATAAATCAAGATATGCGAAGTTATAAATACATTGAAATTTATGAAAAAATTAGTTTTATTTTAAAGATATATAATTTTAATTCATCATATAAACTGGAAAAAAACATTTTGATTGTTCGTCTGCAAATTAATGTTGAAAAATAATTTTCTGAAATTTTTTCTGTGAAAAGTATCTCTACCTTCATATAAATAATTAAAAGTCTTCAATATTACCAAAAATGGTTCTATTTTTCAATTTAATTTAATTATAATTATGCAATACTAGATTATTCAAATATGAAAACATGAAATGATCAAACCAATATAATTTTATAATTCATACATATACCAAAATAAGTAAACAATACAATGAAATTATATCTGTCAAGAATGCAAAGAAGTAATTCTTTAACACTATTTTAAATTTTATTCAAGACAATAAATTGATCTTATGTTTTATATGTCAATAATTTTTTATCATATGTATAATTTTTACCAATTTAACATATTTTTTATATTTATTTATTGATATTCAAAACAAAAGATACTCAAGTACAAAGTTCTTGTTAATCTATTAAACATATTTTAATTTTTGAAAGATAGAGGATAATAAAAATATTTTTTTAATTTGGGTGAAAATATAAAAAAACTGTAATTAATTTAGTAAATAGCGACATTCTTTTAAAAAGAGAGATATTACATAATTGGTCGAAATTTAATTTCTTCTATGCTATAAACAGCTTAACTAATGTTGTTGAATAGATAAAAGTTAAAACTATATCAAAGAAAGTTGAATGATCTTCTGGTGTGATTTATTTTTACGAATAAGAAAAAATTTTTTTGAACATAATAAATTCGTTGTTTCTTAGCTTAAAAATCTGGTCTCAACCAAAGGTAAAAAGATCATAATAAATCATAAGATTCATAAAACTAAAATAAAAAAGATGAAAATTATGAATAAATTGAATTTCTAAGAAAATTACTTGAAACACTTAAGAAATTATTTAAATATTAATTTAAAATTAAAATAAATCTATTATTTGAGGAAATTTAGAATCCACATTGTTATAATAAATATTATTTATGGATAATTTTATAATATAAGTTAAAATTTGTGAAAATATTTAACTTATTTTAGGTTTTTTAAAAAGTAACTAAATATATTAAAAGAAATAGTAAATAAACGTTTATAGAATTAATTAGATTAAACCCGTGAATAACTATTTACATCTTTTATAATCTAAAAATATCAATAAAATAATTCTTTTTAATGGGATAATTAGGAAAAATTGATAAATAAATTAAAATTTGTTAATTACACGATAAGAGATGACACGTTTATATATTTTGAAATAAAATTTTAAAATTTATTTCATTCAAATGTCTTGATTTAAAAACAAGTTAAAAACGTTACAAAATTATTATAATTTCGAGATTAAAATTATATATTATATTTAGTTTGAATTTTTGATTTTCAAAAATTTTGGAATTTTCATTTGTAATCTTATTAACCAAATTTCAAATGTCATCTAATTTTAATTCCATCTATTTTTAGATTTCAGATAAAATAAAAAATCTACTCATAATAATGAAAATGATGTCAGGACGATTGTAGTGTACAGAGTGTTAAAATATAAAAACTAGGATTTAAGACCCATAAGTTGCAAGTAAAAGAGAAAACTAGAGAAAACTTCTCTCATAATAGAGGTATCGAATATGTAGGTTTACATCAATCTTCTCAAATGGCACGACTTTTCCATGAGTGAAAATAACACTACCTAGAACATGAACGACAAAGACAAATTTTTCTCATACAAGAGAAATTGAGAAAGGCCATAGGCTATATTTGGATAGATTTGAAAAGCATGTAAATGGATCGCACAAATCATTCAACAATAAACTAGTATTTTATCTCATTCTGCTACTTAAAATATAACATTAATGATTTATACTTAGAGGTAAACTTACATCGGATAAAACATATTGAAGGAATTCTTAGAATCAAATATAATTCATAACTTTATAACATTCTCAAACAGCAAATATTTTTCAAAACTTCGTTTAAATTTCATATTAAATTGAATTTTAAATCAATTTACAAAATTAAAGACATGTAAAATTTAATCAACAAAATATAAACACATTATAAAATCAGATAATGCCTACTTAAAGACGATGTTAAGAACATCTAATAAATACTAAGTATATAATGTTATTTGATTCTCAAACTATAGCGTTGTAAATGTTAACTCTACTAAAAAGGTAATTTGTTCTCAAATCATAAAACGTCGCTGGAAGTAAAAATATTGAAGATATAATTCTTATGATATCCGTGGAAAAAATAAGAGAAATAGAATTTTAAATAAACAAAAATAATTAAAATTAAATAACTGTAACCAAAAAATGAATTTTGTTTGTTAAGAAAATTCATTCATTGGTGTTAAAAATCATTAAAAATTATTTTTAAAATTATTTTGTTAGATATTCCGCCTTCAAGAAAATAAAAAACTTTCTTGATCAAATTTAATCTGTTAATTTATAAATTTATATTTAAGGATCATAAATCATTTGAAAAAATTATTTTGCGAAAAATCATGTATTTTTAACTTATCTGATGCAGTACTAAAATTTATGGTTTGAAACTTTATTCGCTTCTTTGCAATGTTAAAAAGAATCAAGGTATAACAAAGAGGAGATTAAATCTCATGTATTTACAAATCATAATAAGATATAAATATACTAATCTAATCTCATTATATTTAAACCGTTTAAGAGTAAATCCATGATCGTGAATAAATTAAAAAAAATGTTTTATCTGACAATGCTTTGTTGAATATTATTTTTGATAAATTTCATTTGTTAGCTTTAAATTGCGTTTTCAACGAAGCGATTACCTAAAAATATTATCGTTTTTCAATATTTACATTTAAACACATTTTTATCTTTGATGTATATCGATAACATTCATATCGATATGTTCAATTATTAAGTTAAACCAGATTATAGATTAATTATTCAAACAAATTAAATTCATAATCTTAAACAATAACAAGGTATATGAAGTAAAAAATATATCAATCTGGAAATAATAATTTTTGAAAAACTATTTTACTAAAGATATTATATTTAATCGTATACCTATCAAAAAAAATTTATTATTTCAGATAAAATTACTTTACATTAATTGAGATACATGTAGAACACTGCTTGGAATTTCGAATGATGTAAGTATCCCATCAAAAAAATTAATTTAGATAAATCTATACCATGATTATTTCTTCAAATTTTCAAATTATATTAGTTTCAAAAAGCTTTTGAATGAATGAAAATTTGATTTTATTAAGTTAAAATTCCTCTATCTATTATCACTCGCATGTTTTTTGTTTCAAAATGTAATTCTGCTATGGTTAGATGCATGCTTTGTCATCATTAAACTATTTTTCATAAAATATTTACAATATTTTTGAAAACCAAATTGTATGATTTATTTTGAAATTATTAAATATTATTAGACTGGGGAATTCTAAAGTAAATATTGTATTTATATCTGTTTTATAAACATGGGTGTGTTTGGTTTATAATTTGTTAATACATATTGAAGAACAAGGAAAATGATCTTTGGTTATTTTACCTTAATTCATACTATAACAATCGTATTCTTGTTATTTAGCATAGGTTATTTCTGATAGTCAAATACTTATATGGGTTTCGTCAATAAATATACATCCACTCGAATACTCGTTGGATCTTGAAATTCAGTTCATTCACAAAAAACATGGAAATCTCAAAATCAATCTGAAACCAAAAATAGAACTCCATAATATTTCATCTTCAAATAATATGATTACAGACATTCCAACTAATTCATTTACATCTTACGTGAAAACTAACAAAATTGTAAAGAATTTATATATTAAAGGAATCACTTTGGTATAATATCAAAATTAATCAAACATATAAAGGACAAGAAATCTTTGCATACATGGATACATTGTGTGAACAAAATAAACTTGAAAGAGAATGGAAGAACAGTTTGATAAACTTTGTTAAAGTACCCTGTTGCATGATGAAAAAAAATGGTTATTGCGAAGATATAACAAGTTCAAATGGATTATGTTCAGCAAAATTTAATCTTAATCCAAATGTACTTTAAATAAAAAAATTCAACAAAAATTAAATTCCTATTTAAAAATTTTATATAAAATATAAAAATTCGCGATATTCTTCGATTATGTCATAAAGGGTCACAGTTATTTCTTTAATATTACTGTGAAAATTTTAAGATAATTTTTATATATTTCAGCTTTATCCCATAAAATACTTACTGGTTTTGCTTTTTCACGTCAAATCTAATTTGGACAAAAAAATATCCCTAAAAATACGTCATACGTGTAGACATTTATCAGAGATAGAAATTCTCAAAGAAAATTCATTTAAGACGATTAAATTCATTATTCCTTTATTTTACATGGATGTAAGAAATTTATACCATAGACAATATTTCTAAAGAATGGAATTAAAGCTGAAATGGTTTTAATTAATACAGTCAACACATCTTTTAATAGTATAATATTGGAAGAAAATAAGTTATCTTTAAAATATCGAATAAACGTATTTTCAAACGAAACAAAGGTATATTCAAATAAGATAATTAAGAATTTTCAAACAGTTAATATAAAAGCATTATATCATCCTTTCGGAAATCAACATAACGGAAAATTTATTTTTTACTTTTGTTGCGATGAAGTTAACAGTGATAAAGACTGCAATTTTGGATTTAAAATGTCACAAAAAACACAATATATTGGTGGATATTTCATGACATTCACATGTAATATTCCCTCCGCATCGAACGTAAATTCATGAATATATTTATAGAACTTTAAATTTCACGTGTATCGTCTCAGCCGAGAGAATAATGGTATGTTTGAATTTCCGATTATATATAAAATGGATTTGTTACAGAACTATTCCGATAATAGTAATTCAGAGAATTCCAAATTGTTTTGCGATGTTTATGGATGTTGGTCACTTTTACCGATTGCAAAAACGAATGTTAAGTGTTTCAATTAAATTTAGAAAATAGTACGTGCAAATATTACACTGACTTTAAAAATACTTCAAACAAAAATATTTGGTCAAATTACTTTGTGCGTTTACTTATCAAAAAATAATAAATGTGATATTAACAAAATAAATATCTACAGTAGTCCTCTTTTAATTATTTACAAATTTCAAAATTATAGAAAAACTGTAATTGAATTTTAAAATTTAGTATTTTCCAATTTATGTTAAAATAAACAATTTTGAAGTTGGGAAGATACTATCATTAGTTTATTGTGATTATTTTTATATACATGATAATTTATCTCAAACCATTATCAAAGTTTCAGTTTCATCAACATATTATTCGAAAGAAGGTATGTTTGATTCATATAAATCATTTATATATTTTTGATTATTAAATATATTCTTAATACTTTATTAGGAGACAACACGCCAAAAGAATGTTTAGGGGAAAAAATCGAGAAAAACTATTTTGGACCATCTCTAACGTCTGATATAAATTATAACATGTAAGATAAAGTAATTATAGATTTTCTCACATTATAATGTCATTTGTCATTATTGGACAATTTCTTATTATTATTGGTTTTATTATCAAATTTAGAAACTTAATAATCTAAGATCTTAATCCAAACAAAGAAATTCCTTTTAAAATCTTGAAATATTCTCAAAAAATTAAGAGACAAAAATATGTAGTATGAATAAATACATGTCTTTTATGTCTACAAAAAATATTTTCTTTTATACATGTATTTAAAGCTTTTTGGCTTATATTATTGTTCTCTTTTCGTCATTATTTACATCTATTTAACTTAAAAATTTGTCGGTTATAGAATTAAAAATATCATTTCATTTACTTCACATTAAGAGGTAGTAATGATTTAATATTAAATTATTCATTGATGTTTTTCGTTTTTTTTTCAGCTTTATAAAAATTGATTTTATAATGAATTAATGTTTGGTGTATACATTCTCAGTTGATCGCGCAATGAATAAAAAGATATTTAAATTTATTCACACTGAAATCAAATTATTTTTTAAAATAAGTGTTGGTATATTCGAATTATAATAACAAAAGAATACCTCATATTTTTTTATTATATATTATCAAGTATTTTTTCCAAATGAGTCTTTATATCATCAAATAATTGTTTAATGTATTTCATATTCAAATTTAGAATTTTTTGAAATATTTGAAAATATATTTTGGAAAATTATTGAATGAATTGACCCACTATTAAATGATCAAATCATGGACGATTTCTAATTTTGTAAATAGGATTTTTTAACAATAAATTCGAAATAAACATTAATTAATAATGTAATGATATATATTCCATATTTTAACATTCCTAAACATATTAATTTTCCCTTATTTATTAAATTGTATAAAAATAGGCAAAACTTTTTAATAATTTTCAAAATCATATATGATAAATTACGTGTTTATTTTCAAAACAGAAGTCACAAATATAACTTACAATAGTTGTTTAATGAATCAATCAAAAGTTATCTCAACAAAGATAAGATTTAATTATCTACGTTTTTTGGTTTTTAATATTTACAAACTAAATAACTCTATTATACAAATAAACTTTTTTTTGAAATAAAATCAAGGAGTGAAACGTAAATTTTTAAAATACATTTAAATTCATCAATACTCTTTTATATTATTTTTAAAAAAAACAATAATATTTTCATTTATCTAGATAAAAGATAGAATCACATTAGATAGGTATGATTCCTAGTCTGAAAACTTTGCCTTCTCTTATTTATCCTAGAATATGATGTCATAGAGTTTTGTGAATAATTTCTATTAAGTATCAGGGAAATTAAAATTTTTTTTGATTTTTAAAAATGAAATGGTTTATTCTACTTTCCATAAATATTATATATTTTCCAAAAATATTTAATTCAGGTAAGTTTTTTATTCAAATCAGATGTTCATATGAGTCTTCAGTATTCGGCGTGGTGATTGAATAACTTGAAAATTTTTTCAATATAAAATCTTACATGATTATATTTTTATAATTTAAAAACATAAAATTTCAAAATTTATGAATATTGAACTTAATTTTCTGAAACATTAGGTTCTTACATTTTATCATAAAATTGTCAATATTTATATGTTAAATCCCAATTATTCTAGAAGGCAGGTTTTTTCCAGGGTTGTTCAAGAAATTGTAAAAAACGTCTTTCAAAGAAATAATGTATTAATTTTCTTTATTTAAACCATATTTATATTTACAATAAACGTATTAAAAACCGAAAATGTAGACTATGATCGAATAAAAAAACAGCAACCCTAGATTTATGCAGAAAATTTAGAATCAAAAATTAATGTTAATTTAGTTTTTGTGAAAAACTATTCATTTGTTTTTCAATTTGTTGAGGATGTATATTGATCATAATGTTTTAAAACCTTGAGCAGACCGCATACACCTGTCGATGTAATTATCATGGATTTTTCAATTAATGTCACAAGAATATTCCTGAATGGGCATCTTACAAGTATTCACATTTTTATTAATCTGATAAGAAGGGAATGAATTCATAACTAAAACGTGCACTCGCATTCATTTTGATCGATAACGTTTGAAATGTCATCCTGTATAAATTTATTTTAACAAAACGAAAATTGACATTCCTTATGAAACACCTTGAATCATTCTGTACGCGTAGCATAAATATTAATCATAATAAACCTTTTGTGATTTCAACAATATATTCTCAAGATCAAAGTTTTTTAGGTTTATTTATGTCACTGGATAAATTTAATTTATATTTTTTATACAAGGTCATAAACATTTTCAGATATACACGAAGCTTAATTTTAGAATATATATTTTGTTTTTGATCAAAACTATAAATATTTGATTTTAATATTTATTTTATTAAATAATGAAGATTAAAATAAAATTTAAATCTTTATCATCCATCGATTGAAAATAAAGTTAATATCTACAATATATAAAATATGTTTTTTTACATCTTTTCATCAAATTATTGATAATCTGCTTTTAATTAAAAAATTAATATTAAAATATCTCTTCCAAATAATATTTCCTTAACTTTTTTTGCATTTCACAAGAAAAATCTCATTAATAAATAAAACAATTTACTCTTTGGCTTCTTTACGTAATATAAAATCAATTTACGAAAAAAACGACATCAATGACAGATTATTCATTCTATTGTTATTCAAAAATAAATCAAAGACTTATGTTTGAACATTTGTAAATAAATTTATAGTATTTATTCAATCGAAAATTTCTATTTAAATAAATAAATGTGAAATGTTTAGAGCCAAAATATTGAATTACTTTCTTATCCATGAACTTTTAATCGTGTAAATTTTGTTCTATCAAGATACAGATTATTTTAATTTCAAAAAAATTAACATCATGTAATTTTGTAACATGATATTTTTAATAGATTTAATTATTCCCACATATCACCAAAAGAAAGGAGAAAGATCTAATTTCGAAAAAAAATATTTTTTGATCAAGTATATATCAAATATCTGAACTTTGTGTTTAAATTAATTTATTTCAAAATCTGACGTTTATTTATTTTAGTTTAAAAAAATTTGAAAAAAAATTTAATTCCAATAAGTTTTTAAAAACATGATTGGAGAATGTTTTTCATTAAAATCACAAATATTCATGGTATTTTTACCAATTTTATGTCTTATTGACATAAATGAGAGAAGACTTAACGAGAAACGGTGGACAAGAATGTTATTAATGTGAAATATTTAAAACAGATTTCATATTGAAAAAAATTTTTTAAGATATTTTTGATTATTCATCATGATATTTTCAAAAAATTTTTGAATAAAATTAGTTTTTAAAATAATCTAATTCTTTTTGCAAATTTACTATTTTTGAATACATCCTTCAAACGAATTATTTATCATTTCATACATTAATTGTATTAATTTACACATTTTATGAATATAACGATACTTTAATCATTATATTTTAATGAGTATATTTTTCATAAAACAGCATACTTTTTAAAATTTATATAACTTTTTTTAAATTTATCATATGACATTTATACTAATGATAAAAAGTATAAATTTTATAGTAAAATATAAATCCTTAACTCTATTAATTTATATACTTTGTAACGTGACAATAGTCTGATGTTTTTTCATATAATTTCACATTATATTTTTATCATTAAATTTAAAATAAAATAACATTTTTCAGAAATGATAAAATCTATGAAAGTATCTTTCTTATGTGTTTACGCATCAAAACCCCAACTGATTAAAAGTATCTCTTCGAATGAATTTATTTTGTAATTAATATATTGTCTCTTTTTAGTTATACAAGAATTTATAAATTGGTTCGAAACTAGCTTCAATTTTTTTGATAAAATTTAAAATATTTATATTTATAAGATATTTAAGTTATATATGACGTTTCATGTCAGAGTCATGAATTTTATCATGAAGCCTTTTAAAATTCTAATAATTATAAACATACAAAATAAATTTCAATGTATGGCGTGAAATATTTAATTACGACGAAATATATACTGAATTCTACTACTTATTAAATTAACATTTTCACTTTATCATTGCTACATAAACAAATAAATTAATTTCAATAAATTTATGAAACAAATATTTATCTTTTTTATAAATCAAAATTAATTAAAAAAATAAAATAAAAACATAATGTATTTTTTGTTCGCCTTTTATTGAGTTAACAACCTATACATAATTTAGGTTGATTTAAACTTCAAAATTCATTTAAATGGTATAGTTACGGATATCTTTTATGAGACAAATTATAAAGAGTATTTAAATTTACCCTTATATTCATTTAAAAGAAATTTTTATTCACATAACGAACGACGTTGGAGAAGTTTGTCTTTTTTCTCTGATTATTAAATATTATTCCTTATAACGAGGCATTTATCAATAAAATATGATAATTGTACAAATATATTTGTACGTAGCCCAATATCAACAAAGTTTGACTTTGATATTGTAAGATGAACTCAGTGATTATTCAACATTATGTGAAATATTTTTTAACATTTTAATTATTTATGATGGTTTAATTTATTTTAAAAATGTTACATTGTTATCAGAAAACAATTATTTTATATGAATCTTTGTTTTGATGAAATCATTTTAAAATCTATTTAAATATATTTATCGAAAATAAATATATGAAAAGAAATATGCGAAACTTATAATTTAAGTATCTATATTGCGTTAAAAATTATTTAAGAGTGTAAGTGAAAAATTACCAAACTGAAACCAAAGTCCTTCAATCAATATCATCCACGTGGCTCAATCTGACTTTTCATGGTGGATTATAAATCTTTTCATAATTTCAAGTTATTTTTCTGCCAATAATAGATGAGTAATGAAATATGAATGATTTATTTCAAATAACAAACAAAAAATAATTTAAAATGCATCATTTGAAAGTATATTTTGAGTTTGAACTTTTAAATTCGGTCAATAACAACTTTAAGATAAATAAAAGAATGAAAATCGACAATGTATACAAGCTAAAATCATCTGTGAAAAAGTTATTCGTTTATTATTATGAGTAAATTACTTATTTAATACATATACCTGTAAATCTACCTGACAAATCTCCGATATTAAATGTGAGAAAATAATTCGATTTAAAGTTATATTTACCTAAAATGAGTATACTTATACTAAATGATTGATTTGTATTTTAACTATCCACTGATTAAATAACACATAGAAATCTAAATTTGCTAAATTATTGATTTAAAAAAATTGATAAATTGTAAGCCATTTCTTTTTTAATTCAAGGTTAAAACATGTTTGAAATGCTTAAAGCTGTAAGATACTTTATAAGAAACTGGTCTCTGTTTTTAGGTCTCGTGAGATTGAAGTACCGAATGAAAGAGACATCAATTTAAAAATAAATTCATTTTAGTTCCTAGAATTCGTTAAATAATCGTTTATTTTCTCGAGTAATTTAATTTTGTTCAAAATTTGATGCATTTTTGTCCCATTTAAATATATCATTTGGTTTACCAATTAAAGCATCTTAAAAATAACAAAAATTGTCTTTACAAAATCGATATTCTCATTTAAATTCATTTTAAAATATTTAATTTCATATATATATGTAACTTTTTTCCACTATTAACGAGAGGTTGTTAAAAATTACATAGATAGGGTAGTTACCGTGCAAATAGTATTTATATGGAAACATATCTTCACATTTACAGATGTTTACAAATAAATGGTGATAAATTTTAAAACAATATTGCTGGCGTTGTTTAGTGCTGAAATTTTATGAATATAATATTTCATAAATTAGTGATTAATCTAAAATTAAACTAAATGAAATAAAAATTAGACGCTAACTAGTTGGATGATTCCAGTATATTTCAAATTTAAAATCTGATTTCAATACTATTTGATAAAATTAAATTTGTCAAATACAAAAACACGATATTTTAAACGCTTTAATCTTTTTCCGAATCGAGAATCATAAAAAACCAGTCAAGTACAGAAGGCGTTTTAATATTTAATAGCTTGGTATTTGCGTATTTTAAAATCAATTTAAACAAAATGTCTTTAAATCAATAAAATGTCTAAAAATAATATAATTTTTGAATCTCCATTCAAAATCAGTTTTACAACAACAAGAATAAAATATATATGTGTTCAAAGTCTTTAGTTAACTTATTTATTTGTCTTTATCTCAAGATTTAAGAATTTTAGTCTCGTTTTATTTAACTTATTTTAAATAGTTATTCACATCAAAAAATTTTTATACCTATAAATTACAGATTTAAATTATACTTATTGAAAAATTATATTGAATCTGCAAATTAAATAAATTTTTAATTAAGAAGATTAGTAAGTGTTTATCAACAAAAATTTTTCATGGTAAATTTTAAATCTTTTTAAAAATTTTCCAAGACCATGAAAATCTTATTGTCCATATAATTATCAAGATATCGATTAGTTTTCTTTTTAATGAACCCATTTACGAATCAAAATATTCTGAAAATTATTATTCGATGAGATATGTTCTAATACATAGTTTACGTGAACAGATAAATTGTATTTTTTGTCAATTTTTATTGTGCTTTCTGAACATCGATGACTTTTTTAGCATGGCTTACAGAGTCAATACCTTTGCGATAGAAATGTGATTTTAAGTAATTTGAAAAAAGAATTTCTCAACTAATTAGATGTTTTATCAATTTCAATGGTTGATATCTAACAACATAATAATCTGTTACCCTTATTCTAATACTCATTTCTGATGCTTTTACATCTAAATATGAAAAAATTTAAACAATTCAGTTGAGTTATAAACTATTTTTTCTTTGATAATTAAATTTAAGGAATCTTTTTATGGTACATTCCTAAATTTTAATTTGAAACCTGTTATTTTTTATGCTTGTATTTGAAACATTCTTTCATGAAACATATATCATTTCAATTGAGATGATATGGTGTTTATATTTTTTGTCACAAATTATGATTTAAAATATATTATTTGTGTAGATAGTTGTTTGTAAAACAAGAGCGAATAATATACCCAAATCTAAATTACTTTTCCCTTACCTGAACCACTTTTAAAACTCCGGAAAAATAAAAATGTATATCCCAAAAATATGATAGATTGTAAAGATAATGTTTAAAAATAATAAGTTTGAACTTTTATAATAATTTGATTCTCATGATAAAAAATCTACGAACGGCTTAATCTTGAAGAAGAGAATCATCGTTCTTAATTTGATCAGCAATTGTTTAATGGAGGAAATTACTTCACGCATAGTAAAATAATTCAACAAAGCTATCCATATCGTTTATGGAAAAGGACTAATTTGAAGGTATTTCAGAGTGTATTAAAAAATCTCAAAACTGTCAAAAAATATCTTGTGCTAATTTTAAATACTCTACCTGTCTTCTTTTTTTCTATTTATCATTATTCAACAAAATATTTAAAAATCTGCATATATCTATAAAAATATATATAAACAATTAATCAATGATTTTTGATAAATCATGATGTTTTTTGAAATATCATAAATTGTCATCTTCTGAATTGATAGTTTTCAGGGACCAATTCATCCACTTATATCTTATTTTGCAGTACAATAAGTCTTTTATGCATTCTATTTTGGGATATTTATCCTCCATTTGTGCAATTGAGATATATATGAAGAATTAAGAATGTTGAAATATTTTCCAAATACATCTATTCTCTATTTTTTCTGCGAGGATTCCACTTTATTTTCTCATTAGAACATATATTTATACTCAAAATTTTATTTCTCATTTAAGATACTAAGTAGATGTTTCGTGGCTTATTCTCACAAAAAGTGCTCTTGGTGAATTTTATTTGAAAAAACAACAACGAATCAGGTTATGAATTAAATATGATCTGCTTATATTTAGTGTGAATTCTTGGTTTCCTAAATTTAATATGATTCTTCATAAACACAGGATAACTATAATCAGTTGTCTTTCATTCGAAACGAGCCATATGGTTATTATTGTATATTTTCGGAGTATAGATTGTGTCAATATTAAATGAGAAGTATTTGCATAAATTAATTTAACGTCTTTTATTAATTTCTACTTTTTGATAATGTTTTTACAATCGACAAAATTTTTAACAGTGGAAGATCAAGTTGTCATTTTAGAATATATGAACATTTAGTATTTTCGAGTTACTTTGAATTAAAATCTGCTTTCAAATCATTTTGTGAGATTCATGTGACTCAATATCCATGAGAATATATGCTTAACAATGATGTAAATATGGTTCAACAGAAAGAATTTAAAGACGTGAAAAATAGTTCTCCGAAATCATTATTAAGTATGATAGATACGAAGAATATCAAAATTTAGTCATATTTGAAAAGTTTTGAAAGAAAAATTAAAACTGATTTGTTTTTTTAATATTCATTAGACGAGGTTAACTTCTCACTTATACTTCAATTCGAGATTTGAAAAATAAGCTGCCTTTCCATATCATGAAATGGATATTTTAATTTTGTTTATTATATATTTAGTAAGTCATTTTTTCAGTTTCAAATTGAAGGGGTGGTAAACTTACAGTTATTGTCTTTATTTGGTACCAAAGTTAATTCTGAACCATTCCAAATAAATCTTAATATTCTAAGTTCATACCTTAACATGATATATATTTTTTCATTAATTAATCCTAAAAAAGGTGTGTTTGTCTTTAAAATAAAAATTTATATGAAGATATCTGCGGTATGGTTTTAATGGCAATATCGATCATATTTCTCTTTCTCTTATTATGTGAAAGTAAAAAATTAATTTGAAAAAAATGAAAACTATAACATCAATTTTTTTTCGATGCTTTAACTTTTAAATTAGTTTATATTTCTGATATATTTGACATTTACCAAATATATTCCATGTTTTTCGATTTCATTTTTTACTATACATGAAGCTCGAATAAGGTTCTTCAATATTATTCAAAATATGTTTTTTGTTAAACATCATTCTAATAGTAAATACTTAGCCATCTTAAATACTCAGTTTTAAATTTACGGCGCCAATGACGTCCATCTCAAACCAATAAACCAAAACTAGATAAGATTTATAATCATACATTTAAATGAATTTTTGTTTCTATTGCAACAATTTTAAAGACCATTTAACAAGTTGATTTTTTAACATCTTAAAACCAAATTTTTGTAGTTTACGGTTTTCTAAAGTCTCTGTACTCTTTTTTATTGATAATCATATTTATTTAGCCTTTGATTTACTGAATTTCATTTTTCAGCTTTTCTGAATGAGATATTTGCACTTCTGTTAATAGCTGTATTTTTAGGGCTATTTCGTGGGTAGTATTTTTACTAAACGCTTCATAAGCTCAATAAGTTATCTTTCCAGTCCTAATCTTATTATTACAGAATTTTACTTCAACTAAAAGTTTCTTTCTTTGATAATTCTTTAAACATATATTTTATTGTTTTCTCGCTGTAAGAATTTAATGATTCAAAATTTCTCAAAAGAATTAAAAACAGAATTTCTACAGGGATATAAGTCCATTGAAAGCTAAATCCTAGTTTTTCAAAATAAAATTAAAGATGGATTAATACATGTTTTGAGTCTCTACCTTCGTGTCCTCATTCAGCTAGTGAGTCTCGATGTAAGCTTGTGATTTATTCAGCATTAAAGTTTTGATTTGTAATTTAACCATTTCACAATGTAAATTATTCTACCTCGAGGACCAATTGACGCGTCGAGATGTATGTTGAAGGAAATTTTTGAAGATTTTTTAATGACGGTTAATTTGGCTAAGTTTTGGATTTTGAAGCTATTTATCATATTTGTCTAGATTTCGACAGTTTAGTTTCATTTTTCTTATAATTATCATATAAAAAATCAAACCTGAATTTTGACTTAGGCATTAAAGAAAACTCCAATATATTCTTAAATATTTTTTAATCCTTTATTACATTGAGGCTAGAAATTTTCTAAAATATATCATTTATAACTCTCACAATTTTTTACCCTGTTCAGTTCAGAATCATTGTAATATAAAATTATTGTGTTCAAAAACAATTATTTTTTTTTCTTTATAATCATCTGATTTACTGATAAATTTTAATGAATCAACGGTTATTTTTAAATTTAACTTATATTTAATCAAACCGTTAGATTTAAGAATCTTTGAAATAAATGATTCTGAAGTTTAATAAACAAAAAAAAATTAGTTCTTAAAGTAAATAAACTAATTTATGAAGTTTAAAAAGTATTTTTGCAGTGAGAAGAAAAATAATTAAACTACACTGTGGGAGCTAATTCTCAAATCAGAGACCAATTTTTAAATATTCAAAGTACAAATAACAATCTACTATGAAATGAAAAAATAAGGTTTACAAAATAAAAAAACCTTTAGATATAATACGATATATATTTAATTTCAAATACGTTATAAAAGGCGATAAAAAAGAATGTTAAATATCATAACTCATAAAAAATGATTATTTGAATTATAATTTAACTTAGGTAACTACATGTTATAAAAATCAATAAAATCTCAAATTTAAGCTTATATTCATTGATTATTTTTTCTTATTGTCAAATAACATTTTTTTGTCAATCTTATCTCTGCAATGTGTAACTTCTTATTATGTATAACGATGGTTCATATAACAATTAAAATTTAACATGGAAATGGTTTTATATCAAATAAAGATTTATTCAAGGTACAAACTCTTCTGATATGTTTTGATTGACGATTTTTAAAGAAATAATGATTGCAACGTATTAATATAATTCAAAAGATGAAAGCTGAATTTAAATCTATTTGAAACATCACTTCTTTTATGCACAGCCAATCAGAGTTGTATCATATGAGAGTATTGATTAAAAATTCTAAAGTGTAAAAAATTTATCATAACTTGTATTTTTTTAGAATGACAAACATTAAATATTGAAAGTAGCATTTGTTTAGAATTTTAAAAAATATTAACAGAGGTTCGGTTACTCTTCATATGTTTAATTTGATAACAAAAATTTCTACAATATTTATTTTTATTTTTTAATTCATAATAATAAAGCTTACACGTTTAGTTTCAGCCATAACTACTTTCAACTTTAATTCATTATAAAAGAGAAATAAATATTTTCATAACTGAAACTAATTAAATCAAGATAATTGAAGAATATACTTACAGCTTACAACATATTGTATTTCATTGTGAAAAACTGAATTTTAATCAGTTATTTATTTGATTTTTTAATATTTTCCGAAAATTCCTGTGTTTGATATGTATTAGAATAAAAAAATTGCACGAAATATTTACAAACGATGAAGAATAAAAATAATCTACCGATTTTTGTCTCAAATCTTGTTTCTGAAATAATAATATGACATAATGTTAAACTGAGTGTAAATTTTGTTGATTGAGTTGATATATTTCGGAATGTTAAACAAAATCATTGTCTCCGATAAATTCTCGTACAAATAAATCAATCCAATTTCGTAAATTGATTAAAATATTAAAAATTGTTAAATATAACAGATGGTTTTAAAAGTAAACTTAATTTAATTTATAAACTATTTATCAGTTATAAGATAAACATTCTACTTTAAAAGTTAGTTCATAAGAATATCTACCTTTTAAGGTAAGCTTAACCAAGCGTAAATCTCAATGGAGTTTTATATGGTTAAGTCAAGTGTTTTTCCTTAATATTGGGGTTAACGTAAAAACAAATTTGCTTGGATCTCATTATCGATAGACTTTAACTGATGATATTTAATTTTCATGTTATTTTCTTCTAAAATTTAAAAATTAAGATGATATAAATTACACTTTTGAACGGAGTTATTTCAACTTTAACAAGGATTAAAAGATAAACCCAAAGACTTTCTTATAAATATCATTTAAAATAAAGCTTGAGAAATTCGCATGTGTAATGACTCTCAAAAATAATTTCACATATATATTCATGATGTCAAGATCTCTCAGAATATATTATACTTTAAATAAAAATCGAAGTAAAACTATAGAGTCAAAAATTATGAGTCCTAAATATGAAATTTCAAATTAGAGAATTTTGTGAATCTATAACAGCCTATTTTGTATTTTTAAAAGATTAAATTAACGGTGTACCCTATGCACGAGCAATATTCCTCGAGCTTATATATAAAATTTTTTATGAAAAAAAAGAAGTTTTTCGACATTAATTTTATTAATATGATTTTATAAATGGATTTTGGGAGACATATGAAAATAAATAGAACTCAGGAGGCAAAAAGATGCCTGAATAACAATTTAAAATAGAAATGGATTATTAACCTGGCGATATTAATAATTTTCCTGTAAAGAGTGTAGAAAGGTTAAAACTAGAATTTACAGACTCAAAAAAGCAGTTAAATACATCTAATTCATTATGAGAACGAAGCTTTGAAAAGCTTGACGAAATATGTTTGTTTTTCTGGCAGAGCTACTAAATATTATGGCTTATAAGTGAAGCATGATATAATTTATATAAATTAAATCGAATATATTATTTTTTTAAACATTCAAAAAAGGAATTTCAATGAAATAAAATCATTTTTGACATATCATGTATACATATTTAGACAATGACCCTTATGTTTTCGAAAACTATTTGATTTTTAAGTGAAGAAGGAAATAGCAAAAGAATATATACCACTTATGATTTTTTGATCGGCGAAATTTAATAATATAAATAGGTTGCATTTACATATATAACCTGAATAATTTATTATTTTTATGAAGTGGCATTTCAATCTTGAAACTTATAAGTTTATTTTTATGCGATTTGACAAAAGAATAGAGTCAAATTTTATCAAATAAAAAACTATGAGTGAAAATGTATATTTGTATAAAACAATATACCTTTAGTGTATTTTAGAAACCTATCTCTTCTCGGTTAGTTTCAAAATTTTTTCTGAAACAGTATTTAAAACTTATAGGGACGTTAACTTTAAGAATCATAAAATAAAATTATGGTAACAATTATTAGATGCTCCTTAATTGATGTTGTACATTGTAAAATCTATTTATCTTTAAATTGATATGTAAAAAAGATTCCAAAAAAATATTAGAAAAATATTATGTTACGTGTAATCCATAATAATTGAAGGTGTGCTAAAATGTAAACTAAAAATTTTTATTCAAGCATGAGGTAAATTTGTTTGATATTTAATAGAAATATTTTATTCAAAATAAAATATTTTTAACAATTAATTTCAGATTCGACCTTGCGAAATATTAAAAAAATTAAAAAAAATATTATTAAGGAAATAGGATAAACGTTAAAAATTTCAAGTTAGGGTATCACAAGCAGAGTTGGAATTTTCAATTTTGAATCTTTGATATTGTTGAAAGACTAAGAATTTTATCTCTTATATCAACAATAGAAATCATTTTTTATGAGAGAAACATAAAAAAATCCAATGATAACTCTGATGAAACCTTATATTGGATATACATTTAATAAAGTAAACATGTAATTACAATATTTGTTGATGTAATGTATGTAAGTCAAACTCAAATAACGAAATTTAAAGTTTATTAAAGTTCATGGGATACAATATCAATTATTTTTTACCAACATAGTTATATGGCTGATAAAATGGCGTGTTTTAATTGTTCAGTAATTATTGAATTATTTTTAAATAGATAAAAATACAATTAATTAAATTTCAATTTGAAGAAAATTTTATAATTGGTGTGAGTAATGAGTTTTACAACTTGGATTTTTCTTTAGTTGATGTTCAGTAATAAAGGGTAGATAATTAATTCAGATCTGTCAACAGAGTTCTATTATAACTTAAATAACCAAATGACAAATAATTACAGTTTCAAAAAATAGGATTTAACTCATTTTGGAAACATAGAAAATAATTAGAATAATATACTCGTTAGTTTATTTATTAAATATTTTAAATTTTCACATGTTTATACAACATAACTATAGTCTGAACCATTTATACTATATAAATAAAAAATTTTATCCTTATATATCATTTTGATCTTTGAACGTCTCGAAGTATCACATTTAAAACCAAAATTATATTACAAATTAAATAAGGAATTTTAATATTTAGGGTATTATCAAATTCTGGAGGGGAGGATTAAGAATTTTTGTCAGAATTATATAAATTTGATGTAAAATCTAGTTACGTATCAACTTGTTATGTATCTTTAACAAAATCTATGTTTATGAATGTTTTTTTTTATAAATCAAATTCAGTTTAAAGTTGACTTGCGCGAATTTTTTATTTAATTCAATCAATTTAAAAGCATTGTTAATTCCATCAAAATAACAAAAACTGTCAAGTAATGAATTAAGATTTGAACCTTAGGATGATTATAAAAGACATTTTCAACTAAAAATTTCGCCATGACGAGTTTCAAATTTTATTATTTTAATATATATTATTGTATTTTTAAACTTAAAGGATTATAATATTTATTTTTCATGTCGTTATTAGAAGACAGATTATAAAAGAAAAAATCATTTTGAATTCAAAAAGTGACATTATAGTGATATGATTTTCTGATTATTCGTAGGTTTTTGGACTTGACTCGAATAGAAACTATGTTAAGTGGAAGTTACAGAGTAGTTCGATTATTTCTATATTTCAAACATATCAAAAACATTTTTTACAGATTTTATTATCATGCTTTTAACAGATATATTATAAATAATTTAACGTGATGAAAATTCATATACTAAAATAATTTTAATGCACATAAATTTTCGATAAAATTACCTTAATTCTTCAAACATACAAAAAATCGTAATATTGCAAATTACAACAAAAAATAAAATTTTATCTTTTCTAAAAATCATGATATCATTAATTTTGAAGAATAATAACATTTCAAATCTTTAATATCAGAAGATTAAAGAAATTATTTAAAAACATTTCAAGTTTATTAAATCGGAATGTATTTAATTTAACACATTTATTATTGAAATACTGTTAGATGTTAGTTTTAAATATATGAAGTGTGAATATTTTTAATATCTACTTAAATATTTTAAATATGCTTTGATTGAATAAACCTGAAAATATTTTATATTTTTATCCAAAAATATATATTCAAATTTTTAAGCGGTTTTAAAAACTAATAGTAAATAATACGATAAAAAATAATCGCTCTGAATAAATGTAAAAATGATTAAGATTCCTATGCATTTCGAATATTTTTTCTTTTAAATTATTTATTAAAATAATTTGATATTGTTTGAAATTTTACCTCGAACATATTAGAAAACTGTAGATTTTAAATAAAAAAGATAAGTACTTTAAAATTTATTCCATTGAAAATACACACATGACTTGAACATTTGCTTTATTAAAAACAAAAAATGATTCAGGATAAATTATCGAATATAATAAAATCGATCAAAGATAAAGCAGCCTTACATGTTAACTTATTATATTTATGAGCGTGAATTTTTTCTAAATCGTAGAAATATTCAAAGTCGAATTAGAATATCAGGTGAAAACTATTCTTCAGCTAGCTCTTGAATAAAAATTTTATGAAAATAACATAGTGAATAATTTTATCATTTCTACGCATTTAAAGAAATTAAAAATGTAAAAATTCATCCACATGATTGAATATAGTTTGATAAATAATAAACTTTTGAGGTAAAAATGAAATTTTGATTTATATAAAATTTAAAACGTTATGAACCGTTTTATGAAACGAAAATTTCTGGGATCAGATTAACTAATTTGTTGGAATTATATTTTGAAATTATATTGGTTTCAAATATTTTGTCTAAATGCAATTTTATTCAAAAAGTAATTTTTAACATTTTACGAAATAACTTGTTTAACAAATATGATGTTTTGTAGAGTTTGTATGTTTCAAAACTATCCAGGCGTCTTTAAAGAATATTTCGTCAAAATAACTTTTGATCTGTAGCTCTACTCTACGATTGTTTCGTCAGTTAATTATACATTTTAAGTTAGTCATGTATATTTTATTATACAAGTAGTGTTGGTATGGACTCGCTAAAATGTATAACTTATATTTGAAAATTTATATATCATTTATATGATCTTTAATGCTGAATGATAATATATCGAAATAATTTTGTGATTTTATAACCACTTAAATTTTTTATTTAATCAAACTTATAATTAGAATCATTAAAATATTTTAATTCTTAAAATAATATATCATATTTTTATAATGTGACGCGTGAATATAACATCGTATATCAGTAGCTATAAACTGATTATGTTTGAAATTTATAATTTTTTTAAAAATGCATCAATTAGAAAACGCTCATCATCATTTGGATTATTTAATCTGACGTTGAAAGATAGTATCCGTTTTGTATTCCTTCGTGTTGAAAAAATTACAATTTTAAATATTTTTATTATTTTAATGTAATATACACTGCATTCTTTCGAAAACGCATTATTTTTTCAATAAATAACAGATATTACAAAATATGAGAATTTCCTGCATAATTTCTAACTCTTGAAACGTATGATTTTCAATAACTATTTTTCGAATTTAATTTTACAATCATTTTATGTTAATAATGATTAGTCTAACATGATAATAAGTTGTTATATTATCTATGATGTTAGTTTGACTAAAGGGATGAATTTTAACAGTCTATATCCTTATTTAGAGTTATAATAGATGTGTGTTTTAAATATACCTTCAGAATACAAAATTATTGGTAATTTTGCACAGAAATTTAGTCGAGGATATGTTCAGATAAGTCGTGTATCAAGGATATAAGCTTCTCCCACAAACTAAAACTCACAAAATTTCGTCCATCTCTGGGGCGATCTTACCCTTTCCAGAATCAATTTATTAAATATCTAAGGTGAAAATGAACGTTTCTTATATGAAAATGCATCATTCAAGCAAATAGTTGATCATTTTAGATGACATAAACACGGGCTGATCAGAATATGCAAAACATCAAACGATAAAAGAAAGGCATATGATTGGTTAAGAACAGCTAAAATTTATATTTTATTTTTGTGATCAATCTCAAAATGATTTCTGATGCTTAAACATGAAGTATAGGTTTTCATTTATTTAGATATTTAATCATTTTAATCATATTTATGCTAATATTTAAACTGCAGAAAATAAAAACATATTCCAGATAAAATTTATATTTTAAGAATTTAACATAATAATTAATTCATGATTTTGAATGGGAAATTGATTAATTTAAAATATGATTGTTTTGATGACATATAAAATTCAAGAAAATAACAGAGTTATTTTCGTATTATCATAAAAATCATTTATTTATTTTAAATAAAATCTAACTTTTCTAAACCATAAATATATATTTATGAATAAAACACAGTTAGTTAAACTCTAAATAATGTTTGGGCATGAAGATAATCAACTCTGAATCATAAATTAAAAAGGAACATTTTATAAGAATGAAATTTTTGTTTCATTTTAAGCGTTAACAAGAATTTTTGCAGTGAATTTTAAAATAATTTGATAAATTTAAAAACTATCTGATATTCGAGGGTTCAATTCCTCAGGAATATGTTCAAATGTACCATTAGTAAATGATATTATATCTTATCTCTTTTTAATTTTTATGTATAATCAAGTTATAATAATTTTAAATTTCGTAAATTAAAAATCTTATAAAAAATGTTTCAAAAGTATTAGAGAATGAATTTAACAATTTTAATTTAATAAATTTGAAAGAGAAGTAATTGATAAATTAGTAACATTTAAACAGTGGATTTTAACTTCTTTAAATTCAAATTGATTCGAATTATTTAAAATTAAAAATAATGAAAATAAAATTTATGTTATTTATTATATCTTTGAAAAATAAATATTTTTTGAGAATTTACAAAATAATTTTTATTATGTTTTCAGATTTCAATATTGGTGTGCGTCGTGGAAATTTAGTGTGATAATAAACACGAATATAATTAATGACTGATCATTTGAGAGGATCCCAAGATCGTCATAAGATTTATTTTTTTTGTTTTCAGAATTTATAATATTGAAAATTTTAATGGATCATAAGGTTATGATTTAAAAAATCATAAAAATGAAAAGAGATGATAAAAATTATCTTTAGAATGATTCCTTCAATGTAAATTCGATCAATAAGATACTGACGATTTTATATGTTATAAAAACAAAATTAAATGCTTATAGATTTTTTTAATTCTTTAAATTGAAATTTAAAATACGCATTCCTTAAAATATTCTCTAATTAATATAGCGTTGAACTTTTATGCAATAAAAGTTACTAAAAAGAAAATTGGCCCATTTATGCCATTATTTTATTTTATTTTAGTTTATTTGGATCATTAACGATTTTGCGTACACATAATTATTTTTATAACAAGTCGAATTTAAATGATTATTGAGTTAAAACTCAAGATGCTATATTTTATATATAAGATATGAAAAAATAACCTTATATAATGGCTTTATTTAAACACTAATCATCAAACACGTATTCAGATAATAATGAAGATTTTTCAAATATATTTTCAGTGAATACAATTATATCAAATTATTTCAAATAATATCTGATTACAAGCACACAAAAATTATATATATTTACGTTATCATTTTTTAAATTATTTAATTTTTATTCTTTTTTTTAAATAGGATTTGCACATAAATTTTTTTCAACGACTTAGGATACATTGTTGATTTTATTTGTGATGAAGTGTGTATTAATGAGCAATAATAATCGTAAAAATATTTAAATATATTAAAATCTTTCAAAAATAGTCATAGAATTTTTTTATTTTTAAATTAACTATCAATTATAGTTTTAAGATAAAAAAATTAATTTGAAAAATTTAATTTTAGATTTAATTTGGGAATTAAAATTGATTTGGTTGACATGTAAAATATCTATTCAAAGCCGGTTTATGGATAAAAACAACACATTCTTTCAGTTAAATGCAACAAAATAATGACTTTCATATTTAACTAGATAAATAACATATGATTTATACATTTACAAAATATTTTCATTTTTAATGAGAATATTATTTTATTTTTACGATCGTATAAGAAAGTGTGCATTTTTGAATTTATAAATTTAAGTATGTTCTTCGAAATATTCAATTATTAAATAAAATAGATCATTTTTAATTCAATTTGAAAGGAGGATTTTCACTCAAAAACATATTAAAATTGATATAGCTATCGTTTGTGGGTTTATAAATATTCGAAAATGAAATTAAACTGTTTAGTTATCATTTTACATTTATTCTCAAATTTTTAATTAAATTTTCAATGTTCGACGTTAGCTTCCTCGTTAATTTATTTTTGATTCCTGAATGGATATTGATTTTAACTCAAACAATTGACTCTACATATATGATGTGATGTTAACGATGTATTTTTAATATGAACCAGTTCAAAAGAAGTTCTATCCAAAATAATTTTTAAAAATTTATTCCTCATAAATTGTTAATTTGACTCTTACTTTTTGGGATAAAAATAGAACATAATTAACTTTTCATTACTAAATGTTATTTTGTAAGATTATTTATTTTTTAATTGTTGACGATAAAAATAGATCTGCTGTAAGACGAATTTAACCGATAGGTGTGGTTATAATTTAATATATACAAATATAATTATCAAACATTTATTATAAAATGTTTTTGATTTCCATCAAGCATTTTTTTGAATTTTTTATCCAAGTAATCTTATTATCAGGCATTAGATCTCTTCCAAAAATAGCATTCTATTTTGGTCGGAAACTCCGCAAATTGATCAAATTAAAAAACCAACGAATATTCAAATCCAGTTAACAATTAAAAACGGTGGGAATGTGATAGAATTGAGGAAAATTGAAATAAAATATGATGTTAGTTCCATATCAACGAATGATGGACCTAATTTTCTTCAAAATACTCTAAAATTACTTGATGATAGCTACTACGACGTAATATTGATTTTTAAATTCGGTATGATGAAATAATGTTGAAGTATGGTGAAAATGGGAAAACGATTCTTTCAGATTCGGTAATAAAAATTAAACAGATATTACAATGTGAATATTTCGTACGATATTACCTATTTACCAACATTAACATATATTTTACACCATGTTGCATCAGAACATTTTCAGCAATTTGTGATCTAAGAAAAATGTCTGCAGATGTTTGCCCCAGGATGTTTGATTCAAGGCCATATGTAAGAGTTGGTTTAAATTAACATCTACAATAAATTCTCTTTTCGACATCTATTAAGAAAATTTTTAATCGAGTTCTTACATTGAAAATAACTTTCTCTTCGAATATACAAAAAGTATGTCAATTTAAAAAATATATAATGAAATAAAAATATTGTTTAATTATAAATATAAGGATTTCGGAGACACGTTTTTCTCAGATTTAATTTTAGCTATATACAGTGAAGTACCTCTTAATAGTGAAAATGTTAACTAGAGGCAGGATATCGATTTATCAAACATGTAGAATGTTATTTGAAAATGATATTTCGTCATCAACCACATCTGAGTCTTCAACATATGTTATCCCTTTGATTTACCTCAAAGTTCTTTTATCTGTAAATTTAGGAAATATATGTTCGAGTGGGTGATCAAAAAAGTCGTATTTTCAAAGAGAGTAATTTC
Organism: Neodontobutis hainanensis; assembly: GCA_024349245.1. Classification (NCBI taxonomy): domain Eukaryota; kingdom Metazoa; phylum Chordata; class Actinopteri; order Gobiiformes; family Odontobutidae; genus Neodontobutis; species Neodontobutis hainanensis. The sequence continues at coordinate 33,731 of JALDNG010000484.1, read as the reverse complement.
GGTTTAAGGGGAAAGGACCTGGGAAATATTCCAGGAGTTATCGATTATAGATTATTTGAAATTAAACCTCCAAAAAATGTATTCTATATATTAATAATTCAGAAAAAATCCATTTTAACAATTCATTCTTTTTATTTCACAACAAAATTTGATTATGTTCGAAGAATGTATCTTTATTATTTTTGTTGTGACTATGACAAACAAGAAATAATGTGTAAATCTGGATTTCATATTTCACCAAAAGTAAAAACTGGAGATGGGTTTTATCAGACGTTCAAATGTTACATTCCTTCTAAAGATAACAATTTTTCATCATCCGTCTCAAAGCTGAACTTGAACGTTTATCGAATTCCTATAACTGGGGATGGAATTTTTATCGATAAATTCTATTCAAAGCTATCTCAATCGACATTTAGCCCAGAAAGTGTTGTTCAAACGGATCAAATTCCTTTTGTGATAAGATAGGATGTTGGAATTTACTTCCATTGCAAAAAGATGGTGTATTCTTTCTATTTAAAGACTTAAGATTACGAATTTTTCAATGTTAAAATATCATTTAAAATTCATGGAAATAAATTTCCAAACAACGCTTTCATATGTATTCTCTGTTCAAATCCAAATATTTGTGATAAATATGCCATGAACTTCAGTGAAGTTAATCAAGTTGTAACTTTTCAACACCTAGATTATAATCATGAGGTATGTTCCGATTCAAACCCATACTCACCTAATCATAATTTTAGGTTTTTCCATTATATGTTCAAATTGACGATATACACGATGTCAAAATGATTCAAAAAAATCAGAGCTTCAATTTCAGAATTATAGATGAAAAACAAGGAATTATTTTAGAGGTTTCAGTTAATCAACTTTCACAAAACGCGAAAGGTAGCTGTTTATTCTTAAATTTATTTTAATTAATAATAATTTTAACATTCTTTTGAATGTTTGATTACCTTTAGGCAACATAAATCTAAAATGTACTCAGAATTATCTCACTGAAATTAATGAAAATGTTTTCTTAGAATACATCCAGAAGCATTTTAAAATAATATTGATTGCAGTTTCAACTTTAATTTTGATCATTCTTGCATCAATATTTATCCGGTATTGATCATTATATTAAGAGATACAAACACACAAAAAACATAAAATATCGTGAAAATCGAATAACGCAGATTAACAATAAATTGTAATGTATTTGTTAATCTTAAGGATGATAATTTAAAAATATAGAATTGCTTTTTGCGTTTTAAATATCACATAATTTTGTTTTTTTTAATCTTATTAATTATGTGATGAAACGAGAAAAATAACTATTTTGGTGGAAAATTGATTGAATGTTGTAAGTATATTCATAGATAAAGTAAAATTTCCAACCAAATTAATTTATAAATTTAAAAGGATAAAATATTAAAAAATATAAAATCGCGGGAATGAACGATAAAATTGTTTTTATTCATACTTACAACAATTCATTTGCGATTTATATATTATGAAGTTAAAAACAAATACAGATAATATTGTAAATTAAAATGGAATATTGAAAAAAAAATTATCTGTCCAATTTATTATTTTGACAAAAATTAAAAATTATTAAAAATCGTGTCGTAATAATTTTAAAAGGGTAGAATTAATACAGATTAGTGTTTTGTTTAAATCATTAAATTGAATAATTGAAATATCATATATTTTATTTACATTTTAAATGCAAAATAATTGTTAATTATGAATACAAACCTGTATTAAAAGTATAAATCACATATCTATAGTATTCTGTCTTATGTTCTATGAAAGTGAACACATGAATTTAATTTTTTTTATTTACATTATTTAAAATTTTACGAAGTCGCATACAAATTGTTTTCATCAATTTTCACTTGGAATTCTTTTCATGTAAAATCTTCAGGAAAATTGGAGTGATTTATCGTTTTCAGGAAATTTCAAACTTTTTTTAAGTTGAAAAGGAAATATTTTATATGCAATATGAGCCTAGTATATTTTTGTACTCCATATATGTTCATTATAAGTAAACACTATCTAACGAAAAGATTTCGATTTTTTCAATCATCTTTGTTATAATTTTTATATTCTTATGAGGTAATGATCTGTAAATTGATTTTATTGTTTTTAATTATCAATTAAAACAGATATATTTTGTTCATGATAGCATAAATCTTCTGTAATTTTTAAAAATAGCTTTATTTCTATTTACATCAAAATTTATATTTTTCGTATTATTTATTTAAGATGGTTCACACCATAAAAATGGTTCCAAAATTGTGTTTTAAAACAGTGTATTTGTGAAAATATTTAAATATAAATGAAGATCAATTTACAAAAGCTGTCTTTAAAAATTGACTCATTCACATTTTTCACAAAGAACTATTCGAGTTCAAAGGTTTTTATATTTTTGAATAACTCAAAATTACAAAATGAGTTTTTCAAAAGAATTTTAAGTTTAGGTATATTTTAAGTTATACACCAATTTACAATGAAAAAGAAGTTGTTTTAATCAATAGGCTATCGTATATACTATTCTCTCATTATATTGATTTTATTAGCTTAACAAACCATATTTTCAAAATATTTTAAGTTTCTCACAATATAAGAAGCTTTCATAACTGTTAAAAATACTTTGAAAGATACAAAAATTCTTTCTCATTAGCTTGCTGTTCTTGTAAATCTATACAACATCCTAAATTAATAAAATAAGAAAAAGAGAATCGAATAAACTGGAAATACGTGTGCCTGTTCAACATTTTAAATTTTATCAATTTTAAACAAAAAAAAGTAAGCGTGAATTTATGAGTTTGTTCTGTGATCCGAATAAAGTTTTTTTCTTTCTCTTGATTTTACTTCCAAATGAAAATTTAGAAAATTAAATTTTACATTGAATCACATTTAACCACAAAACATTTCTGAAAAAATACAATATTTTTAAACATAAATGATGATGAGTGAAACCTATCCGTGATCGTGAGAAAAATGTTAACATTTATGTAACTATTAAGAGTTGCAAGACTATATTTTATCATTCCGGTATTCTTTCTTAAAAGTTTATGATGTTTTCTTGTGTCAATGTAATGTGGAACTATCCCTTAAAAAAATCTCGTCATCTTTTCAGCAAACTGTAGCAGCCTTACATCGGAAGCGTTTATTCTTATGTACGAAACGATATCTTTTATATCGTCAAAGCTACAGATGGAGGCTTTCTATGTTTTTTCGCAATATGCATAAAACATTTATTTACACTCTTTAAGCCTTTGAATGTTTGAAAAATCCGAGAGTTGTTGTAATTTTAAAAATTATATTAAGGTCTCTGACGTTAATCAGGAAATTTTACTTTTATCAGATTTTGACATTTTGAAATTATATAAGCCTTATAATTAATATTCTCCTGTGTTGAGACTTGTCTTTTCATGAAAATTCATAAATACTTTGCAAAATATTATCTTAAAAATAACGTATAAAATAAATAATTTACAATATTTCCAATTTTAAATGAAAATTCAACAAAATTTAAATTTAAACAATTTTTCAAGTAACTTCTGAAAATGACAGATTTTTGGTGGTAAACTACGACGTAAAACGAAAACAATCTAAATAATTTTTTCTAAATTTCGGTATTTATGTATATTTCACATAGGAAAATCAAAAGTTATTTCTCCCCCTCAGATATTTTGAATTTTAAATAGAGATTTAAATTTCACAGTAACCATTTTCTATTTGATTAAGTCAAACTAAATAACACAAAAGTAAATAATTTATTTTTAGATCAGATTTTTCATTCGTTTGAATTCTAAAATTTTAGTTCTCATTTTAAAGAGATGAATTGGCGAAAATATAAACGGCTGTGGAAAGAGATATCATCTAACTCAAACATAAAAAGGTTAAAACAGCATTAATTTTTGAAAGATAAAATGCTATTTAGTTCGTGTATATATATAAATCTAAATTTATAAATAGACCACATTTGATATAGTTTTGGGGTGAATATGTAATTTGTAAAATTATTTTTGGCTTATTAATTTATTCACATGACTAATTTCATGGATATTTTGTATATATTAGCGAAAATTTTAAATTATTATCGAAAAATTAACCGCTAGCGCCTGCGTTACAAGAGAAGAATTCGATATAATTTTCTCCAATAGTACATTGCGCAATTGTAAAAATATTATAATTTTATAATTTAAATATCCGCTCTTGTTGATCAAAAGTAAACAAAGTAAATTTTAAAATTTTTCTATAAAGTGTTAAAGAATATAAATTTTGTTTTATTTTGAAGTTCATAAAGAGTTGTCTATTTTTCACGTCACTGAGGATCATTAAAATTTTTTATTAAGATCATTTATTCAGTTAAAACCCCTTTTTCATAAATTAACTTAAGATGATTCAATGAATGGGTTGAAGTTGACATTCTGATATACGTATTTAAACACTGAAGTTTTCGATGTTGCATATTGATATTAAATTTTTCAGTAAATTTTGTAATTTGTCACGAAGAAGAACGTTTCTAAATGTATGATCGAAAGTTAATTCTTATCGACACTGTTTAGGTCGACAATTTTTTGTGTACTTTTTAATTTATATTTTACGTTTCTATCAATATTGAATGTTCTCAGTCTCATTTTTCACAGAATATTTTAATTATTGTTACTTTTTTACCCCTATTATTTATTTTATCGATCAATCCTGAAAATATGTCAGAAAATTTTTATGTGTGTGTCTTAGTTCGTCGCGTGATGATGACCTTAGAAACAAACTTGATGTTTGACTTTTTAATGAATTACCCCTCGATAGATATAAAAAATAAAACTTTCTCAAAATATGATCTTCTCACATCTACCATGTATGAATTGAATAAATAAATTGCAAATAGATGGGTTTGAGCCCTAAAATTATTAAATTTATGAAGAATAGACCATAATAACAAGCTTGTTATCTCAAAGTAAAAACAGAGACAGTTGAGATGACTTTAAAAATCAAATAACAAATAGATAATCAGTTTTAGAAAGCTCTGAAGTAATAAAGTATGATATTTATGAGAAAATTATATTTCGAAGGAATATTTAATTATCATGAAGGAGAATAATTTTTACAAAACAGATGAAAAATCGTTAACTAAAATTGATTTGAAAAAATAATTATCAAAAAAACATGATGCAATTTTTTCTGAGTCATGATAGTTTGAATCGCTAGAGATCATAGAAATATTAAATTAATTTAGAGATAAGAAGAGATCATTCGCGAGAATCAAAAATAATAAAAACAAATTAACTTTATTTATAATTATTAAACTTACAAAACATCTAAAATATGATATATTTTGATATATGTATTATCTATATTTAAGGGTTTTTAATGATTTTGTTTTCTTTAGTTCGTGGTTCAGATGTTAAATCTGCTTTAATTTCTAATTCTGTCGTTCTTGCAACAATATAAGTATGTTTTAATGAAGTCCTCGTTTAATTTTAAGAATTGAATGAAATTCAAAAATGTAACAAACAATACATTAATAAATACTCATGCGCTTAGATACTTCGAGGTATAGGTAAAACAAAAATATACTCGTTAGAATGAGACGAACCTTGAAAAATTTGAACAGTTTGAAAATTACATGAAATTCATGAAAATAAATTTTGCTAAGTTTGATTCAACAGCGTGGCAAAAGTAAAACGATAAAATTATTTTTTTTAAATTTCACATCAGTGGATTTAATTTATATGTGTTTAGGTTTTAACTAACATAACCTTTTTGAACTATGAGAAAGAGTTACGTTTATTTGAAGATTAGCATGACGTTATTGCACTCTAAATGTAGTATTTCGATAAACTAAATCAGAAAAATATTTTATTTCAATATTAAAGACGATTGGTAATTTTTAGAATTATTTTAATTCTTAATTCTTTGCTAATGTCGATTACGAGATAAAATATGATCATGCTATCTAAGCGAGAGCTGAAACAAAAATAAAATCTTATAATTAACAATATGATCATGGAACATATCTGAAGAAATTCATTAAATTTCAAATAAGTTTTGGGTTTATCTATCGCAATGTATGCTCTCAAATATATTTGAATAAATTTTATTTTTAAATAAATTCAAGATAATGAAATTCTTTCAAACTTTTTCAAAGTGGATCAACATAATTTGAGCTTATTTGCTTTAATCTTTTCGAAAACGATTAAAAAAAAAGATTTTTAACTTAAAATCAGATTGTACTTTGTTAATTTCAAAGTCTAAACTCTAAAAAATTAATTTCAAAAAATTATTCGTTTCCTCTTTCTTCATTCTAGTTTGACTAAAATGTAGATTATCGTTAATCATTTAAAAATGAGAATGATTTAAAAATAAGCTTTACAGTTATTTAATTTCTCCACATAATTATCGATAAAGCCTTTCTTTAGATTTTAACGTATGTTTCTGAATAAAACTCAAATTTCTTCATGTGTATGAGGATCTTTATAAGTTAACCCTATTATTATCCACTGTGAGTTTTGCTCAAATGAAAACCATTTAACTTTATTCTCGAATCGAATGTGGTAGCTTTCGGGTATAAAAAGTTTTTTTTTGCTTTTTAGGTATAAATTTAAAATCATATAACCTTAAACTAAGAAAAATAAATGATATAGTTTAACAGGCTAAATTTTTACCGATCTCGTTGAATAAGAAGAAATGAAGATTTTAAACAGTTTTTTAAATTTACATGTTAGTTTTATACTTATATTGTAACAGAATAAAAGAAAAGTCAATAAAAGACAAAATATTATTTGCGTTAACTCAAAGTGACACCATTTTTTAATATTTTTCGAGTCAAAATTGATGATGAGAGATCCACCATTAAAAAATAAAATTAGAGAAATAATAAAATTCAGAGGCTCTTGAAAACGTGTTAAATATATATTAATGCGTTTACTTTTTAAAAAATGGTACATTTTTATATCAATACAAATTATAATTAATTTCGACAACGGACTTTTTTGCTTTTTTATAACATATCTGAAATGAGAGGAAGTATTAACCTTCTCTTCGTAATTCCGAGAAAACTTTTATTAGAAATTGAACCAGTGCTATATAAATAAAAAATTTATTAACAGATTTAGGTTATTTGCTTAAATGAATTTATTTAAGCATGTAAAACTCAGTATTCGTCTGTGAATTCTTACGAGAGTGGCGAAGACAGAAAACATTGTTTTACTTGCTTTGTTAATTTCTCGACATTCTAGAAAAATTCAGTTAAATACAATTTCGCATATATTCATAATTTCCAACAAAACTGCCATTTTACATATGATTCCACTCATATATTAAGTATTTGTGTTCAAAATCAATGGGTTTTAACTTTTTCCTTAACTATAAATAGCTCATTGTATTTAATATGGCGATTATTTTATGATGAATCAAAAGATGGGTCAATTTAATAATCATTATTTGTTTAGGTTCCTTCTTTTATTTTGTTAAGGAAGTTAAATTTTACTCGAGTGATGTTAAGAAGGATTTTCGAAAAAGATGATGTATAAGTTGATGGAACTAATAGTCAAATAGTTTACTTTTGTTTTAAATCTTATGAGTATCAAATATCATTCAATGATTTCAAGTTTTATATTTCAACCCAAAATCTCTGAATGAAGGCAACTGCCATTCTAATTTTCAAACCTAAATTAAATTCTTTTTTATTGAACGGTGTTTTATTATTTCGTTATCATTGTAGCATGGTTCTTGTATTATATGAAGAGGTTGTGTTCAGAAGATTTAATTATTATAATCATTTTCATCTTTTCATAATTCAGAAATTTGAGCCTTATCGATATCTTTAACAAGCTTTATGATTACAATATTAAATTAATACATCTAAAAATTATCAAGAAAAAAAAAGAATCATAGTTATAAAAAAAACATTCTGAAATTTCGATTTTTTTTATTTAATGTCAAAACAATCAAATGAATTCATTACATTTCACTGAATTGGAATTATCAGATTGGTAAATATCAGGAAACTTTAAATTTTAATGTATGTCTATGTGCTTATCAATCGCTCAGTTAATAAAATTAAAAAAATTTATATCTATGAGGCCACTTATATTTTCTTTGACAATTTAATAATATTCATTCAAAACATCTTTAAATCGTCCACACAGAATATTAGACGGGATATTCTCAGAAATTAATAATTGTAAATATATTTTTTGTTTCATAATTAAAATACCAAGATTTATAAACTTATTTTATGTCATGAAGTAAATACCTACTTGTTAATATGTCTTTTTGAAATTTTACTTGTTTCGAAAATTGTTTTCGTTTATGTAAAATATAAAAACCTGGGAGTGAGTCTTCTTTCTCATTTCGTGGATACTATTTACAATTTTTAATTTTGTTAAATAACTGATCATTTGAAGCTCTTAATATAAGCATATTCGAAAGAGAAATCTGATAAAATGTGTTTGAACAATCGAAAAATTTCTTTTTTTATTTTGAATATAAATACATATAGTTAATAAATTCCCTTTTCTTTCGCATGTTATTTCTTCTATCAGAAGAGATTTTGATAAATTATTCCCACATTCGTAACTTTTTGCATTTAAAACTTTGTATAATTTGATGAAATGAATTATCATTGAAGCAACAATACTTGAAGTGTCGAAATTAAATTTAAATTATTTAAAATATTCCATTATGTTGCGATTATCGGCACAAAATTATATTTTATATCATTGATGTCAAAAATTTATGGTTGAAAGATGATTTAAACAAACAAGATTGAGCCCATAAAATTTTGATGAGAATTTTTTGTGTTATAACAAAGTTTTCACAGTATATTTCAGATATTTCAGCCACTATGCAGAAATAAGCAGTTTTTATCAGTAAAAAATTTTAACTTTGGAAAATACCTGAAAGGTGATTTCTAAAATATATGTCAATCTGAATTTTAACATAGAATTGTAAGTTATTACAAGAACAATCACTTTATATTTTAAATTAATAATTTAGTATGTAAACTTCTTTAGACATAAATTAAATTAGTTTTGAATAACTGGTATATATCAACAAAATATTTCATTCAAATCTAATTGTAGAATACAATAAAACTACATTTATCACTTTATGTTTTCCATGGTTCCATATGTGTAAACAGTATTTTTTTTATTCACAGTTATTCTGAAAATTTCTGATTTCCAAGCAAATTTTTGAAAATTATATGAAAGAAGTGATGATCAAACTTAAGTTAAATAACATTATAATATCCTCTTTTAAATTATTTTACCTAATTTTAAAAATTTTTCTTCTTTGAAAGAATTATCGCTTTATTTTAAAAATTATATTTGTAAAATAATAATATTCTACTTGTAATTTCATCAAAATACATATGTTTTGTTCGCTTATTATAATTTATCTTTACCCAAATAACATGTTTTCAATAAATTTAAAAAACGTATATATGTTAGATAATATTTCAATGCTGGGTTACACTATGCATATAATTGTTAAAGATATTTAAAATATTCAAAATTATTGCAATTTAATATTGTAAAATATCAATTTAAAAATATGGGCATTGAGTGTGAATGCTCTTAAAATTTATCATCCAAGACAGCATTAAATAGTTTAAAAGGGTTTAAACATTATTTACTTCAAATGATAGCAGTGTTTGGTCGATTTGTAACATATAACGTGAAATAAACAAAAAATGTTGATAATTGTAATATAATTTGAGAGTGTTCATCTAGGGTATCGAAGATATCAAAACTGATTTCCTTGTTTTGAACTTAATGATATAAGGAAAGAAAAAAGCCTCATTTTATTTTATCTTTTTAAATTTATTTTCTTACAGGAAAGATTTTACTTTCGACGTTTAAATGTCTCAACATAATCTGAGATGAATGATTGCAGATAAGTAAAACACGTTGGATCATATAAAATCGTTATAAATCAGCATGAGACTCAAAATTAGAAAATATTACATTATTTTTGCATATTTTTAAGATAAGATCGATTTTAGGAAACAAAATACAATTTATCGTTTATGAATCATTAGAATTAATCGATAAAAATAATTAAATAGGTCATACATGAATATTTTACTTTTAATATTCCAGCTCTCTGAGGATAAAAGAGGCAAATTTTATCTTTTATTTTTATACTATTTGCTAAACCGATTTAATATTTTGAATTCAACTCAAAAAAGGTAATAATAATAAAATAGAGGAAAAAAGCTAAATTCTTTTATCTAATGTTAAACATTTATAAATTCGTTTTTTTTCAAAAAAATAAATCTTTCGAATAAATCATAGTTTATCTAGTGAGTGTAGTTTTTAAGATTAGCTTCTTAATATATCTTATATCGCAAAATTTTTACAGAAATTATATGCGGAATTTTAAGCATGCCTATAAAATTCATTAAAAATTACGTTTACATATAATTTTTTTCCAACTCTGCTAAGTTGTCGAATTCAGTCAATCTCTTGATTCTTTGAATCATTTTTTTCAAATAAGTTTTCTAAATATTGATAAAATGAAGATTTGTACTTATTCTATAAGAATAAATCTGTTCAAAACATACAGGCTGAAAGAATCGATCAAAGATTTATAATTTACAGTAAAAATTACACTGATTTCTAACTTGTAAACAATAATTACTGTTTTAATCAAGGTATTTACATCATAAACATTATAATGTTTGTTTTTTATCATACATAGTTGGATATATAGAAAAGATAGAAACAAACGTGACAGCAGTTCATGGGTATACTTTATATGAATGACTAAATGTATCTATCTAGACATTTTAATGGTTGAATATTAGATCAATATCTTAAATATAACAATAGAAATCACATATTTTTCTTGTTTCAGCTTCTCAACTTGGGCTAAGATTTTATTTAATAATTTTATAGCATAAGTAATTATTTTTGACATGATATCAAAATTCAGTCGAGTAATTTTAAGATACACATAATTTTATTGAATATAAATGGTTTAAAAAAACTTAACAAAATCTATACACTTAAAATTTAGGTTATTCACAGTTTTTATTCTTTGGATTTGGTTAGAATTTTAAATAATCCTGGGTTAAAAATATGTTTCTTAATTATCTACTAACTGATTTCATGTTTGAGAATTGAAACAAAATCACACATATATAATTTTATACGTATACCTATGAGAGAGTGATGGTTTTAAGTTTGCATGAGTCCCACAGTACCAAGTTACTGGTTATTAAAGAATTAAAAATTGTTGAGATTAGGTAAAGCGCTGAACGACCGAACCTTGGCAGAAAAGAGCTATAAAGAGTTTTAAATAGAGGTAAAATGTCTTCGAAAGAAGCCCTAATAGGTTTAACGCATACTTTCTCTTCAAAAAAAGATTCAAGACAAAACCTAATCAAATTTAAATATATTAAATAACAGTTATTTTAAAATATTATTTGTTTCTAAAATTAGGTGAAATAGAAACATAATATTTAACCTAAGATTCGACTTCATGTTTATGTTTCAATTCTATTTTCATTCTGCATCGATTCCTCAATTATTTTCCCATATATGAAAAAAATGTTGTGTATTTATAGTTTTAAAAAGATACTTGGAACAAAATAATGATTTTTGTCTTCAGATAATGTATTTTTCTCATTTTATATTTAAATGTAAAAAAATCAATTGCTATTCACGTTCTTTTTTCCCTAGTTGAAGATCATCTTAAATCTTGTTTTTAAAAATACACCTTTTACAGATTAAAAATCTGGTATTTAACCATGATTGGTATAAAAATAAACAAGAGACGTATTTTGTCATTAGTGATTCTATTAAATATGTTTTCTGAGTTTTTTGATCACCTAGAATTTTGTATAGCATTTTTTCTGATTTTTGTGAAGGTACATTGACATGTCGTGTATAACTGTGTATCAATAAAATGTAGAAAATAGAATAATCGGTTGTAACTTAAGGATATTTCAATTTATAATTGATTCTTCAAGAATTTTGAGCAAAATCGATGATAAGAGAAATGGGTGTTAGTATTTTTAGTTATTTGTAATTTTTACTTTTAAAACATTCAATTGCAATAATTTAACTTATGATCACAGTTTCGTAAAAAAATCATTCACTTACAGCTATATTGACATTATAAATCCAATTTTAAAATACTAGAGAAAAGATATTGACGAGTTTACGTAGCGATCTAAGGCTAGTGTTAATTCATTGAAAACCGAACACTGAAATTTTAATATACTGGTCAAAAATGAAGACGGACAAATAATATTGAAAATAAAGCTTCCTTGGAGTTCTCTTATTTATTCTTAATTCAAAGAACATGAAATAACTTTTCAAATGCGAAAATAAATAAAAAAATATATAATTCATATGAAGTTTGTTTCGTTTTTTTAGTTCAACATAAAAAAATTCTGGATATTCTTATGCTTTAAAATCGTCTGATCATCAAAAAAATATGATTCGTTAAAATTTTAATCCTTTTTTCTAAATAAATCTGTCAGCGACTTAATCGGAAATTCAAGAAGAGCTTCGAATAATTTTGACAGAGTTAAAGAATTATGAAAAAATTAAATCAACTATGTTGTAATAATACATTGATTTGCTCAAAATAAAAATTCTGAAATGTAATTGATGGCCCGTCAATAAGAAAATAATAACTGAGTTTATCTGAAAAGCTTTATGATTAACCTTTATTTATCAATAGAAAGTAATCAGTGTTTTTAATAACTGAATATGAAAAAATTCTGTAATATCAGAAAGAGAATCAACAAAAAGATAACCCTCCAAAGAAGGTTTTCACAATTTTGAAGTTCATTATAAAAGTGATAATTGCCAATCGCATTGCTTTGATGAACCGACAATATATTAAATATGAAAAATACCTAAAAACCAGCTTTAGAAATTCAAAGATTCAAAGGATCGCAACTAGAGAATATATTATTGTTTTGAGGTTAAATAGATTAAAATAAGCAGAATTAGTGTATTTATAATTTTATCTTAATTGCATTGGCAAAATATTTACAACTAGTTTAGTAATACGTATGCATGAACAATGGCTAGAAATAAAAATTTTTGATATCATGATATTATAGAAATCACAAGAAAATTGAACTTCAAGTTAAATATTGAAATAATTCAAAAATTACATAATATTTTTCAAAATCTGAATTGATGAGAAAATTAAATATAAGCTGAATTTATCAAGATATAAAATTCTGAAGTATTATATAAATGATTTTTTGATGTTAAGCGTTTTTAATATTATGGTTCAAAACTGAAAAATATGTGAAAAAATCATTCATAGAATATTTTTATAAATTACATGCGCATAAAATAAATTTATTTACCATTAAATCTATCATTAAAATTTATCGCGTATATAAATAAATACAATCCAACAAACATCAACTAGAAAACATGTTATAAATTAAAAAAATTAAAAATCTAGAACCAAATTATTAAAAGTCAATTTGGTTTCAAGTAAAACTAATACATCCATATGATGAGCATTTTGTAAAATTTTTTTATAAATAGAATTAATGAGACTTAAACTTTGATAAGGTTTGATGGTCGTTACGACTTTTTAATTTTAATCCAAAACAGAGTTCTTTTGGTTTGTTTTCAGAACAAAATTGTCAACATTCAAATCCATATTTATGCTTTTAGTGTTTCAAAGAAATAAATCTTCTCTTATCAAGTTATCTACTGAGATATTATGCAAATACCCAGAAATAATGTCTTAAAATCATAATTGCAGCGATTAATTAAATTTTCAAATTATTAAATGGTTTCGATGATACTAGAACGATAAATAAAAGGAAAACAAAGGTAAAAGTTGATATTAAACTATTACCCATCAATTTAAGATTTAAAAAAATTAGCATGCTTGAATTTAAATTTAAATATGGCCGACGATAAATTAAATCAATTACTACAAATTATAAAATACAAGGAGAGTTTTATGAAATTCTAAATTATGATCGAATCTATAAAATTTTGACTAAAGTGAAATTGATTTTTATTCTTTCATAAAATTTTTTTAATTTCAACTTCTCACGATAGACATCCCAAACTATATTTTTATGAAAAATATTATACATAAAAATTGAAATAAATGGATGATATTAAACTTAAATATTTTAATGGTTCGTGTGATTTCTTATTGAATTTAAAATTTAATAGATGTAGTTTTTCGTATTATTGTCAAACATAGTAATACTTACAGACAATCCAAGAGAAAATAAATTTGCGCACGACCATTATTTACATTAATTAATTTTTTTTTTACATTTGACAAAATTAACACCAAATTCTTTATAATAAGCATATTCTGAATGCTTAAAGTTGAATACCTTATGGTCTAATATATGTTTTTTCTGGTTCGAAGATCATTTATCAATAAATATGTGCATATATAACGTTAAATTTAAGTCGTCGTAGCGTTTATGTGTCTAAGATACAAAGGTATATTTGAGGGATTAAACATTCAGACAAACAAATATAAGTAATGCAAATATGGAATCTTAAAAAGTCCGAATTCTGGAAAATAAGAATATGTATGCTTAAGGTTCAAATCTTCTGCCGATGCATGTATAAGAACCAAACATTCATTTCTTCTATTTGAAGCAAAATTTAAATATTAACACTAAAATAATTTTAAAGTAAAATTCATTGGCCCAACTTTCACTCAATTTTATAAAGATGCATGAAGTTATATTTTAAATATAAATGAGAACAACATGACACATACTATTAAAATTAAAAATTGTTAAATCCGGCTTTTTGCTTATTAGCTCAAGTAAAATGCTTTTTTGTGTTATCTTGTAACCATTGTATGAAAAATATAAAATATATAATTTTCAAAGTTAAGCAAAAAAGAAATTTTAATGAATTTAAGCAAATAAAAATTTCAAGTAAAAATTACCAAAATCAAATATCTCGAATTTTGAGATGAGTGTCAATGGAGAAAGATGTATAAAGAGTTAATTTACTGCAGCGTCAGTTATAAAATCGTTAAATTTCAATAAAAAGACATAATGATAAACTAAACATGAAAAATTTTAATGAAACCCTCGTTGAAATGAAATAAAACCTTTTAAATAATTTTGTAATTGAAGGGAATCTTTAATAACTCATAACATATTCGATCTGATTTGACGATTTAAATTAAAATATAAAACGCTGACAAAAAAAGTAAAGCTCGTCAAAATTAACATTTTCAAATCTGAAAATTACTAAAGTTGAAATATGTACTGGTCTACAGTCAACATCAAGGCAATTGATAAGTAAAATTTTATTTTATCGGCTTTTAAATAATATTTTTATTTGTTGATGAGAAATTAAAATGGAATGATTAGATCCATCTTCAATACAAACAAATATTCTAGTTATAAATTCGTGAAAATTCTGAAACGAAGTAGACCCTTGTGCATTTAATCAAATTTTAATAAAAAAACGATGTAGTGTAAAAATAAGGAATTTTATGTGAATCATATTTAATGCTTAAAAATTCTAAAGGCGTGTGATAGTTAGATCATTTGTGTTTTGGCAGAAGCTAGTTTAGAGAATCTTTTTGATTTTAAACTAAAAATTTTTCGTGATTATTCAAAAATATTGAATAAATAATGATACGAGCCACTTCGTCGATGATGCTAGTGTCACGAAAAAGTAAAAACATAGATAAAACAAAGGCGAGAATGCTAAGATATCTAAACAGTATCTCTCCATTGTTTAAATGACCATATTAAAATTAAATAGTTAGTCTCATTCGATGAGGATTTTTAATTATTTAAGATGCTTTAGATTAAAAATAATACTCATAACAATTCAAGATTGTGGTCTTAAACGAAAGATCAAACCTTTTAATTTTAAATGCAATCAAACAAAACATGTAATCACGACTCAAAATGATTTTTAAAGTTATTTTAACACAGGACTGTGAAAAAATTTTAAATTAATTGGCCTGAAATTTAAAATCCGTTTAACAGGCAATTTATAAAGCATTATTTGCAAATATAGACCAGGAATTCTAAAATCAAAACACATATATCTTCAATTTTATTGATATAGACACATGAATTGATTCAGAATAAACCGGGTTGGATTTAATGGTAATATCAATAAACCTGATAAAACTGAGTGAAAATCAGAAATTCTTCAAAGCGACTCTGCGCTAACTCTTGTTTAAATTTGACATAGATGAAACTAAGAAGACATTTATCTTCAAAGATGTTATCCACCAGTTTAATCTAGAATTTAGAGAGAGTGTTTAAAAAAGATGTTTGAAGTTGTAATCACACTCTTTTCCTGTAAAATTAAATAAAAATCAAGACAAAACTTCCATTAGTTAGGATCATAAATGTAATCAATCACGAAATATTCAATATTTTCTTTCAGAAACCACACAAGGAACGTCAGCTTCTTTTGAGGATATATTAGTTTTAGAGTATACGTTTTTTCTTTATCCTAATCAAATATGTGAATCTCAACTTATAGAATTAACATTTCAAACACTCGTAGTTTGCTTACGTTATTCTAATTACAGCTAAAGTACGAAATATAATAAGAGATGATAAAATATCGATATTTTTGAAACAGGATTAATCAATCAGCCATTCATACAATGATAACAATGAGTTTCGAAAAACAATTTTTCAAGTGACGGTTTGTCGATATCCATTGAGAATGCCATTAATTTATGGTATAGGTTACAGTCGAGTGTCTAATTTTCATCATCTATAATAATCACACTTTGATTTATGGTAGCTTCAGAAATGTGCTAGAATCGTTAACTCAATAACTTATTATCATGGTGCATGATCTATAAAGACAACTTTTCAACGTACAGTTTATTGGTTTCTAACTGAAAAAAACGAGCACATGTATTGTAACATTATAAACGAAATTATCGTTCTCATGTTAAATGAATTGATGTCAAGAATTATTGCTTTTGACTTCTTATATTTTTTAATATCATCGGTCAAACAATAAAATACAGAAAGTACATAATCGTTGTTATTTTAATAACAAACAAACCTTGTTGGAAAAACTCACAAAACTCAATGTATGAAATGAAAACAAAAATACAATCCTGTCAAATATTGAATCTTAAAATCTTAAAGTTACAGGTTATATTTATCACATAAAATCCTGAATTAATGAAAACGAACATCTTGAACTTTTTTGAATTATTTTTCTTGGACATGTATCCCCAAAATTTTCTTCCTCAAAATGGAATATAAATGCATACGGAGATTATCATTTTTCCAGTATGGACGAGCAACTGATTAGAAGGATTTGTGATTTTTTCCTCATTGCGTATCTAAATTTAGCTGAATTTACTTCAGTTAGCAAAGTACAATTTGTTTTATAATCTGAGAAATTTAAAGAAGAACGAGAAAACAAGTAGAATTGTTTACAAACGAGAAGAATTAAAAACCCATAAATCCAAGATTACGATATGGAGTTTAAAAGAAATCCAAAAAATTATAAACTGTGATTTTTCAAAATAAATTAGCTTACCGTTACAAATAAACAAATATTCAGAGTTTCGTATAAACTTAAAATCAAACCATATTAACGTTATAAAAGTTCAAAATTTCATGCAAAACTTCTACATATAATACAAGTTGCGAAAATTATGGCAAAAAGTTGAACATTTTACTCCTAATGTGATAAATATGCTGCAAGAAATCAATCACGAGAATTCAAATTTATATGTCAAACCAAAGAACAAAACCAGTTTATCGTACTTATAAATTACATGAAATATGCAAGGAACAAAAATGAAAAGAACGATAAAATAAGAAGTGATTTCTAACAGTAAAGTAATATTAAAATATTCACCAAAATAGGTTTAAGAAAATCGCTAAATTTAATATTAAGTCCCCACGAAAAAATTTAAATAAAACCCTATTCTTTGTGATAAAAAGTTAGACTAATATATACGCTGTACATAACTTTAAAACTTAAAGATAACATTCCGAACTGAATTTTCCGGCACGCCTGTATGCGTCTAATTCGGCATGCAAGATCTCCTTTGTCACTGCTCCTCTTGAGGTATTTTCATCTTTAGCCTTCTTAATCCTTTCTTTTCGAAAACATTTTTCACGACGATCGATTCGAATGACTTGAGGTTTCGGCTTAGTGACAAACCTTTTATTAAATCTTTTCAAATATAAATATATCATTTCAAAATCCGTGGACCATAAAAATAATGTTGAGTAAAATCTTTTGAAAATAACACACCTTTCGTGCTGCAGAGAATTCGTAGTAAAATATTCTATTCTCATGGGCCGACCTGAAAGTATTTATAAAATGAAAATCCTCCAATTTAACTTTATTATAACGACTACAAGCTCCCGCAGGATCTATTCGGCGATAATATATAACCTCGAAAGTGCCACGTGATTTTCCGTTCTTATTAAAATTAATAATTGATTTTTTAAAATCTCCACATTCAGAAAATAATTCCTTTGATAAGATTACATTTACATCTTTTATATCTTCGTCTGTAACTACCTAGTTCAAATTCGAGAGTGTGATCTTAAAAGCAGAGTGATCTCTAGGTGAGGTAACCTTATCAAAAAGCAAACGCCTAGACAGCTGATACATAATAAAATTTTAATACATTGCTCCTTTTATTTTTAAATTGGCGACGGTTGTGTGAATTCCCTTTATATTTGCCACCTCTACGAAAAGTCTTTTTACTTTGGCACGAAATAATTTCATCCAATGGTAACTCAACTTCCATGGTGCTTGACTTATTTATTTATATTCCAACCGTCTAAAACTGGAGTATTTATAGTACAATTGTGACGCCGCTTCGGCGGTATGCGTCGTTCTAAAATTTCTTAGTATTGTTATTTTTATTCATCTTTTTAATTCAAAAGCATCAGATTTTTTTATAAATTACTCGCTTTTCAAATTCTTAATATTTGAATTTTGTGATTGATATGATCAGATCTTTTTATGAAAGTGCAACACTATTTCATTATTTTACGCCCATATCATATTTTTTGAAAAAGGGCAAATTTCTTTTAAAATTCAATAATGAAGTGATTTTTTTTATCTTAACTCGAAATTTGTTAATTTTTACAGTCATAATACATTTTTATTGGGCTCTGAAATATTTTAATATGATACGTTGAAAGGCAAACATTTGTAACAACGTCGATTTTTCTTTTTTGATTATGATTATCGAGCTCGAGAAAATAATTATATTTAAATATTAAAAATTTTAAATATGTTTTGAGAAAACAGCAAAACAAAGTTATGCTAGAATTTTTTTATGTATTTTTTCAAGTAAAAATAGGTTTTTTTAATTTTTAGTTATGTTGTAAAAAACATTCATTTCACATTTTCATAAAATTTTCAAAATATATACAGATATATGTGAACAATAAACTTAATTACAATTCCCCTATCTATATGAATTTCAACGTATCTTTTGAGATGTTTTCATCAATATTATTATAAAATTTAAAAGATAATTATTTTATAATCAAAGGCCTTTAACTTATCTTCTGCATAACGAATGTAAAGTGTTTATTTATTACGATTAACTTTGATTGATATGTTTGCTTAAGATAACTTCCTAAATGTTAATTAATTGAAATCAGTGTACTTAATCTAATTTATTTGTAAAAATAGAATACTAAATTTTTTAATCTATCCAGTAAACAGATAATTATGCGTGAACCGTATTATTTATAAGAAAAGAATCATTTTATCTTTTTGTAATATTTGAAAAAGCGAATAATTTTTGTATGACTGACAAACTTACAATGATTATTAAACTTGAGTATCTACAACTAAATTCATATATTTACAAAAAATTAGAAATAAATTTTTATTTAGATTTGTTGAAATAGTGTGCATGCGAACTTGCTTACATTTTTAAGAGAATTTTTAGTTAAAATCCCGCTATATATTAAAATGTTATTTTTGGATTGACTTTTGCCTGACAAGTATGTATATTATGGTTTCAGATAATTTTAAGGAAGATCATAAAGCTTTTGAACTTTGTTTTAAGCTTGCACGAATAAATAGAGGGTTTTTCTTTTTAAACTATTTTTAAAGTCAAAAATGTTTCTCTAAAACCTAAAACGAGTGATACTTTAAGAACATACTGATTCATAGTACGCGCGTATGTTTACGAATCTGAAAGACTCGGTCAAAGTTCATAAAATTAAATTTATGCATCTCTTAGCGTCATGTGAAAAATCAATTAAGTGTCTGTTTTTAGCTGTGCATAGTTTTAAAATGAAAATAATCAAAAAATTATCAAGTTAAGCTAAAAATAATCGATTTTAAAAGTTTTTTAAGTTTTTGTATTCATGTTTATTCCGAAGATATACGTTTACCCCCATTTTCTTGGCGTGAATTAACTTTCATAGATATTCATATTGCCTAAAATGCCTGATGCAATTTTTTTCCTTTTGGAGCATGTACTAGAGTCATTAAAGTAAGATAGTCTTCTAAGTATTCATCGATAGAAAAATGGGTTCGTCCATTGATTAGGTATTGCATAATTTATGTTGAACTGGAATTAAAATTTGTGTTAGAATTTGTGTTATTTTGAATGATTTAAGACAAAAATTTTACATTTTCATATAATTTTGTTTCAAAAGTATTGATATCTCAAATTTAAGCATTTTTAAATGAGTGAAATTTTTGCATGAGAAAATCAAAGTGAGTACTAAAAAGACCCCTATTTGTTTCGTATCTTACAGAAATGAAGCTATCAAAAATCAAAAAAGATATGTTTTAATAGCGTACCTTTTGAGCTAAGAATGTATTCAACTAAGATTAAAGGCGTTCAAAAGTTTATACCTTGTTTCAATAAACTCTAGTATACCCCCAGAAACTTGGTTTAATACAATTGGACTTCTTGGATTTTTTCATTTAAAATACAAATTCAACGTTTATATAATTTAAAGTATATTTATATATGTTAAGAAACGTGTGATATAAAACAAATATTGGAAATTAAAATAGATTTTCTTGGTTAAAACAAAATTTTTAGACTTAAACTACTTTTTAAATTAAACGTATTCGTCTTGAAATGCTTTGTTGAGCTCAATCAAAATCCTCATGTAATTTACACGAGAGAACGGATCATGTAAAACAGTCGAAATATGATATTAATTTTTGACAGGTTTTTCTTTCGAAATAATATAATAAGTTAAAACGAAAAAATGTCTTGTTACGGGCAGATGCTTTTAAAATTTTTGAAAATACATAGAGTGATAATTCAAAAAGAAAAAATGATGTTTCACTAAAATAAGGGTATTTTGAAAATAAATTCGATTAGGTATATCAGCTGTCAAAA
The DNA here is from genome assembly GCA_024349245.1 of Neodontobutis hainanensis. Taxonomy (NCBI): domain Eukaryota; kingdom Metazoa; phylum Chordata; class Actinopteri; order Gobiiformes; family Odontobutidae; genus Neodontobutis; species Neodontobutis hainanensis. Next base: position 12,407 of record JALDNG010000484.1, on the reverse strand, counting down.
GACCAGAATGAAACTTTAGCAAATCAAATACCATCAAAATTTACGTACTTTTAATTTGAAATGATGGAGTTCTTTCTTGTCTTTTTATCAAAATAATAAATTTAGATTGAACAGTTCAACGATGTTTATTTTTTCTCAAGTAAAAGGAAAATTTGTTTACGATAATGCTCAAGCTTCAAACGATACGTTTCTAACTGCTAAAGAAACTTTAAATGTCTTCATTGTTTAACTTTTAAATGAATTAACATTCAAACAAATGATATTTTTAAACATATGCTTGAAATGATCAACAAATTAAAAAATAATAAGAAATAATGCTGTTGATGTAAAAACTAGAATTACAGCAATCAAATTTCCCTTAAACAAACTTATCTCTATGTAAGAAAAAAAACCAAGTTTTCAAAATCAGTTATTTTTGGTTAATTTTTAAAAACAAGAAAGTCAATTTTATGTTCCATGTTGAGTAAGTCTTGTATCGAGGTTTACTATTAGTATGTTATAGCTTTCACTTAACTCTTCAGAATTTTTGTGTTAAAATTTCTTTTACGTTTGGCAGACCAACTAAGTTGTCAAAAATGAGTAAAATTAAGTTTGAAAAAATTTATGAAATTTGAATATTGATAGTTTATTAAAAATAGCTCTGTAGAAGATTCAAATTAGGCATTAAAGTATTTTCTTTTTATTTCTAACCATTTGATGCATGCCAGACATTTTAACTAATCTTTAAGTTTTATTCGATAAGAAAAGGAATCATTTTTATTAATGATATGCGTATTTCAATTTTATTTACATTGTCAGTTGTTTTAATTTAACAATCAAAACAGTTGTAAAATTTTTGTACATTATCTTTGATGTTTTAACCCTACTACATGAATCAAGTTCATCCGATGAGGATAATTTTTTTTCAATTTAAAATTATTCATTTTCTATTGATATTTGTGAAAGATTATGAAACTTATATGAAACCTTGGGTAGGTTTTATTTTGGAAGTTTACTTCAAGTGCAGCTAGTTTTGCAATTCATCTTAAATTCTTAAACTCACTGTGGATAGGTTTTTAAAAATAAATTTCTTGATTTTTTTAAATTAAGCCACAAAAAATGTATAGGCAGGCACATTCAAAATCAAAAACGCTTTATTTACCAGTTTTTGAAATTATATTCTTTGGATTTGTAATGTTGATTAAAAATTTAATTATCGGGTGATTAACTAAGATAACTCGATGAAGATTTCAAAATTATGCATTCGAATTCTCTGCGCTCAACAGTTGCATACACCAGGATGAATGAAACCTTTATTATTTTAAATGATGCGCCCTTCGTTTTTATTTTTAAACCTAGTTTTTCGATATCTTCAATATACTAACATAAGCCATATTTTTTCAATTAAAGGTTTTGAACTATGATCATTATAGGCACGATTATTGATTTTATTTTGCTATTCAGTCTAATAATGAGTGAGTCGACATTTTCAGTGTCAATGATCGGCTAAATTTTAGACGAGAACTATAATTGTTTATGATTCGTTATTTAAATAAATTTTCAGTATTCGTGGTTAGCCTTATGTGTAAATTAAGTTAGGCTGATCAGATATCACGTTATCAAATAATTGCGATTATCGAAAAAAACATTATAGACGACAAATTGTCGACCGTTACTTTACGGTTAGCTCAAACAATGCAGCTGCTCGTGCAGATATCACTGAACTAATTTTTTCATAATTATTGCCTTGATTTTCAGTTTTTAGTATTTAAATAATAGCTAGTGACTAAATCTGTTATTATTACATGAGCGAAATGAAAAATTAAGTCATGCTAGGATATTTATTTTTTATTTCACATTAAGTGATATTTTTGTGTAAAATATGTGTGTTTTTATTATCCAATAGTGACAAGGCCCTATAATCTAATATTTTCGCACACAGAAAATTTTTCAAGGGCCACATATTTTACAAACCATTAGTACTTATCGAAAATATATCTTTAAATGTGATATCGTTTTGTGATTAATTGAAAACGCTTTAAAATGGCATATGAATGTCCATAATTTTGATGTAACTTCAAAGGTAGAGATCTATGATAATTCAGGGCACAGCAAGCATAAAAGGGCGTTTATCAGTTATTGTAACGATGTTAGAACACTGCTCCATGGTTTGGATAAGAAAAGCGGAATCTTTTATTCCTATTGAAAAAATGCACCATAGGCACAGCTGCTCTGAGGAGGAGAGACGAGGAGGAGGTTTTTTGTTATAGAGATCAACATCATTCAACCCAAGATGATATAAAGAATTGTTTTAATGGATGTAGGAGAGCAGCCAAAACGTTAGCAGAAGTACAGCAACAAAAAGAGTAAATACATTTTATAAATCTTCCAAAAGACGTTTTGATAAGTTTGACTCATTCTTTAAAAACAAAAAAAAGACATTTTTTATGATCATGTGTTTTTATTAATAACGACGTATAAATGTTCATGTATATAAGATTCTACAATTTTTAATGTAAAACCCACGTGATAATTGTCGGAAATTTTGATCCTCGAAAGATGTTATCAATACATTTAAAATAAAAACCTCTCTTTTAAAATTCATATGTCTTTCAGAGACTATCATTTATTTAAATATTGTAAAGAAATAATGAAAAAACTTGAGTTCCTCAGGAATCAAGATAACTTAAGAACTATGTTATCTTAAATGCTTGATTATTTTAGAGATATGAATTTTGAATAAATTTAATGAAGTTAAAGATATTTCAACATGTTTATTCACTAATTTTGAATTTTCGAAAAATTACTGTTGAATTAAAGAATGTATAATTTAAAATTTAAAAATTCTTTTTATCCATAATACTTTCATAAAATTGAATGGTTTAAATTTATTGAAATAATATTTGTTGAAATGCTTAAATTGAAAACCCAACATAAATTTATACGTCAAAAATAAAAATGTCAATTTTTTTTGATTATCTCATCACATTTTAAATTACAAAACTTCCAAAATATGATGAATAGTGTTTGAAATATTTGTTCCGTTAAGTTCTTAAAAAATATATTTGATTATATAGAGTTTCCCAGCAAATAACGTCACTTTCCCAAAAATTAACGTCATATTAAAAAAAATCAAATAAATAAATAATTGTTGTAATAAAAATAAATTAAAATTAAAATAGATAAAAAAAATTTTATTTAATAAAAGATCAATTTTTAACTATTCAAGTATAATTTCACGGGATTTGGACCTCTAAATATAACCAAGCATTTTTCGAAAATAACCACTACAATCCGAAGAAGTAATTATATTAAATCCATTTTGAATAAAATTTTTCAGTTCGCTTTCATTCTGTGCATTTTCCCTTATAACGTAATTTTTCCACTTGGAAAATACATTTTCAATTGGATTAAGCATGGGACTATAGGGGGGAAGATAATTAATTATTATTATATTTTCCAATTGTATTTCACGTAATTCACGAAAATGATGGATGCGGGCATTATCCATTATAAAAATCGGCTCGATAATTCCCTTTTCAATACATACCTCTTTACATTGCAGCAAATATTCTTTGAATTGAATACCGGTTACAGAATTATCTTGAATATGATGATTTATCATCCCATATTTATTACATGCAGCTATTACCGAAATGTTCCTTGATTTTATTGAACGTGTTCGTAAATGTGCAGATCTCCTATTAAGCTTCGCCTCTTTTCGTTCTAGTTGCAACACTAAAACCTACTTCATCAATAAAAACAAAACGACCATCTTCCACGTTAAAATGCAAATTACTAAAATTTATTGCATATTCAAATCTCAGTTGAATGGTTCTTTCACAATTTCTGCTCTCTGGAACAAGAGTTAATTGTTTTATAGAATAATGAAAATCGTTTAAATAACGATCAATCAAACTTTTACTTATTTGAATATTAAATTCCCGCTCAATGGTTGTTTTCAATGCTTCAAGTGTTCGTGTAGGATCATCATTAACCAACTGAAGAAGCCTGGCCTTTTGATGATCATTCAGCTTTGTTTGTTGTGAGCGACCTCGTCTTACTGTTTCCTCCCATCAAAAAACCTTTTGGAAAATGTAGATATAGTTGTTCGAGGAATTAATAATCTTCTAGCAATTTCTGAGATTTGTATTCCATGATTTAAATATTCTGTTATTGCTCGTTTTTGTTCAGTGGATAAAGTCCTTCTTCTCCTTATAATTCTTTCATTGTTAATGTGATTCTCTTCCTCAGTCATTTAAGGGCATGAAAAAATTACTTTAGAGGTTGATTTCAAAGTGTTTACAAAACAATAATATTACGGCTTTTAATTTTTACTCCAATTATTTATTTGATTTTTTTTAATATGACGTTAATTTTTGGGAAAATGACGTTATTTGCTGGGAAACCCGATAATATGAAAGGTAAAATCATTCAAATAAATTTGATCAAACCTTAAATATATCACTACAAATATGTTTAAATTTCAAAGACGATTTATAATGTTTTTAAATGAGTTATTTTTAATACAGTTTTAAAAAAATGTTGTGAAAACATTTTCTAAATATTTCTCTTCGATATGATCAAAAATCACTTGATCCTGTTCATATTTGATGAATGTCGAATTTATAAAATGTAATTCTTTAAATTTATAAAAACAGAGTAATTATTTACTGTGTTTATTTCATTTTTAGTCTTATATTCAAAATATTTTTATAAACATTATATATATTTTGATAAGGTCAAAAGTAATCGAAATCATCTGTCAGATGTATTATTCTAGAAGAATATTTAATGCTGATTAAAGTTCAATATTCTTATCCTCGATGCATAAGATGTTTGAGTTTCAAACCATTTATTTGTGAATTGTATTTTCCGAAAATATTATAATCAACAATTTTGATGTTATGTTCATTTTTTTCAATTTTAAAGAGTAGGGATTATCAAACTTGTTCATGCGTCATCACAACTGTTCAACAATACGATAGCTTTTCAGTAAGCATCGGCATAATATTCTGTAGTCGTTCAATTACTTCAACTCCTTGAATAGTTCACATATAGAAAACATTTGGTATAATTTTGGGTCATGTATTGTGAATCGCCTCCACTTATATATGTGTCAGATTACGTTCCTTTAAAAAACCCATAAACGCTCATCTTTAAGAATATGAAATAACGTCCTTTATATAATAAGTAAATAACCATTATTACAGAATTAATTTTAAATATCTTTTTTATTTTCTGAGTATACTTCGATAATCAAGTTTGAAATAAATAAAGAAGATGATAGTTAATCATTTTAAATTTTCGGTAATTTTGAATTAAAATAAAATAAATTTTACAAATGAGTACCATAAATAAATTATTCTGGTAATTTAAACAGTTCATTTTTTTCATTTTTCATTTTCCCTACTATATGTTTTCAACGAAATGATGTACTAGAAGTTTTTAATATATTTATATTTTACGGACACTTAAAAAACGAAACTTCAAGATAATTGTAATTTAAAAAGGTTTAAAAATTTTGTACATCATTTCTTCATAGTTGAATTTATTTTGTGTCAATTATTCTAATTCTGTTTAGAATGAATTTGATACTCGTTGATGATTTCAAAAAAATTAATTTTTGAACAAATTGAATTTTATAGTGACACATATTTTGAATCTACGTTTAAAGAAAGATGGAAAAATTATTTTATCTTCATTTACATTATATAAAAATATTTCTTCAACAGATTTATATCAATAAAATCATAGTTTTCCCCTTTATTATGATTTAAAAATAAAAAACATATCAATTAAATATTAATTTCAAGATATTTTGGGGTTCTTATGAATTTGTTACATGATCATATGTAATGGTAAAATCCATGCACAACTTATATTTTTTTAATCCTTAAAATTGTTTGGTGTGCTTTTAAAATTGGGAAAGACTCAATTATCTTTTGTCATTTTTTACTACTTAAAAGTATTGATTGGCATAAATCATTTTATTTCCTAAAGTTAAAAATTTGAATATTCGTGAAAGAATATTCGCATATCTCAGAAAAATGAGCATTTGATTCATCCAACTGATTAAATTTTTCAAAATATTGTAAGATAGATCTAAAAATTGAATCCCTAATTTCTTAATCTATTGATTTTAAAATTATCAAATTTAATTTAACATTATTTTTCTGATTATTATTTCTTATAAACTGATTATTTTTATTATAAAGTATAATGTCAAATACTTCTCTTAAATGTGATAATATATTCTATTTGACTAAACCTTTTTGAAATTTTAGAAAATATCTGAATTGAAGGTTGTCACGTTTTCAATATTTTCGATTTTTACATCCTCGAAATAAAAATTTTTACTTTATTATCTAAGATATGATTGTAAAAGAATAAATTTCGTCTCAATGATAAACAATATAAAATTATTTATATCTGTAAATATGTCATCTAGAAAATAATAATCATAAATTTTTGTATGAAAGTAAAATTTTGGACAAAACTTCATTAAAACTTCTTATGAATTTATAGTTGTAAAGATTGAAAATATAGAGATCAAAATAATATCTTTGAACTATATTGTGGAAAGTTATCATATTTCGATGAAATATTTTTAATAATAGTTTGAGAAAGTTTAGCGTGCAATTAAGATATGAAGGAAAGTATCTCTTTTGCATCCAAGCTACTCATGATTCAATTCGAATATGTAAGATCGCCCTCAATGAAAATTGGTACAGTGAGGTTTTATTGACAACTTCACATGAACAAACACAATAGCATTATATTTATAGGAACTTATAAAAAGCAGAAAAGCAAATAAAAGATATTTAGGAAGATATATCCCGATGCGATTCAGTTTAAATACCGTCTCAAGAGTTTATTGATTCCTACAGACCAAACCATGAAACAATTCATGTTATTCAATTTTAAAATTTTTCATTGAGATTTTTGGAAATTTTATAAATATTTATATGGATTGTTTGATATTTGAAAACTAAACTTTGTGAATTATCATCTTTAATTTCAATATTAAAATAATCCTATTAAAGTATTATCACTTGAATAGAACATGCAAATCGTGTATTAAATTACATTATTCCAAACATGGAAGAAGAGCCAACAGTTGAAGATATAAGCACAGATGATATCTGGATAATCAAAATAAATAAATTATCAAAAATATTTCATAATCGAGTGGTTGAGTGGCTTACATCTATTCCATATAACTGGTTGGCAAAATTTAGTGTATTTTTACTTATTTTGACACATATGGTTGTCAGTTTTTGCCCTATGCTTCTTCGTCATAATGGAGGAAAAAACAGAATTGATTTTTCCATTGTATGTTTGATGAGATCGACGGTACAGGTTTTAATGATGTATTTAACATCATATTTTTTAGAAGGAATAATTATTCCAAGATTTACCAAAAAGTAAATAGTTGTGAATAAACAGAGAAAATACCATTCTTCTTTTAATAGGTATAGCTGAACACGTACTATACCCTGCATCATTTATTATTATTTCAATATATATAGGTGCATATTACGGTTTGATGTATGAATTAACCGTACATCTGGCTATTCGAATCGGTGCCTATATTTTTAAACTGGAAACACGTCCATGTCGAAATCAAGTTGAATTTATAATTTTGTTCGTATTATTAAGTATTTCCTTCATATTTTCAATCATTCAATTGTTTGTAAATCCAAAGTATGACTCAATATTTGGATTGTCGTTTCCTATGCTTACAGCGGTCATATGTTTAGCTTTCATAGCACAAATCATGGTATCGTTCACAGAAAACTATAAGGTATTTGTTTTGAGAATTCAAACTCAATAATTGTTTCATATAAATGTTTGTTAATATATTCTTTAATACAATCGAAAATATTTAAATAGATTAAATGGATCGTACAGAATGAACAATCTTTCTTATTCAATAAACCATTGTCAACAACGTCGATATGTGGTATTTTATCATTACCAATGTCTTTTATCATTTTCACACTTCTTGTGGTTGTACGAGAAGCACATTTAAGTGATAGATATTCAAAGAAATACTTCTGGATTACCATGCTATATTTCATATTCGTACCTGGCTATGTTCCGACTATTGTTGATATTATTTGCTTTGAATTCGTCCCATCTTTTTCTCTTGAATATGTGTTTCCAATTCGATTTCTGCTTGGCTTATATCTTGCAAGAATTGCAGGCCATGATGAATTATCGTTCGTGCAGTATATCTTATGTTTTGTTACGTTATTCTTTTTGTTTCTTTTGATGATACTTCGAAATTATTCAGCCATTTACATTTTTTTCAAAAAAAAGTGAATAAATTTTATCATTGAATGTTTAATCAAACAGTCACATTAAAAACGAGTAAGTAGCTTTTGTCTGATTTTAGATTTATTTTAATTTTTTATGGAATTATCTAATCTTATTATTTTTAACTTTTATAACTTTCCAATAATTAATAAGTGGTCACCTAAATTTGAAAACTCTATTTCTTCAATTAAATCTTTATCCACTTGAAAAGCATGAAAATTATACAACAGTTTTTAATAAATTTTTCGAGACAAAAAGGATTTATTGAAAACTAGAAGAACATTGTACATTTTGATATCATTAAATATTTATCAATTTTACGTTCGTCAATAAAATATGATAACTTTATTTGAGATAGTGAAGGTTAGGAATACCTGTTAAGTCTTCTTTGAAATGAAAATTCACGTATGGTACGCCATTTTAAGCCTGTTTTTTGCGCTCTTCTACCACTCGGTATTTCTTCAAACTCATAAAATAAGTAATCAGATGGAATAAAACGTGTTAAATGATAGATTCAAATATCTTTTGATATGAGGCATATAAATTTCAATTGTCATTAAAAACTTTACACCATCAGAAATTATAAAATCTGAAGTTAAGCGAGATTTATTTTTGGCTAAATCTAGAAGAGTAATTTTATATTTTTAAATAAAAAACAATATGCGATGATTCCATATTTTGACTATTTTTTAATTTGTTTTAAAATAATTTTCATTTTGTGAGAATAAACGCATGAAAAACATGAAACATGATTCGTTTAATCAGAAAAGGACTTCATCGTTTAGCAATATTGTCATATTATAAACGTAAATATGAATGAAAAATTCTACATATTAATTTTGAAACTACATTTTTATCAATAATATAAAATTTAATTTGCAATCGAAAGGATAAATATTCAACGATGATATTTTCTTATCAATTGTGCTTTACGATTAAATATCTTTACTGGAACTTAGTTAGGCAAGTATGTAAAATAATTATACTCTTAAAAACATTCATAGATCAAAGATTTTAATTTTCGATGTTATCATTCTAACTGATCATATAGACAACCACTTTCTTTGAACAGTCTTGATATATGATTAAATTATGAGATTTTAACGCGATATCTTACCACTAAAAGCATCCATTTTTATTCGTTTGATATATAATCATGTCAAAAATTGTTATATTTCGTTAAGTGTATGAAGTGCCACTAGTGATCTTTGCACGAACATTTTTAAGTTTGTTTAAGTCCTTCGAGGTTTTTTGATATTTGTGTCCCTCTATCAGTCTTCAATTGAGGGATTTCTTTCATTTCAATGATAGTATTTTAATTCTTAATTAGATTTTGAATTAATTCAAATTTGACTCTCCATATCTTTTGTAAAAGACTACGAACAATAGAAATTAAAAGAAAAGGAATTCTAAATATTTCCATAACAGTTTTTATTCACTTCCAACTCCGTAAGTATGAGTCATTTAGCCGAAAATATAATTTGGCTATTCTCAACTGGTTTCAGTCCACATTAACATCTGATTTAATTCACAAGAGTAGCTAATTTAGTCAACAAAATCGATGCAATCTTTTAACACATGAGCGTTCTTCATTGATTATTTCGCAAATATGTTTTTGATTGGAGATGTTTTCCTGAACCTTTGCTTTCTTTCATCAACCAAATGAGATTTTTATTTTTTGCTGGTTGAAAGGTAAATTCATATGCTTTTTCAATCATGAATAACGTGTTTTCAGTGTCCCAAGCGTTAGACATAAGTGAATGCGTGATAACAATTAATATTCAAGTATTATCATCGACACGGTGATGATCTGCGCTAAGATAAAATTGAATGTAGTCAGATGAGGATTATTTCTTCGTATGTTCATAAAAAGAATTTCTTTAATCTCTGCTGCAATTATGAAGGATATATAATGAATTATTCTCTCATCTTCACTTAAGGAAATTATTTATTTTTATGTTCAATGTTAGATGCTGATCGAAATGATTTAGGTCGACGACTAGCATTCTGCGATTATCTGTTATCGTGAATTATTAATTCTGAAACATCAGATAATTTCGCTAATTTTAATTATTTTAGCGTGTATGAACGAGATATTTGATTGTTCCCTATTTTTTCATTCACAGATTATTCATTCTCATTTCACTCATTTTCAACTTTTACAATTTTAAAATGATTAGTTTAAATTCTTAAATTTGAAAAGTAGTGATAAATTAATTTACAACTACGTCTTCGATGGGAAAATTCTTCAATAAAATCCACTTATAGTGCCTCTTTGAATATCTAAGGCTACAATCTATTGTTCAAGTGTAAAATTATAGCGTTGTATTATCTGAGATTAACAGCGTAAATTAAATAATTCAGTCATAATATCACAAAATACACTGTCATTCTATTATTAATCCAGAAATTAATGTAAATTTTAAAACAAAAATTTGTATCCTTTATTAGATAATCATAAAAATAGTGATTTGAATCTGAACTTTTATCTTAAAAAAGTTAATCATAATTTATTCTATATTTTATGATTTGAAACTCGACAATTTTTGAATTATTTAATCAGATTTTTTATATATGTATTATTTGACAAATTTAAAACATATTTTCCGAGAAAAGCTAAGTGATAATTTATCCTTTGTGAATGGCAGCTAAAGATGATCTAATTCGTTAGAAACTCGATAATATAGGTGAACTTTTCTTAACCATTATCCCTTAAAGACGGTTTTTCGGTTAATTATTTCATAGGATTAATTTATTTATTTTCTCAACAATTTAAAGTTAAAACTAGTTTGAAATATTTTAATTAATTGAATTTATTTTTATTAATTTACTCCACATAAAATGATAATACGTTTTCTCATCTTGAATTTTGTTTTTATACAGATGTTATCAAACGATTAAGAGTTTCTATTTTCTGTTTATAAGATTTAATTTTCATCTCGGGTTTAAGATTTACTGAATTACTTTATTTGATGTGTATTTAACGTTTGAGAATTTGTGAAGGTAATCAAATTATAATGAAAAGAAAAATGAATTATTTTATTTTATAATATAAAAAATTGTGACTGTTAATTTAATTTAATTTAAAATCTATATATATATCTGGTGTTTATTGATTATATTTAATTTTTTCAAATTATTCACTAATTATTTCAGTTTTTTGAATTTTTAAAAAAAGCGAGAATATAATTTTAAGAAAATCAATTGTTTAACCATTTTTAAATTTTAAAAGAACGGAGATTTTTTATTTTCATAAGAGAACTAAAGCCCAAATCCTTTAGCTTTTGTTTTCAAATATGTAAAAGCTAAAATTTTCAAAATATACAAATAATTTATAATTTTAACCAAATCTAAGAATAAATTTTTTATTTCCTGTTTTCTTTGTTTCCATGTTGTAATTTTGAGAAGTCATAAAGTAACAGAAAAAGGTAGTTGTCACATAATTTATATTTTGGATTAACTTTGAAACTATTTTGAAAATTATTTTTATGATTTAATGGAATTTTATAATTTGCCACACAGTCACAAAAAACATATTGCTAATCAATTTAATTCACTTTAAAATTTTAATATTTGAAAGAGTTACAAGATTATTTTACCAAAATATCGTTTTTTATCACATAATTTAAAATGGAAATGTCACATTTATTGATGAGCTATCGGTAATTCTTCATGAATTTCAAGAAATTTTACATGTTGTCTATGAATTTGACAAATATATATTGAATTAAAACATTCTCATTGATAATGTTTTAGGTTATTTCTTTTTCATCTTATAAATTTAATGCGAGTTTTGGGTTTGTTTTACATTTTTGAGTTTTACTGTCATAGACGGTGGTATATTGTTCATATTAGTGTTTAGGATTTTTATAAACATAGTCATATGTCTTTTTAGATCAAGTCGAAAATATTTAATCTTTAAAGTTTAAATTATATAAAACTTGTGTGTATATTCATCCTATCAAGGATGTCAATATAAATTGTAACTTATAAGCGTCAATACTTGTTAATGTTAGCTTTTCGTTGAGTTTACACACATTTGTTTCTCATATTTAAACAATATTTTTCACTCATTGTCATCTACGAATAAATTTCCAAGCAACTCA